>CM062832.1:15812360-16412360 GCA_031772345.1 Himalopsyche anomala | reverse complement strand
AATGCGAGACCTCATGCGGCAAAAATTACTCAGCAAAAAATAATTGAACTTGATTTCGAACTTCTGCCACATCCTTCATATTCACCGGACATAGCACCTTCGGATTATTATCTCTTCAAGTCGATGAAGCATTCACTTCGTGACAAAAAAATTACAAACGCTGACCGGGTGAAAAATCACCTGGATTTGTATTTTGCCAGTAAGTCACCAGAGTTTTACGAAAAGGGTATCAAAAAGTTGCCTCTTTTATGGAGGACGATAAAAGACAACGAGGAAAATTATATAACAGAATAATATTGTATCATTTTTTTTTTAAATATTTTTTTTGTCACAGTAACAAAAAATGTCATTTCTTTCCGTTTTACCTAATATATTATATAAACATTAAAGACGGAAATCTATAAATTGATATAAAAACAAACTAAAAAAACTCGAATGTGGAACATAAAAAGTGATCTTAGATGATATAAAAGATATGAAATCTTGAAATGTCAAAATCAGATGGGACATAAATGTAGAATTTATTCAAAGCATTCAAAGCACACCGCGTTTGATAGGAATGGATTGAATGAGTACTTTTATACGCGAGGTGCAATTTGCAACGAAAGTGAGATTATTATAATATGAAACATGAAGATAAATTTATCAGAGCAAGGACGGCTACTTTGAAATAACGTGGGAGGTTTACTTGTTGTACGTGCAAATAAATAATTGAGAGTGGTTTGCTCTAAGCAGGATACTTTTTTTAATTAACCAGTTATTTGACACAATGCTTTAAAATTTGAGAAAAAAACGATGCCGTAGAGAAAACGATGAATTAAGGAAAACGATCAAAAGTGAAAAAAGCAAAACATGCGTAACGCGTAAAAAGTATGTATTTTTAAAATGTTAGTATGGATGGAATATAATTATAAACTTCAAAGCTTCGTAATTGGTAGTAGCTATATAGTTTATAGTTTAGCCGCCTGTGTGGTCGAGTGGTCAACATCGTTGGCTACCGCTACGGAGGGCACAGGTTCGAACATGCACGGTACGGGCAGTCTTATAAATTGATTTTTCAATCGATTTATGAATTCCTGTCAAAAGGCATGGATGTATGTGTGTCTAAATTCCCCTCCACCATCTATCCTATGAACGGGCGTATGGAGAGCGATTAGCTAACCACTAGTCTGTCCTTGCCATTTCCTTCTATTCTACTCTCTTTGAAAAAGAGAGGTTGAGCAACTGAGTAACAAGCAGTTCTCGTAGAAACACTTCTGTTGAGATAAACTCTATTAGAGTCCATATGCTCCACATTGGAGCGGAATGAAAAATAACAGTTTATTTCACAGCCCATACAAGTAGGCTTCGAAATATATCGTTAGCAGTGAGTCTGAACTACGAACTTGTCAGCGATGTTAACTAACTCATAAAAACACTTTTAGTGTTACTTTTACAAGTCTTTTTTAAATAACTATTATTTTCTGAAGTTAATCATCTAATTGGGATAAAATTAACAAAAGCGTTTTTACTCTTCGATGGATTCGACAGTAATTTTATGGAAGTTAATTTTTAACTTTGTTAACCACTTGTTTTGTTGTGACACGTGTTTCGCCTCTTTGAGAAGCACCATAACCTCGTGTCACATTTTAAAACACAAGTGGAATAGCAACGTTATCAAATTTAATTTTATACGTTGTTACTCATTTAGCGCCCGTTTGGCCCAAAAGTGGATGTGTTGCAAACTAACAACTTCTTCAACAAATTGTTGAAAACTCTCATGGATTGAAGTCAAATTTTAAATGTATACAAACAACTATATTGCGCAATATTGATTCGAAGAATTACAGAGTATATGAAAACAAGTTGACACCATTATTCTGTTGGTAGTGCTAAGATGCTAGTCCAATTGAATTATTGCCGTGAATACTTGTTTCGTATTTAATTGCCAAATGATTTACTGCATAATGGTCGGTTGAGAATAAAGTATATGTATTTGTAAAATAAAACCTCTTGGATTGTTTGTGTAATCAATATTTCAAATGGCACTGGCAAGTTATCTATTATTTAGCAACATAATTTATTAAGAGACCATCCCAGATACATTCTACTAAAAAAGAAAAAAGATACGTTTATACGTGTTGCAACACAGATAACAGAATTACCAATTGAAAAGAAATAAAAAAAAATATGCAGGCGATGGCCGACTTAAGAGATAAATTCAATTATTTGTTAAAGATGAAAATATAAACAGCGATAAAAAAATACATGTACACAAGACGTAAAAATATATGTATACGATGCATTGAAGCTTCTTTACGAAAGAAAATATGATTGAATACACTCTGAATATTATGTAAGTTGTCAGTCTGAACATCAAATCTTAAAAAAACAAATAGCAACTGTCTTGTAACTTTGAATGCTTAGTAAGATGCGCCTTAAAAATACCTGCCACCCCGGAACTCACAATATTATTTATCTCTAAAATTATTAATATAATAAATCAAAAATATGATGATATTTGACACGATCTCATATCTCTTCGAATAGGAGAATTGAATATGTTGTGCAAATAGCATCCCTAAATAATTGATTTACTACCAACTACTTTAAAGACGCAATTTTCCGAATATTTTAATGTTTACAAATACAGTGGAACCTCTCATAACGAGCACCTCTTATAACGAGTAATTCACATAACGAGCAAAACAGATTGTGAAAAAAATGCTCCCTTAACGAGCAATATTTCGCAAAACGAGTGACGCAAAGTTTTGGAAAGATCACTTTCAGATCGTTGTTTGCCTCAAGATGATTGACAAGGCGTGGGAAGGTTACCAAGAGAACCCTCATTTCAGCTTGAAAGAAGCTTTTCCAAGGAGCGTTGTCAAATGTGATTTTGAGGGGTTTGAAACAGTACCTGTGGAGTCTACAGTCAGCGAGATTGCATCTTTGGTCAATACCATGGGACTGGAGGTGGATAACAACGATATTGATGAGCTTGTAAAAGAGTACAGTCAAGAGCTGACCACTGAAAAGCTTTTGGAGTTGCATTGTTTTTCACAGCAATAAATTATGGAGGAGAGTTTCTTAGTGGAAGAGGAGTAAGTAGCAAAGACACAATCTTCTAGCGCAATAAGAAAAAAACTGAAAGCATGTAAAACTGTGCATCGTACATTTAGAACCGTCAACTAGTCGATTTTTTATCGTTTTTTGCAAATCTAAATCGCATTCCAGGTTGTTACGCTCCTTAACAATTTATAAGTATGTAATTTTACTTGAATACACGATAAAAATATAAAAAAATGATTTTTTTTCCGGCATGGAACGTATTATTGTATTTTACATTGTTTTATATAGGAAAAATTATTTCGCATAACGAGTAAGATTCTAGAACGAATTAAACTCGTTATGAGAGGTTCCACTGTACTCGTTACGAATTATTCAGTTACAATAACTACCGCCATAGGGCAGGGCAACTAACTGCTGACTGTATCGTATACAATATACATACATACACCACTAAATTATTTTAATTTTGGAATCATGTAAAATCTTCATAAAGTTCTGACATAGGCTTTCAAGCGAATATAATAGTGAAGTCAATTAATTGTTTGAAATAATGCGACACTCATTTGGAACCTGTCAAATGAATGTCAGTTAGGTTAGGTTAGGTAAAAAACAAACATGCAATTTCAAACGGCTTCTCTTTTGATCTGATCAATGGTTAGATTGTAATTATTGTATTTTGATTGCTATTGTGCGAAACCGGTCTCGCAATTTAAAATACTAAATTAGTAATTACAATAATGCTACAATCAAATATTATCAGAAGTTGATTTTCCAACGAAAGAAATCGAAAAAATCCTAACTGTTGAAACAAAAGTCCAAAATTTATTTGATACGGACACACTATTAAGTATTTAAAAAAAATGTATTCAATTTTTCTGTTGTGTCTATGCATTGAAAAAATATCGGTTCGTCGATCTTTATTATTATCATATATTTTTTTCAATAATTGACCCGGTATTAGATAATAATAAATTGAAAACTCTTAATTTTGAGTGGCCATGACACAATTATATATTATTTTATTAATAAATTAATGATAAATCATTGAATGCGTATGTAATAGGTACAGTCAGCTATAATAATATCACATAAATCATATTTCACTCGTTAATAACTGTACAATAATATGTGCCGGCGCGAGGTTATTTGACGACTTGAAATATTCGCCGCAAATCCCCCAATTGCACGGTCGCATTTCATTTTCGTTACTACGAGGCGGTCGTCTGTGCCGCGCATACAGTCAAATGTTGGCTAGCGTCTGTGTATTCAACACGTGTCAGGCTATACACGTATAGCGGGCGACTGTCTATGTGAGTGATTTTGGCGCCCTTTGCATTTTATCACTTGGTAACTAAATATTTCTTTAATATTATTTTTTTGGAAAACTTATCTTAGTTTTGCATTTTTTTACGGAAAAAACCAAATCCCTTATTTTGTACGAGATTCACATCCCCCAAATTACACTACCCCGAATTACACTGTACCGACTTTAGTGTAAATGGTGGTTTTACTGTATTTTGAAATTATATTCCGCACCAATATGTGGCCAAACGTGATAATAGTAGCTGACTGTACTTCTTCTTTCAGCTGCTTCGATATATTATAAAGTCGTGATCAAATAAAAATTGAAATCAGATGAACGCCGAAAGCATTGGCGTTATGCAACAGTGATTAATGGACGGAATTTAAGCACAATGGGTGTTACATTATCAAACTCACTACTTAGATATTTTTAATATATCACCTGTGGATACAAGTGCCATGTTACTAAAGCTTTCAACGAAACATCATTGAAACGATGTTGAAAAATCATTGCTCAAGTATTCGTGTCTTAATCCAATTTATCTAAAGATAAAATTGAATGGTTTTTTTTAGACGAATCATTCAAATAAATGAGATAAATCTCGAGTGAAATCGTTTCATTAGCATTGTGAATCTCCAAAACATTTTCTTTACAATAAATTCATTGGCTTTATGAAATCAAACTTACGTCTCATTTAGATATAAATAATGGTGTAACGCCAACGACATGACAGTTATGACAGCTCATAAATGTGTTCATTAACAGGATATAAAATACCTTATTTTACAACATGTAACAAGTATCCAATGCAATGCATTCTTTTTCAATAAAAACTTATTAAAAATCCCACATCATAAATTCAAGGATCAGCACATCAACAATAGATATGCCCTGTATCTGAAATACAGTGTAGGTAAATCAAAAATATATTTATAATTTGTAAAGAATTTGCATCATACAAAATATTATATCAGTTTTACAGTAAAAAACAGGGGCGGCATTTTAAATTTTGTTTACCTCTTTTGCCAATTATTATGTTCTGTTGCAACACTTGCAGCTATACAATATACCAAAGAGCTATTCTCAAATGTATTAAAATCAACAGTCTAGCTAGAAACTAATCAAGTGGATCCCTTATACTCAAAATGATTTTTGTATATGGTTTTTACGGTTAATATAACTTAAATGTAAGAATTCCGTCTACGTTCACTATTGTTACAGACGACCTTTTACGATTTATTCGACCAATTAAAAGAGTGCGTAAGAAAGAAGTTATTTTTAAACAAAATGTCAAACTTAACACAAGCTCTTTAAGTAGTATGTTGTTAAGAATATTTATTAAAATCACTCAAATACGAATTTTGAGTGGACATAAAAATCAGACATAAAAAACTTGTAAGAGTTAGACAAAATTCTGTCAATCGTTGGCGTTTGACAAATCGACCATAACAACAATGAAAATAGCCGCAGTTATTACATTTATGTTATACCAATCGTAAAACAAAGAACACGAAATCATATTGGGTATAAGTAAAATAGACCCCTTTATCAGTGTCTCTAGAATAAGATTTTAGCATATTTGAGATTAGCCCCGCACGGCTGTGGAGTCGGAGTCTTGTAGTAGAGTTTTGAGTGAAGTTGTTGTCGTAAAGCA
Source organism: Himalopsyche anomala (assembly GCA_031772345.1). Classification (NCBI taxonomy): domain Eukaryota; kingdom Metazoa; phylum Arthropoda; class Insecta; order Trichoptera; family Rhyacophilidae; genus Himalopsyche; species Himalopsyche anomala. The sequence goes on along the minus strand of CM062832.1, from coordinate 16,406,355 downwards.
GTAATGCACAAACTTTACCTTCTAGCGGGCGGCATATAACAAATTATCGTGGGTTCGGGCCGCAAAGAAAAAATGATTTGAAGTACGATCAATCCTTTTTACACGGAGCATATTTACGTTCCATGTAAAACAGCCTCACAAAAAAAAACGTCTTAAACAGATCAAGTGAATTTAGATAAATGAATGATAGGTTCCATTACATTATTTTGACCGTGTTATTTCGAAAACGTGAACATAAATAAGCTATGCAAAAAAAAGATTATGATTATTTACTTATTAAAAATCGTTTCATTGTGAAATATTTATGTTTCATTATATGTAATTCAAAAGTTAATGCAATCTTGGTCTTTGTTAATTTTTAACTGTTTTTTTTTTAATTTGACATATTATTTGTAAGCCAGTTTTTATGAACCGATTTATTCTCCTTCATTGAAGATAAAGCTTGCTTACATTACTGCTTGCGTAAAGGAATACACTTTTTAAAATTAAATGTAAGTGCAAAAAAATACGCATTTAAGTCAATGTTAAAACCATTCAAAGACTTATGTCATAAAAAGATTCCCTGCCACTAAGATTTCACAATATCTTCAGTGTTAAAAGGCTTAAATACAAAATGCATTTAAAAATTGTACGGCTTCCTGTGCCGCGTTATTAAAAATTCTAAGTATTTGATCCGTCTTATTATGCTGAACGATGTACTATAATCCGAAATGTCGGTTGGGGCATTGTTTCCATGTGAATTATTTGCATTTGAGTACTCGTGTATTGAACTAACAATGCAAAATTCATATCTACAAATACGTGTTTTTAATAGAACGATTCATTATTCTTGTCATGCACAATAAAATAATAAAATATACCGGAAGAATTGTTGACAATTTAATCAATTTAAACATACAACTTAAATAGATATATTGGTCAGTAGTTAATTGAGCGAGTGATCAGTAAACATTTAATATTTGGTTGGTATAAATACGAAAAGGTCATTTGTTCCTTGAAATTTGAGCAATAACCGTGAATATAAAAATGTGGTTAGGTTAGGTTGTCACGTGTCAGAATAAAACTGGCCTTGAAGTTAAAATACAGATGGCTCTTCTAACTTCTTTATAAATAATTACCATTCAATATACAAACTGAATATCGAATATTAAATACTGTCCAAAAGTTGATGGCTTGTAGAATCTATTTTATGAAAAAAAATTCTTATTAGCATCAAGCAACATTTAATTTTCATTTGTTTGATAAAACTAGTTAAAATGAACAGGATTTTTAATAGTACATTTTTAAGTGGACAGACAATTGAGAGACATAGTCTTTGTGGTTGTATATACATATATGTCAATCAATAAGGATTCGCATTTTTTAAGAAAATCATTTGTCGATGGCACCTTAAATTATGGTATTAATTTATAAGCTTCGTTATTATAAAATATTATTACGACCCAATTATATTTGTCTGTTATTCAAAAGAAAAAAAACTAGATCTACTTTGGAATGGTGAGCGGTAATATTGCTAAAACCAATCAGATATCCTAGTAACAACTTACCTTTAATAGGTAACGGCCGCAATTCCAATTTAAACTGTTAAGACAAATTCACTAAATTTTTCTTATGCCGTAATTTTCGGTTACTATTTCAACATTAGAAAAAGCTATTCAGTGAGAGGTGTAATCCTCTTATATTAAATTAACATATCATTATTATTTCTAACGTAGGTAACTCTATTACAAAACACAATTTAAAAAATCCTAGGTACCATACTGTTTCCCTTTGACCACGGCTTACCATGACAACATTTTTATAGATCAACTTTCTTTAAATGCGACAGAGCCGCATTAAGAAAAATCGAGGGCCTTAAAAACTGTAATAAATTAAAAATTAATAATGCTTTGTAAATAATAAATTAGCTGTTATAGCCATGTATGCATCTTCTACGGTCACGTGATTTTATCATGTGATAAAATCATACAAACGAATTTCTGATACATTGAAATTTGACTGTAGTGATAATAATTCATATTTCATTATGTAAGAATAAGTAATGACTAAAATAGAGTTTAAAAATATTTTAGTTTCGATTATTAGTACCTAAGTACTTAAAAAGAACCTTAAAATGATAACCAATAAAAACTACGTTATTAGTTACGGAAAATAGCAAAATATTTAACACCACAAGGTAATAACATATAATCAGTGGCGGTTCCTGACCTGAACTCTTGGGTGGGCTAGAGAAAAGCATATTTCCACTTCACTTTATACATTAATCTACAAGCAAATTAACAAATATTACGATACTACTGCAATGCATAAATTTTTATATAATAAAATCAATGCTAATGTAACTAAGAAATAATAGAATAATAACACGGAATCCTTAAATTCGTCTCTTTCAAAGTGAAATAACAAGTACCTACTAAAAGCAGTATAGAACTGTCACTTGCTGTCACTGAAAGTCAATACCTGTCACTTTCATACAATACAACGATATTGGTTTTGTGTTTCAATGCATAAGTATGCGTAATGGGCTGAATCAGATCAGCCCCCAACGATCAACAGAAACCTGACAGATTGAAACACTATCCTTTGTGTTTGATGACGTTTCCGTACATACAAATACAAAAAAAATCTAATCGTGCTTGATTGCGCCCCAGTGTAAAGAAATATGTCATGATATTGTCTGTGGTTACGGACTTAACGGGCGCTAGCCCCTGAGTGGTGTTGCCAGTGACGTAACGTTCCTGTTCCCTGTGAAGTATTTATAGGGTTATTGTTTTTTTATGCCTGCTCAGTTTAAAATTGTAATACAAAACACAATCGAGAATATGATTGTAGGTAGACGTAACATTGTCTTATATTGACAGAGGAAAATTAAAACAAAGATATTATATTCATTTGGGAAAGGTAAGTTACGCTTATAAATGTATTTATTTTGTTCAGCGGCCGAATTGCTGTTGATTTTTATTCAGCCATCTAATGTTTTGGGTGAAAAATGCAGGTCGGGCTTAGCCCACCTAGCCCAGTACCTAGAACCGCCACTGCATATAGTGAATAGCTATTTAGGTAAATCTTTAGAACGTAGATATTGCGTTTTAATGAAAAATGCTTAGTATAACAGACATAGCCTTATTGAAATAAAATGTTAAATATTATGTACCTGTGATGATAGTGAATACTTTATTGCTACCTTTTTATCGAATACCTACATAGTACATATGTACCAACTCAAGTAATTGAATTATTAAACTTAAATTAATAAACTTGAATTAATAAACTAGTACAGTAAAACGCCCATTTACACTAAAGTCGAGACAGTGTAATTCGGGGTAGTGTGATTGAGGGAGTGAATCTCATACAAAATTAGGGATTTGGTTTTTTCCGCAAAAATGCAAAATTAAGATTTCCCTTAGTTTTAAAGAAAAATATGGATGAAATATTTAGTTACCAAGTGATAAAATGCAAAGCGCGCGCAAAATCAGAAAACACATAGACAGTCGCCCGGCTATACGTGTATAGCCTGGCACGTGTTGAATACACAGACGCTAGCCAACATTTGACTTTATGCGTCGCACAGACGACCGTCTCGTAGCAACGACAATGGAATGCGACCGTGTAATTGAGGGATTTGCGGCGAATCTTTCAAGCCAACGCGTAATTCGGGGTAGTGTAATTGGGGGTTCCACTGTATACTTTCTTGTCAGTAGCCATGTCTAGACGAAATGACGCGGTAGTATTTTTGCTTTTCGAGAGAAATAATATATTGTCTCTGCAGCTATTTTTCTAAGTTTAGCTTATAAATTACACTCAATATTCCATTTATAATTCGACCCTGACTTGATTCCAAATAATAAATAAACGCTTATACCAACGCGCTTCATCGACTCGCATTCAATTTAATAAAAAGTTTTCTTTTTCTTTACACTCCGATTCCGCTGTCAAAAATGCATTATTTTTTTATGTCAGTGTTGCAAGAACCACGCCGCGGCGTAATAATTCGTCAAGAAGCTTTTCGGTGAAAACGAAATTGGATATCCATAAACAACTTTCTTATGAAACCGCTATTAATAATAAACATAAATATCAGATTACGAAAACAAGTTTTAGCTTTTAACAATGATTTAAATCGATTATTTTTTTTACTATCAATTCACTGATTTCAGATCTGTCATTCTTATTTTATTAAATTTCCTGTGAGGGCATCAGCATCACTTATAACCAGGGCTGTGGAGTCAGAGTTGGAATCGGAGTCGTGGCGTCGCGGTGTTTTGGATAGAGTCGGAGTCGTGAAAAATGAGCGGCTTGAATAGGGTTGTCAGGTGTCCCGGATTGGCTGGGATTGTCCCGGAATTGGAATCGCTGTCCCGTATCCCGGATGAGTACTAAATTGTCCCGGTAATTTAGAGAAAACTAATTCCTGGGTTTTTGGATTCGAAAGCCTTTGAAGAGCTAAATAAAACGAGTCACGCTGGTATTTTGGGCAAATCGGTAAATTCCAGGGTTCATAGATTCGAAAGTCAGCAAATTGGATGAATGTCCCGGATTGACTTGCAAGAAATCTGGCAACCGTAGGCTTGAAACATTAAAAAAATAATAATGATGTGTATTCAAACCACAATAGTCCATAGTGTTTACATTGAATGCTTGGCTGACTAAAGATGTTCTGATAGAATACATACATATATATAAGTTAAAATTAAATTATTGGAAAAGAGTCGGAGTTGTCTTTTTTTACACGACTTCACAGCCCTGCTTATAGCCTACAATCTTATAAAACAATTATTATTGATCGATTGATATTTCGAACAGTATTATATTTATTTGAATAAAAAACATAAGGCAGTAGACAGTTTTATCCCAGCTTCGACCTTCTTGTCCCGGCGTCCCAAAGGGGACTTTCTAGACAGTTCATAATCCTGGCTTTAGATAAACTTTCATCTTTCAGAAATACCGAGTCCTTGCAGGTACTAATTTGGTAAAATTCAAGAAATATATAAACACAGGTACAATATTGTAGAGATCAATGGTCACTTTAAATCCCGACAGTGTAAATAATCAAAGAAAAAATATTCCTGCAAGCAAATCATCAATTACGATTTTAAATGGTATACTATACATATAGCGGTCATAGCAGTGGCGGATCCAGAAATTGTCCAAGGAGGGGGCCATTTAATTTGAAAAAAAACATTATACATAAATAGTACAAAAAAAATAGATGATTTAAAAATAATCGAATAATAAAATAATAAAAAGAATCGATATAAAATAATATATATAACAGTCAATACATAATTAAGTATATATTCTATAAAATATAGTAAACTTAACAATTCAAAAGCCCATTTAAAAATAAACATTTAATAAAACAGAAGAAGGGATATAAATTCTCCTTAGGGGGGGCCATGGTCCCATGGCCTCCTCCTTGGATCCACCAATGAGTCATAGCATATTGTACATACCAGTTTTTGTGCGATCACTGAAGTAAAGGGTAGGTTCAGGGCCCGGGCTTTTGGTTGCATAAAAAAATACCCGGTTATGATGTCAAGAAATCTGGTAGCCTTATTTGGAAGTCATATTTAAAAATAATATATACATATATATTTTTATATATAGTCAAGTTTGTTAATTTTATTATCATAGAAGAAAATTGTATTTGCTGCAAATATGACTGGAGAAATTAAGTGATATAGAATATAGATTTTTTTTTAAATCTTAGTAAATTATTATTATGTTTGAAAGTCAAATTTATAAAACAATGTTGTCTTTTATTTTTACTAAAATAATGCTAGTTTGATAATGTAGAAGAAAAAAATATTAGCTGCAAATTATCGCCACTATATTATATTGTAGAGCTAAAAGAGTTTTCAACCACTTTTCAATATAAATCTTCTGTTTTAATGATCTTCTAATACAATGTTTCTTAACCGTATTGAAAGAATCGCCCCCTTTAGCAGAAATAAATTATCCAAAATTATCTAACGCCCCCCAAAAAACACGAAATTATAAAATTACACAATTCTCTATGTAGTACTATTATTTCATGCAATGGATTTCCTACTACAAATAAAAAATGCTAAAAAGTACAAATAAAACGTCAATAATAAAATAAGTACAATAATTAAGTCTTGCAATATCTCAGTGACCCCCCTGAGTGCATTTTCCACTCGTATCGCAGTAAGAACCACTGTACTAATCCATATACTTTGTAATAAAAATGAACATGGTAAAAAAACTTTTTGTCTAAATTTTGTATCATTTCTCTTTATTTACAGGCCAAAAGACAACCAATATCCCGCCGATCGAGTCGAGAAAATTTGTTGAAGGTAAATTTTGTTCATTCAATTAATATTAACCATATTAAGGGTCATTTCAATCAAATGATATTGTTCTTGGCAGAAATTTGCAAAATAAAGAAATATCTTTTCCAATGTAATAATAAGAAAATATTCCAAGGAGGGTTTTATAGTCTAGTAGAGATATCAAACAAACGATACGAGGAGAATTTTCGGTGAAACTAGTGAATATTTTGAATTTTATTGAATTTTGATATCCTGAATTGATTTCTATACAAGGAAACCTATCCACAATATATTTTTTTTTATTTGAGTATATTTTTTAGTCGCCTGTGTGGTCGAGTGGTCAACGTTGTTGGCTTCGGTTACGAAGGGCACGGGCTTAAATCCCAGTGCGGACAGTTTTATAAATTGATTTTTCGATCGATTTATGAATTTCTGTTCATAGGCATGGATGTATGTGATGTCTTCAATTCCCCACTCCCACCCATCCTATCCTATGAACGGGCGTATCGAGAGCGATTAGCTTACCACTAGTCCTGTCCTAGCCCTATCCTTCTATCCATACTCTCTTTGGAAAAAGAGAGCTTGAGCAACTGAGTAACAAGCAGTTTTCGTAGAAAAACTTCTATTGAGATAAACTCCATAAGGAGTCCATATGCTCCACATTGGGAGCGGACATGGTTTAAAAGTTAACCTCATAACTACCCCTTAAACGAGAATTTCAGTAATTATTAGATAATATTAATTCTCAATACTACTCATGGAGTATCAAGAATCTACTCACTCTCGTATTCCTCACGTATAAAAATGTTTGATGGCTGAGTCGTGTTTCAGTAAAATAAGAAAAAAAGTACCCAGAACTTCACAATTCGGATTGGTTAATCTACTTTATGTTCTGTTGTAATTGTGTTGAAAAAAAACGTAAGGGCAGTAATTTGAACTCTGCAAAAATTCATCAGAGCATTCATATTAAAACTTGACATTTTGGCAAATGATTAAATATCTTTGTTAGAATAATTTCCATTTCTATTCATACAACCATTTTATCAATGTCATAAAAGGATAAAGTAATTATCTTGGGAATTAATACAAAGTATGGCACAATAATAATGGGGTTGTGATGCAAACGTACTATTTCCAAAACTCTAACTTTTCAGTAGAGTCAAATACTATGAATGAATAACACAAACAAAATAACATTTGCATAAAAATATGATTTCCAATTTTAAAACAACAGCCTTCTAGACATTTTATATTGAAAATATCGCTCATTTTGGAAATAGTACGTTTTGCATTATAACCCTACAATTGAAGATACAAAGAAAATACTATTTATTTGAAATGAAGATTTTTTTAAAATTAGACATTATTATTGGCACACTCAAAGGAATGTTTCACTGTCTCTGGCCTATAGTGATTACTGTTTTTTTAAATGTCATTAATTTTTGTTATTATGTAAGTTGTTCATGTAACTGTACCAATGAGTACAATTTTTTTATTTTTATTTTCAGGACACAATTTCTGATGTTGACTCTGCTGTATCATCCGCTCCCACTTCTCTCTCGCCCCAACCTTCACCTGATTTATGGGTTAGTATAGATAGTTACAAAATCATATTTTGTTTGCTACTCATTATTAAATTTAATCAAATGAGTAGTAGTAAGGTGTTAAAGAAACATTACTTGATTGTATACATTGGTAAGAAACATAAATCAACATTTTAACATTGCTGTGACACACAAGCAATTTTAACTGCAATCTAAGGTTAGCTGCGCGGAAAATTCGAAGGCTGAGCAGGTCAATCCGACAAATGCGTGACATTATTTCAATCTTTTTGAAATAACATCAACATGTCATATTCTATATAAAAATAATGTTTATCTTGCGGTTTTGCTTTTCACAATTGAAATTATTGTTATTTAGTAATTTACACTAATAAAGTAAGATATTTTCAGGGTGACGTAATAACAATTTTCTAATCCATGCTGTTTTTTGTTTCAGTTTCATTCACAAGAAGCATCTAGAAAAGAAGTGGATGAAAGCCTTTTAGAGGTCCAAAGAAGACAAATACAAGAGCTAGAAAAGGCTCTAACTTTAGTAAGTTAACTTTTTATTATCTTAGTTATTTTTTTTTTCGACAAATGGTTTTAGTTAAAAGCTGCACGTTACTGTAATAAAACATAATTAAACAGTCAATATGAAAAAAAATATGCGAGATTGGCAGGACATTGTTTTTTCTTCACTACATTTGCTCCGAAAGAAATTAATGATTTATCGAAATATAAAAATTTCTCAAAACCAGAATTTTCATAAGTATTGTTATAGAGCAGGGGTCGGCAAACTTTTTGGGCTCACGGACCACTATACTCACAACTTAAATCCACCGACCATTAACTGTACTTTTGATCAAATGTGTCTAAAAATGCACTAAGTTTATTTAAATAATGTCAGATTTCTCTGCGGACCACACTTTGCCAACCGCTGTTATAGAGTACCCATGTACAACACTTTTTATCACTATATGCCGCCTTTTAGAGGGGCTCTGTCAAATTATTGGATGAATTGAGCATTGACAAATTTGACAATCGTGATTAAACAAAACATAGAAAGATGTTCAACATACTCTATTTTATATTTCGGAAACATAATAAAACTGAATCGTTGAGACAATAGATAACAGGCAATATCTATCAGGAATAAAGACATTGTTTATTTCAGTCGTCGGTTGGTCAGCGAACTGCTCAACTCCGAGCGACTCAATTAGAAGAGCAGCTTCAAGACCTTCGAGAGCAAGCCGATCTCCTGGAATTCCGGTGCTTGGAGCTCGAAGACACGAGTGAAAAGGTAAACATCGCGATGAAGTGTCTTATAGTGACCGAGTTGTAAAGATTTTTATTCAAACCTTAAAATTATTCTTATAGTAAACTCTAATAAAAACGGATTTGAGCATAAAATGGTTTGTATAACATTCATTCACGTATGTTACTCATAACCATGTTTAGTTTAGTGAATTTAATAATTTTGAATAATTTTTATTAGCTTTTTTTATTTAATAAAGACATTAATAATATATTGAAATATGCATAAATTTGATTAAAACAAAATGTGATGATTTTTTTTTAAATCGAATACAAAAAAATATCAGTAAATAATCATTCTACTAATGCATGTTTAATTAGTGGATACAGATTAACAACTATTGTTTTGATAATAATTATTTATAGTAGGAAACTTTTCTATGTGTAGGATCTTACTAATTGATTTGAAAATTATAAAGACTTGTAAAATTATTTTATTTCAAACATTACCATAGGTTTTGTGGGACCATTGTATCATTAAAATTATTCATGTATAATAAAAGCCGTTCTGCGGCAATGAATTGGAATTTTGCATGGTGTAAATGATTGTACAACCCTTTTTGCTGTGAAATAATAAAATCTCTAAAACCATGTCTTAAAAAATAATCTATTTTAAAATAAACAACACCTTAAATTTAAAATATTTGAAAAACTGTTGTAATAAAAGCTCTATTTTTGATAACCTTGATAAAACCAGTAAACTGTCATAATAAACCTAAACATGAATATTATTGATGTACAGCTTTTTGTTTTGTTGAATATATATTATTATTTATACTAGAAAATACAGTGTATTTATACTGTATTTTTTAATTACACATGTGATTCATTTGTGAATTATTGTATTTTTTCTTTAAATTAAAGTTCTCTGAATGGACATGTATATTGTATTCAGGTGTTTACAGTTATTAACTCAACAGTAAGCATGTATTTTACTGATGTTTAAGTGAACAGATTAATTTTCCTCTTTAAACGAAGCTATTACAAAGTGATTTTTCAGACATTGGTTTTTGAGATGATATTATATTGTGTACACACGCTTTCATAAAAAATCTCCTTTTGCACAATATTTTGCTTGTTTTCCTTTCAATAATTTTGAGAAATATACTGATATATGAATTATTGGGGTGGAGGAAGAAAAGAACATATTATAAGATTTTCAGGATACTGGCATAATCAAAAAATATAGCATATGGGTAAACACAAAAGTTATCAAATTATTGAAAGGAATTTGCTAGTGCTTGAAGCATGGTTTTATTTATATTTATGTTAAATTGAACGGGTAAGTGAATGTTACATTTTATTTTATATCTATTTAATGCATGCACACCATAAATTGTAAATTTGTCATCCGCTGATTTTGTTGAATATATGATGTTACACAATGTCTGGGTTCACGTTCCTTCGAAATCCACTTTCTCTGAAATTTATACATTACACAAATCAACTGTCATTCGTTGATAGGACTCTATCATTATGATGGATGACATGTCGTAAAACTCTGCTTTTCACAATCATATTCATATTAATCATGTTTTTTTTTCAATTAATAGAGTTAGTTGTCTATGATGTTCTTGAAAGATAATAAAGTGACTCCTTGAGACGATTTATTGACAAGCAAAAGAAACTTCTCCACTTATTTCAAGATGCACTCTGTGAATTGTCTGTCACTTTCAATAGAAATTAAGAATATTGCATGTAGATACTTAAAGCATGAAGTTGCCTGGTATTTATTGTAAGGGAGAAATAAAATGAATGGTTGTATTTCAACACAGCCACTATCAAATTTATGATAACTGTAAATAAATTGAATTTCTACCTTACTTCATATTCTCTGCTGCGTTCTGTATTTTATTTTATACTGTGATATTATTTATATCCTGCTTTTATACCTACCTTCAACTGACAAGTTTTGTGACTGTGGTATGTACATTTTCTGAATCAACAACCTTTCTGAAGTAGATTTAGAGTACATTATAATGCACAATGGATTTACAATGGAATCTTTTGTGTCACCACTTACCCTTTTTTACTATCTTGTGTTCAAGAATGTGTTAATGCTGAAGTAATATATTACTCAATGAACATCATCATCTGCTAAAATAGTGAAATGCCCCCATTTAGAAAGGTTGAATAAAACATTCAGCCACTGAGGTTAGTTACTGTTCACTGATAACTTGACTTGCGTAAACATACATATAAGTACTGGGTGCCACTTATCCAGAAGTAGAATTTACAGTTTATTCTGACTGCCATTCTGTTTTAATGGACAATATAATCAATTGATTAATAATATATTGAAAAATATTGATTGATATCTATACATCAAATTCTGGGGCTGGTGGAGCTGATCTCCAATTTCCCTTTCATTTTGATGTTGCTTTTCCCGCATAGCGTCCTGGATTTACCTGGGCGTAGGCGTTTATTTGTGCGAGCGGTGAATATATCTATATAATTTAAGATTTCGACTGAAGGTGCTTGGTGGAATTTCAATATTAAATTTGAATCGTTCAAACTACGTCCATTCTCACAGACTTTGTCACTAATGACCCGGGTTTCGCCTTTCGGCATCTTCAGGCGTTCAAGTGCACGGATGAACTTGAACTGTCTCAGTTCAAGTTCATCCGTGCACTTGAACGCCTGAAATATATTATGTCAATCAAATATAACATTATATATGTATATATAAATGACATTTCATAATCATTCAGAATTTTTTGACTTCTGTTTTTCCCTTGTAAGTCAACGTCATATGAAACCAAAAAGCATGCCATATGTACATTAACTATATATTATATTACATAATTTGTTTTTCCACTTTCACTTAAAAGAATATATAGCACTTTTCATAATTAGGCCAGGTCGCCTGTTTGTATCATAAATACATATATGAAAACAATTTTTTCTTTTTGCTGGTGTTAGTATTGTTTCTGGTATGGTGTCAGTATCAATTGGTGTTATGAATTAGAATTAAAATTTGGTATCACAAACTGTATTCTCATTTCTCATAGTTGTAGATAGTAATTTGATTGCAGTACATACATATGTACATATATGAACCGTTAAGCGTAAAAACGAATTGAATTAATGCAATACCAATTTGCCGTTCATGCTCCGCCATTTTGATTATTGCAGCGAAACTCTCTGGAAGAGTTGACAGATTCCGACTCTGGATGTACTTCACCGGAAGACCGTTTGAAGAATTCAGTGTCACCGCAGCTGCGGCGCTCCGATTCTGGATACAAGTCACCGACACACCAACCTGCTTCGCCCAATCTAAAAAATAGAAGAATCCTTTCCACCCCTATCACTGGTTTGTCAGAAAGCGAATCTGCGCCACATGTAGGGAAAATGCATTTACAAGTTAACGATCATACCCTTGAAAATGGTCAGCAGAGTGATGATATACGTGATAGGCTGGAAAGGATGCTTGTGAAGACTCATAATGAGACAGATAGAAACTGCTTAGAGCAAGTTTTACAATTACTGTGGAATTTGCAAGCTCTGAGCAGCAATCTGTCTGATGAAGATTTTTCAATGGTAAGAAAGACAAATACAATTTAAACTAAAATTGAAATTATAAAAAAAAATGTTTTTAAAAGAAATAATATTGTTGCTAGTGGGCATTGCTGTACTATAATTTAATAATAATTCTCTAGGTAGGTAATAAAAACTTTTTTTAGAATAGTCAAATTTCTTCAACAATCAAACAGTATTTAAAAGAATATAAATTTTCCATATTTGAATTCCCTTCAGTAGAAAACAATTTTCTATATCAAACTTTTGTTTCATGTTGACTGTCTTGTCAAAAATTTTGTGTGGATGAATTTTAACAATTAAATGTTTATGCGGCCAGCTTTGGATATATATTTATTGAGAATAAAGACAATTAAAAGGATATTTAAAAATGTTTTCCTAAAAGGGATATCTGGAAGAGAAATATTTTTCTTTGATTGGTGTACTATTTATTATCAATGCTTTAACTGTTACAGATTAAAAATAAAAAGACAATAGACAACGATAGTGTTAAAAACGATTTTGAACAAACGAAAACAAGTAAAATTATCGCAACTATATCGCCATATTCTCAGACATCTCCCCATAAGATTATAGATGTAACAAAATCTGTTTCAAACAATGAACCAGATCTATTAAACACCTTAATCAAAGAAGAATCAAAGAAATTGCTATACGGACTCCAAGAGAGTGGTATATTTGATGAAACAGACTGGGACAACAAGAGTACCCAGACTGACTGGTGCGATTGCGCATATGCTGAGCCCCAGAGCGATCTGGCCACAGAAGTCCAACGCCTCAATCAGATAAGAGAGCAGTTGGAAAAATCTGGCGCCATAAGAAATAAAAACTTCAAGCTCAAACAGCTCGAAAATGATATTTTCATTGAGTGCAATCAAACCGATCCTAAACAACAAAGCAAGCATGAAAGAAAACTTATAGACTTTTATGAAAAACGTAACGCTTTATTAGAAAGTAAAATTTCTATATATGAAAGTTCGGAGGAGGTGAAGCAAAAGAAATTGGCACAGAGGCTTCAAATTGAAATTGATTTACAATCCAAAGTAGAGGTAAGATTTATAATAATTTGTGAATTATATTTATTTAAAAATAAAAATTGATTCTCTTATCACGTGGCCTATTTGGCCACATTTGGAGGATTTTATAAATTAACGATTCAAACAATCGATGGAACTGTGTTAAAAAGTGATGTATGAGTTATTCACATTCACCTTCCACCCGATTCTAAAAACAGTCTTAGCAAGAATGATTTGCTAAGTATTAATTCTTTCATAATCTTAATGTTGAGCTACTGAATAATAAACAACCAGTTCTCCCAAAACAAATTCTGTTGAAATACTTCATTCAAACTCTATATGTTCCACACTGGGAGCGGACATGGCTCAGATTCTATTATAGTTAATGATATATTTTTAAGATATTGCCACACTTTTCAAAGTTGTTTTACAGAATATCATAAATGTTTACATAATATTAAATACGATTTGAGCTCTTGAGGAGGATGAAAGAATTAAAGTCTTACTACTTGGTTATGAGTAATTACTGGCTATAAAAATTAAAACAAATTGCCTAATATCGTCAATCGTTTTCCACATTGATTTTAAAATCAAGGAAATTTCTGGTGCGCTCTTGGTATTACAGTTACATATAATAATTTTTATGATACCATTGGACTTTTTCAGATCCTGGAAATAGATTTGGACGAATTACAAAGGAAATATATTATTTTAGAAGAGGAACGCTGTGAAATTGAAGAAGAAGAAAACGATACCAGATTACATTGCCAAGAGTAAGAAAAATTTATTTATAGTCCGGCTTATTAGATATTTTCAAAATAGAAAACAAGCAAATCTCCATTACAGTTTTTGCAAGATGGACACTGTCATATATCTTTCATGATCTCTTTTTTTACTATCGATCATAGACTGGAGGAAGACAATGCCTCTATTTTTAAAAGATATATACACTACGCATATTACTTGTCGGCGTTTTTAATATTTGATATTTTTATGTGTCAATGCATACACTATTTATTGAAAAAGATTCTGTTCAATATGTTGCACTTCAATTATGTTTTGTATTTAAAATTGTATCTATAAAAATACAATTTGTTACTTTTCTTTTGAATGAATTAATAACATGATAATAAATTTAATATACCTATGCCATACATTTCTTTTGTATTTGCTGTAAAATATATAGAATGTACTCGTTTGCAATTACACTGCTGTTGATTGTTTTTTACTATTTGATTAATATTCATATTATACTAATATTATGTCTAAAGATTTTTTTCAGTTTCTTGTAATAATTCTTTTAATGAATGTTTCTTAGGTTGGAGGCAGAATTCGAATTGCTGTCAGCGAAATTAAGAGACATGGATGAACAGCGCATTTGTGCGAAAAATGAGTCCGATTGCTACAGGGAACTGGTTCAAGAGTATGAAGACAAGTCCATGTGCATGCTGGAGCAGGAAAAAGACTTGAAGGAGAGATTGCAAATAATGGAGAAGACCGTGCCCGCTCTCATCTTTTGGAACATTTACAAACTTATAGCTCAGTATCCAGAGTTTGATTTCAGGGTATGCGAGCAATTAGTATTTATCATTTAATAATTGCATATAATAAAACATACTTAGATGGTATTGATAAAATTATTTCTTAATATCTATTCTAGGCTGCTTATAATGCCAGATTTAGCAAAACATCGATCAAAGACTGTTCCGGAAAATCAGGGAGGAGTGCGAGTAGTGATTCAAGATCTTCACGCATGATCGTCCACTGCAAAGATAACAGTAGCGATCCTCTAGTATGCATTGAAAAACAGTTGCGCTTGTAAGAAAACCAAAAATGTATTTATTTTACAATATAAGTGAAACTTGCAAGACTTTCATTGAAATTTGGATTTAAAACTTGCTTTTGAAAGAGTTTTAGAATAAAGAATGCGATCTCATAGCTGATCATGTAAATTAGTAAATATCAGATGTCAGATTTAAATTGCAGAGTAGGAATTGTATTGCCTGTAAGTGGTCTCACTTATTTGGCATATCTTTTAGTTTTTTTTATTTTTATGGACTTTTTGCAGCAGAGATGCAATTAATCCACATATTTATTTTAGTTATTTTAGTAGTAAGAATGAAATGGTTTCAATCAAAACAGAGCTATCTTGTCACATACTAATTTACTGACTTTTTTTGGTATAGTACTAAGTATTATATTATCCTCTAAATAATATATTATATTTTCACTATTGTTAGAATTTTGATTAAAATTATTAAAAGATTATTCCGAAGATGTGATATTTCCTAATAATGATGACTATAATGATTTAATATCTTAGGCTTAATTAGATTCGATTTTAAATTGAATGTTTTGTTAATATTTTACAAGAGAGTGAAAACTATTTTTAGATTGGACAGTGAGAAAAAAGAAATTCAAAAACGGTGCAAAGAACAAGAGGACATGCTCAGAAAGAGAATGGCAAAATTGGAAAGGGTTATTTTTGAAAGCAAAGAAACTTGCATGAGACAGGAAGAGGAGGCTAACAACAGAATAAAGGCGTTGGAAAAGGAACTCTCTGCAGTAAAAGAAAAATCTTCTGGTAACCGTGATAAGAGTGATACTCAGGTTAGTATTTTTTAATTGTTATTTATAGTGAAATGAAACATCAATTCGAATGGAATATTAGTTCACTGTAAACATAAATATTTATATCCTTTGAGTTTATTAATAATAATTAAACTCTGATTAATTTTAAAAATTTAGGTTTGCACATCCGACGCTGAGTGTACAAAAAAAATACAAGCTTTCATAGCGAGAGAAAAGGAATTAAAATGCCACATTGAAGAACTGCAGAAAAAAGAACTGGCGTACATAAACACATTGAATCAAGGAGACGAAATGTGGGCGGAGATGGAACAACAATATAAACAAAAGATCAAAGAATATGAAGAAAATGAAGCCTCGTTGACTGAGAAAATACACAAGTGCGAAAGTGACAGAAACAGGTGGAAGGGAATCTGCGAACCGCTGGAACAAAAGGTGACAGGAATAATTGCTGAAACTTTCTTTTGTTGCTGCATGTGCAGTGACAAATTTTAAGTTTATTTTTTATTCGACAGTTGAATTACTTTTTTTATATTTGTGTATGTTTATTAGGTGCGAGAGCTTGAAGAATCTGAGGCCGCGCTCGAGACAGGAATAAGACGGCTTCAAGATGAATCTCAGAACTTGCTTGCATTAAATGAGGATCTATCTAAACAAGCGCAGAATCTCAAAATGGAACTGACTCAATCCAAAGCAGAAAGTAAATTTGCATTAGAAGCACTCAAGGTATGAATGAACACTGAAATAATTTTACAAATTAATTTCAACACGATAGAATCTTGATATAACGGACTAATGCGGGTGGAGGGGGTGTCTTTTATATAAAAGTAGGTTTTTCGAAATTAGTATTTGATTTAACGTAAAATTAATTCTTGCCCATATAGTACGATTACAAGAATGTGCTTGATTGTAATTTACAATTTATTCTTATTGAATGTAGTAATACCATTCTCTTCGAGTTGGTGAATTAAACTGCAGTGTGAATCAGTGGCCAGTATTGAAAACGTCAAGTGCAACGTTCAGCCTACGAGCAGGACGGCATTATGACTCGAATTAGAGTGCGAGAAGTGTGACATGATTATCAAGTTCAGAACATTGTTCAAAAGCAGTGACATTTAGATTTAAACACGTAGAACATTTACAGGATGTTTTTAACAATTTTCGCATTTGACCAGATATTTTGTCTTTTATACTATTATTATAATTTGTAATGTATGGTGATGTTTTGAGAGTTTTGATTGATTTTACATAAAAACGTTGTAGATCCAAGGTGGCTGTCTACAAATAATTTTAAGAATATATATTAAAAATCTACAAGAAATAGATAGTTGATTTTTATCATTTATTTAAATCAAAATATTTTCTTATATCTATGCATCCCGAATTGTTTTAACAGTATTGAATAATGTTGAAAGTTTTCACAATAATGGTAACGATATTATTAGTTAATGTGGTGTATATTTTTTTTTCCCTATATTTAGATGAATACTCATATTACTTTTGCTTTTATACCATCAGAAGAGAGCCAAACAATCAATTGAATGAAATAGTCACTGAGTAATAAATTCTGGGAAAAAATCTGTCTGTTTTCCCTAACCTGTAGTTGAAATTCATTTTCAATTCTTTTTTTTTTGCCACACATTCAGTACTCTGAACATGTTACTAAAAGAAACTGAGCAAGCGCCATCATGGTAGCGGAAGTTAAATATTTCAATTTTATACTAACGCCATCTTGACGGTGACAACATGTCGATAATTATAGAATTTGAGTTTGCCTAAACAATAAATATTCAATGAGATTTGCACATTTTTTTCATAGAGCGAACTGTCTGTGCATAAAAAGATGTCTGAGGATATTCAAGTCGAGTTGAAGATTCAAAAGAGCATCCAAATAGATTTGGAAAGTAACCACAGCTCTCGAGTGATCCAAATGAGAAGAGAGATTTCAAAGTCTTCGAAGGACTTGCTCGATCTTGATGTTACCAATGGTGAATTGAAAGAAGAGGTGAGTGCTTATTAATTACACTGTGTCAAAATATAGCACAAAAAAGAATACTACAGTTATATACGGACAAGATTTTTAGAACTTGAAACTCTTCGAGTCTTGAAAACTAAATATTTATTTGATTAGTTTTTTGTATGAATATTTTTCTGTTTCTTTGTGTGAACTATTTCCATGCAATCGCTTGTGGTTAAAGTATTAATATTGTTTACATTACTATTAATATTGTACATTTTGTAAAAGTTTTGTTTATATTTGTCTTAACTCCAATATATCAACGGATATCAGAATTGTGCTTGTGATTAATCAATTTTATCTTTCAAATGGTGTTATTGCTTGCAAAAAGAAACAATGTATTTTTATTATATGTATCTTTACCGACAATATATTTTATCAATAACACAATTTAACAGTGCAGGTATAGAATAGGTTTAAAAATAAAACTAGAGATATTATTAGATTTGCTTCCTTTTCCATCCCGTGACATCTCCCGACATTTCCCTATTTCGTTTTTCCGAACCGTCCCTAGCGATGTTTTTCCTTACTATCTTATCTTTACCCGCAACGCCGTGAGACGCTTTCTAATTGTGTATGTCTGAATTAAAATAAAAACAAACTTCACTGTAAACCGGTAAATGAAAATGTCAAAAAATATTTGTCAGGTGGACACCCTCGAAAATCAAGTGACAGAACTGTCCAACGAGCTGACCAAACAAAGAGAAGAAAACGAAGAAAAGATCAAATCGCTCTTAGAAGAACTCTCGAACAAATCGAAAGAATACGACGAATTGGAAAGAGAAATCACCGGTTATCAGTACCTACCGTCCGCCCACGAAGAACTTCAGCAATTTAACAAATTTTCACCTTTTGAAGCTGGCTTCAATAATAAACTCATGTGCTCGTGCAATGTCATTTCTAAACAGCGAGAAGATTCCGTTTCGTGCGAGGATTTAACCTGTTGCCGTGCAGGAAAGATCGTATCTACAGATACATCAGACAAAGCGGTCATGACTGATCCTCCTGCGGAGTCTACAGACGGAGGACTGTTAAACAAAAATAGCGCTAGCACACCAAATGTAACCCTCAGCTCGACTGCGAAATCGCCTTCTCAATCGACACCGTCCTCTGATGGGCAATCAGGACAGCACCGGCAAAAACCGGAACTGCCGAAACGTAAACCAAAAGTAACCCCAAAACCGCACCTGCCTTTAAAAAATGACGAAAATAAAAAAAGTTTATTACAGAGAAGTTTTAATTACGCAACTAAACCTTCAAAAGAGTCCATAACAAAAATATCAAGAGAACTAACCGGCAGTCTGTTGACGATCATCGAATCGAAAGATAAAAAAAAGCTTTCTACTGAAGATTTTGTTAAAGAGAAAAAAGATTTAGAAAACAGAATTTTCAAAATGATCAACGATTCATTGGATGTTAACTCGGATGAATCTGCCCACCGCTCGTGTCGAGAGGTAAGATTTGAATATTATGTCTTATTGTTGTTAAGCTTGTAGATGATATAATAATTACTTGAGATGCTGTTTGAATAATATTTTTATCATCTAATACTATTCCATTATTCATCAAATTAAAATTAATAATCACCGACAGGCGGAAATAACTAATCTACACGCAGTTAGTGGATGATAGTACTTAATTAACAAACAAAAGTAAAACCTGTCAGCATCTTGCTTATATTGAGTAGCTTCGAGGGAAACGGATTCATTAATATTAATTTTTTTATAATAATTATTTTTCTATGCTTATTTTTACCATACCTATTTGCACTAGTAACTAACACTTAAAAATGTTGCATGTGAAATACAATTAGCCAACTGGTGATGACACAGAAAAAAGCTTTTCAAGTTTCACTTCATATAAATGTTTAATGAAAGAGTGCAGTTTGGAAAAAATCCTCAGAAAAAAAATTGAAAGTCTTTTGCATGAAAACAGAACGGTTCGTATTAACAATCCCATATCAACATTTGCATGAAAATTAAATTGAGATTGTTTATTTACAGTTAATGTTTTATTTTTAAATTACATTATTGATGCATGTTAGAAGTATAACCTTATCAGGAAGTTAAATATACAGCATGCATCGTTAAAAATATTGTGTGGTTAACGGAGTTGTAAAAATCAATTGTGATTCAGTCAGTACTTGTAAATCTTATTTTATAATAATGTCAAATGAAATAAGCCAGACGTGGACGAATGCTTAATCCCTGAAATAGACTTTGATTTAAATTTACAATCAACTCAAATAATGTGTTTTCTTTTCATAGTTGAATGAAGAAGTTTTAAAATTGAATTTATGTTTAAAACAACAACCTTTTACTTACAATGCTACTCAAAAGGCGAGCGAAAGTAAAAATGCAATAGAGGTACAAATTAGAATTGGATGTTCATGATAGATTTTATTTTGAAAAAGTACAATGTTAAAAGTATCTTTGTCCAATATTTCGGTGAGAATTATTGATTAACTCGATTGTATTATGTGATAGGAGGAGATAAATGTCAGCGAAGAGAATGCCAGAAATATGAACGCGAGGGTGGCTCCAGAAGAAGTTACGGTACATGTTCTGATACAAATTAATAAGTAATTTATAAGCTTCAATGAAAATATGCAATTGATTTCTTTTTGCACTAGGAAAGGTATATGCAATAATAATATTTTTTTAATAAAAGATGCGGTTATTGATTTTAATAGACTGCATTGATTAAACAGATTTTTATACTTGTATATCTAAGTTAAACATTGAAAGTATATGAAAAAAGCAGGATTTCTACATAGCCTTGAAATATTGTGTAATCTACAAACAGTGATGCATTTTGCAAGCCTAAATAGTGGCGTGTTTTGGTTGCACGGCGAAGCTCTTTTTAAAATCAATGTAATATTTGTAAAATTTTATGATTTGTCAAATCCAAGTATTTCACCATCATTTTAAGAGGTGTCACTGTGCATACAAAGCCTTTAATATTCATTAACAATCGATCTTGGCCTAGTGTTGAGCGTAAAGTAAAGCACATCAACGTTCTTAGACTAGGCATTTGCTGAGATGCAGGCGATGCAGCGCAGATTCAACACAGAATTGGCAGGTGCAGGTAGATAAATCAGAAATGTGCGATCAGCGTATGCTCGTGACAGCTGCGTCACGCATGTGTCATATATGACTGACACGTAATGGGATAATTTGAAAATATATATTTCTCTGTAAAATGACATTCAAGGTTCATTTTTTAAGAAGTAATTCAAACAGAACTCAAAGTAGTCAGTAAATGTAAATAAAACTTCAAACTTTTACAGTACAAAACCTACCACTACACAAAAACAACACATTTGAGATTTGTAAATCACTGGTCAAGCAAGTGACATGAATAACACATCCACAATATCTCTTTTAATGTCTTTTAAGAGTGGTATCGTATAAACAAAGTTTAGTTTGCGCAAATTCAAATAATATAACTGTCATTTTGGCGGCTTAATTTAAAGAACACGTCCAAGCGTACAAATAAAGAGTAGTCTGTGCCGTGATCACATTGGACCATAGCACAGGGTGGATGCACATATGCGTCACATGCACCTGCGTATTAGCGTACGTAGGTCTGTGCTTTCGTGTGTAATGCAAAATCTGTACTGCCCTTACTTGCACTACGCTGCTTCGCCTGCGTCTTAACATACGCTTAGCCTTAGTGTCTCCCCACCAAGTAGACAATACAAAGTTTATAAAATCAAAAACCAATGGTTTTTTAGAAATATTATTTTTATGATGACTGAAATGTTACTGAAAAATCTTGTCTACAATAATAAATGTTTTTATATTCCAGGCATGCAAATCTCCTGATAGAGGAACCAGCCCACACGTGCAAGAATCTCTTAAAATATTTGAAAAAACTTGCGACAATCCCAATGTAAGTTTGGTCAATATTAAAATTTCGTCATTTTAAAATGAATAATAATACTTCTTGTACTAACTCTCTCTCTCTTACTAACAACTCCAATCCTTCCTTCCTCAGGTGAGTCAAAATAGAAATTCTTTTGATGAAAAGTTGATAAAATACACAAGTTATGAAACTCCAGTGCGGAAGAAAGACACAAAAGATTCTTTAAAAGATAATAGTAGTCTGGTATTAAAATCCAGCCAGCGTGATTCTGCAAAAAGTTTCATGGTGTCAAACAAGAACAGTTCTCGAAAGCTCTCAGCTAGTAATGTGGAAGAGATTAAGAAATCAAACATTACGGAAGCATGCAATGAACAATGCCGTACACAAGATAACAAGAAAATAAACTGTCTGGCTAAATGTTCTCTGTCGAAACGTCAATCTGTGACTAATTTAACAGGGAAATGTCACCCTTGCAAGCCACAGTGTAAAGCGACATGCTCGAAGCGGTCGATATCTTCCAGAGCTTCTGCGAAAAAAGAATGCGATAAATTGAATGGAAAACCAAAATCAGATTCTCACTCGCACACTATTAAAAATATTTCCCAGAAATGCAGTGTCAAATCATCAAAAAGGGAGTCGAATAATCCGTCTGAATCTAATTTTCGATTGGTGAAAAAGTCGAGCGTCATATCGGTCCAGGAAACAAATCCGAATTCCGAAACTTCATCAATGAATTCGGTCACACTTCTTCAGAAACCTTTAGAGAAAGTGTCGTCGAATTTGAATATAAACGTTACTGAGAATAACTTCAACAATATTGAATCAGAAAATTCTTCGAAGATTTCAGCTATAGGAGCAACATGTGACAAGGACTCTGAAACGGGTGTTCAATTATCAATCATTAAGTCTATAGTAACCGATTCAAAAATTTTACCATCAGATGATATTGTAATATCTGAAGAGTCCAGGGAAGGTATTCTGGAATATGTTGAT
The DNA here is from genome assembly GCA_031772345.1 of Himalopsyche anomala. NCBI lineage: Eukaryota > Metazoa > Arthropoda > Insecta > Trichoptera > Rhyacophilidae > Himalopsyche > Himalopsyche anomala. The sequence goes on along the minus strand of CM062832.1, from coordinate 16,383,188 downwards.
CACCTTGCCAGTTCACGGCATACTGTGACTAATAATTTTTTCATAGAAGAACTCAGTGGTCAAAGCATTGACATGGCAATTTCAAAAGGAGACGTTAAAGAGAGTGATGAAAACTTTGAGATTTCAAGTTCTGATAATGTTACATGTGTTGTAGATTCATCTGGGAAACCTCTCAATAATATTTTAACGTATGCTGACGGACTTTCGACATCAACCCATTTGAATGCGTCACCATCATCATCCATTTCGACAGTCCAAAGCAAAAAATCGTTTCCTGAAAGTTCTAGTAAAATAAATAGTCCAGTAAGAGATGTATCATTGAATTTTATTGCCGAAAAAGAGACACATAAACATTCCATCAAAACTGTTGAGGAAAAATTTGACAACCCCTCAAATCTAACAATATCAGATGATGTAAAATGTGTGAATTATAATAATGAAAATACATTATCAAACGAGAGTACGACTTCTGTAGATATAAATGTTACGAGCAACACTGATGAACAATTTGGAAATGATGAAGGTGAATCTGTAAAAATCGATATTTCATATAATATAAGTGGAGCAGACCCTGAAAAAAGTAATGAACCAGTAATCACTGAGAGCATGCAGAATACAGAACACATATCAACCGAAAATATTCAAGGAGGTAAAGAGGAATTCATACAAAGTGTTATTTTATATAATTTATCAGAAATAAAAGAAGACTCATCCATTGATCGCGTTAATAATGAAGGTGTTAAAATAGAACATCCAGAGTATGCCACAAGTAATGAACTCAAAAAAAGTGATGAACTCATAATCTCTGATGATAAGCAAAATGCAGAGCACACAATAATCGGCAACGTTCCAGATAATAATGTTGAATTCGGACAAAGTGTTGTATTAGACAATATATCAGAGATAAATGATGGCTCATTGGGTGAACATAAAAATAAGGGTGGGGCAGAATCAGAAATAACACATTCAGAGAGTACAGATATAACCATAGAAAAAAGTGACGAGCCAATGTCTAACGCTTTAATAATTACTACAGATAATTCTTCTAGTGAAATAAAATCCGTACAGAGCATTGAAAATTTAAGCAAGCCTAACAGTCAAAAAAATGAAATGGAAATATCCACTTACGATGAAATGATCGATGATAAAAATGCGAACACAAGTGAAACCGCATCTAGCCCCAATGTGTCTCCGATCACACTATTGCTGGAATCTCCAAACTCTGACTCTATCTTTTTGGAACCTGGGCAAAGTTGCAGAGCTGAAAGTGAATCAATTATGTCCACTGTATTAGGAAACGATGCTCACATACCAATACCTGCAATAGTTTATAACTCACTCGAGAATCCTACGGATTCCGAGTGTAGTCTAATTCATCATTCAAATAATGGATCGACTGAAATTACAACCTTGCCAGTAAAAAAGCCAAACATTTATTGCCCAAAAAGGTTAATGTTTCCATTGAAAATGTGTGTTGCGGAAGCGCACCGAAAGAAGAAGTCAGGTAACCCTGACAAAGAAAAAGCAAAAGAGTTAGAAGCCGTGCGGCTCATTTCAGACTTTTCACGACAGATTTTAAAACATGATATAAACTATAAATGCTGCGACTGTAAAAAGAAATCTAAATCTCCTTTATTTAGTGAAGCAACATCTGGAAATTCTGCGGAAATTCTCCAGCAAGGCCACGATTTTTCAGGCATAATCTGTAATTGTCAAGACGAGTTGGAGAAGAGAATTTTGAAAAATATTTCTCAAACCATGTTAGCTAAGAAATACTCTAAGAGTGATTCCTTCGAAGGAAAACATAGACAAAATATTGAAAATTTTACAAATAGTCCTAAAACAGCTAGCTTACGGCATCAATCTGAATACACAAAGAAAATCAATGCAAACTGCAAAGGAAATAAATGTGTTCAGAAGTCTAAAAGAGTCAACAAGAGGTGCATAACTGATGTAGCATTTGGCAGCAGCATAAACCGTTTTCCTCATCAAGAAAGCGTGCAGAGCTTTTTATCAAAAGTAAATAGTAAATTAATCCAACATATGGACGCTCCAGATCTAAGAACTGTCGAAACGTTGTCAGCGGTGAATAGACAGGTGAACAACGCAATCACAAGAATGAAGACTCTTTCATTGAAGAGAAAAATGAATCAATATGATCAGTCAAAGTAATGTCTGCCTACTTAATCATAATTTGAAGGTAAAGGTATTTTTTGAATCTTTGTTGTGTGTGTCCTTCAATCTGTGTCACTTAATGTCTTTCGATTATAATGGTCGCACTGAATAGTGTCTCTCTAGTGAATCGTGTTTTAATAGTTTCCAATTGGGATCTCTTCAACTTTGTTGTGGTGGTATGTCTAAAGTCAGTATCTTTGGACAATTTATATTTAACATTTAGAAGCTACAAATATTGTATGCAAACAACTCATCATTGAATGTAGATTTAAATTTGGTGTTAAGCATTTTTAACACATACATATATGGACTGACTATTTTAATTAACTGAAACTCAGTGTATTGCTTTTTTGTAAAAAAATACTTTCTGTAATAACAGCATACTAATAAGTATTTTGTAGTTTCAGAAACCCGTCCGACTCGACACTCCCCCGCTTCCGTCAATTGGCCGTGATGATTTTCAATATACCGATACACAAAATTGGTCACCCGATAGCCCAGTGACCTTGTTTGATAACGACTGTTCATCGTTCGATTTGAGCAAAACTACGAGCACAAATTCAGTCGTCAATACTGAATCTAAATCAACAGAAAAGAATGGAAACATCTGTCAAAGCTCGTCAGCAAAAGATTTGATAACAAATTTTAACAGTATCAATACAAATTCAAAGCCAAACGGCTCAGCGACCGAGCCTTTAAAATATGTTGTACAAAGTCCCGCTAAGCCGATAGGGGGCCTGGTTTTTGATAGGGTTGCAAAATTAACCAACGGTATCATTAATTCAAATTCACCGATAGCTCTCAAGAGATCTGTTTCGATGACTTCAGATAGCAAAAGCCTACCGGCAAAAAGCCTTTATATTTATGCCGATTATTAGAACTATAAATACTACCCACCTTTGTAAATGTTTTGTAAATTAAGTCTCTTTGGAGTGTTCAGTGCCAATTAGATTACGAATTTTGTATAATAATTGTTATATTGATGCTATACTAGTGTCAACTAAGTATCTAATAAATTTATTAAAAGTGTTATGTATGTAATATCAACTTTACGTTGTGTACCTATGTATTTTTTTTTGAATAATTGTAATCATTGCATATATTAAAATAATATTGATTCAATTACAAATGACTTTTACTGAACGGAGTGTTTTATTTACGAAAAACTGTCGGGAGATTGTTTCGGGACGGTTTGATGTCAAATATTTTCAAAATAAAGTACAAAAATATAAAATTTCATTATAAATTACTGATAATTGAATTTGAGACAAACGTTTTAATATATTAGATACCAACTTATCGACCCTGAACTATTTACGTAGGAATGATTTATATGTAAAATGATGCCAGTATAATTAATGTAAAACCATAATAAACTGTTTTTGGGTTTCCAGTTCACATTGTGTATAATTTTATGAACAGCTAAAATCCAAAATATCACTTTTCGGGGATAGGGGAGAAAGATGCGTGTTCCCCTTCACACTGATTTCATCTATCCATTGAATTATTTTATTATTGTTATGCTAGAAAATATTTCATTGTCGCAAACTGATTTTTCCGAAAAAGTTCTATTTTTTATGGTTTTTGATGTTCGAATTTGACAGGTAAAACTAGCAAAAAAACATCTCTCACATAAAATAACACATAATGAAACTCACATTGAAAATTTCAGTTTGACAACCAAAGAAATGCTATTCTTACAAAGGAAAATAGCAACAACGGTCATTTGAGATCAAGTTTCAACAGTAATATTTATAAAAAAATATTAGAGGAATTTGATACCACAGTACAAGACAACGCTGAAAAGCTTGATAATGAATACCTGAAGAAAAATAACAGCTTCATGGACATCTTAAATACGCAGCTTATGATGGAACATAAAATTAACAAAATGCCCAAACATAATGATGAAAAGATTTGCTGTTGCTGTACTGTTAACGGCCATAAGACAGTCTCCGTAAGTAGGCAGATGGGATTTAGGTCAGATGTTTTGAATAGAATATATTTGAATTTGTTAAGTGGCGGTGGAAAAAATATTCAAGATACGTTTAATCACAACAAAAAACATGAAAAATTAAAGACATCATATTTTTACAATGCTTGCAATGTTTGCATGTCTGATGAAGACTTTGACAATAGCTCTATATGTCTGAATAAAGTATTCTCAAAAAATTCACTCCACGTAGAAGGGTTTTACAATAGTGAAAGTGAGAAAAGTTACAATAGCAATTTTAACGACGCCGATAAAGAATCTGTAGTTTCCTTCCAAAACAAAAAAATAATAGAATATGTATGCAAAATGAAGTCTGAAGTAGCTAAAAAAATTAATTTATGCAAAAAAATTGGACAAATAAAGTCAAACTACGCCGGTAACAGTTCTATATTTTCTAGAGAAAGTTATCAATGTGCATGCTTTGAGAGTCACTGCATAGACTTAAATCAGTCAATTCAAGTAGGTGAAAAAATAATTGCTTATAAAACGACATGGCAAAAAAAGAAATGTATGGAAAATTTTAAGATTTTAGAGCTGTACAAAATAAATTTAGATAGCCTCACAGAAAATATCTTGTATAAGGAAATTGATTGTTGTGAATTGGAAAAAGATACAAAGATATTATCTTCGCATTCTTTAATAACAACTGTGAATACAAAATCATCTATAAATATTGAATACGGGTATTGTTTTAAAGATAAGAAGAATAAAACTATAAACACTCGAAAGAATATTATTCCATTCAAGAATTATTCCAGTTCAATCAAATCAAAACATGATAATCAAGGGTCATCTGTTTTAACTGAAGAAAAGGAAATTTTCCCTGATGGAGACTTACACGTTTATGATGATTGCTGTAGAAAATATAATAAATTAGATAATTCTGATTTTATAGGAAGTCAAAAATATAGAGATGTTGAAAATTATTTGAATATGTATTTGGAAAAGGAACAGCCAAATAAAAAAAGTGATGATAAAGAAACAAATGAAAACTTTAAAGGTGAAAATTTTTGTGAAACAAATTCGGGAAAAAATTACATTTGTTCATTTTGTGATTCAAAAATTAAAGATAATGATAAAATTCTTGAAAATATAAATTCCGCATTAACTTCAATAGATATTATTCATAAAATAGTGAATTTCTTACAAACTGATATTGACAACGGAGAATCATCAATATTAAAACAGGAAGTGCTTCTTCACATTAAAGATTTTTCATGCAGCTTCTTCAATACTGATATAGAAGAAAACAACGATATCAACACAAATTTTGAGAGCATATCAAATTTATCTGATTCAACGTCTCAAAAATATGGCATAATTCCCATTGAAACAGATTCACTTGTACAATTTAAAAAGGCAGATAAGAAACATTCTCAAATAAAAGGTAAGTTATATTGAACATTGATACTACATATTCTGCTACAAATAAAATTCAGAAGATTTACACATTACATTAGGAATTATCAGTTTCATAGCATAGACGTAACGCTCTAGGGCAGTGCTGGTGAACCTATGACCCACGGGTCAGATACTGACCCACGAAAGCTTCCTCTCCTCTCACTTTTCATGCGACGCCACTGACTTAGTGACCCACGGGCTGGTATTTGAAAGAATAATAAGCAAAATTTAACACTCTCCTCAAAAAAGTTCTCCATCACTGTTCTAGGGGAAGGGTGATTAACCTCTTTTGCGCTGGGATCTACATACTTCTACGAGAAATCTTATTTTGGGTTTTTTCCCCTACTACTCATAAATTTTTGTTTTAAATGTAAAATATCATTATATACGTGCTTATAAAATAATACAATTTTAGGATTTTTTTAACATATTATTTACTAAAACTACTTTTTTTTGGTTGGTACGTAAAAATAATAGTTCTCGTGATCGACCAAATTTGCTTTGCGATCGACCGGTTGCAGATCCATGCTCTAGCTAGGGCAAGCGTCTAAATTTTTTAGCCTAAGGGTAACACTGGCTTCTTTACTAAGTCCCAAGGGACAAGACCTATGTTAGCTACCTCATCATAACAACATATTCTAGTTTTGAAAATCAGGCATGTACAGCCGTAGTTTGGAGACCCCTGCGCACTAGGACAGATACGTTGAGGGAAATTTTTCATTGAAAGACTGCATTTATTCATCTGTAATCAAATAATTCTAAATTCATTAAACTTCAATTAGATATCCGAAAAGATTTATACACACCAAGGCCTCATATGGTTCCACAAAAACCGACTGATATATGGCTATATTTGAAATGCTATAAAAACAAAAATAAAAAGTCGTTCAGTGTGGTCTAGTTGCAGTTAATGACTTTCAAATCCAGAGTTTGAATCATCAGCTACATATTTGCTAATGATAATATAAATTTTTCATAGCACAGTATAGTAGAAGAAATTTCTTGTTGCCGAGTGGTCATAATTCTTGGGAATTTATCCTATTCGGTTGCGAAGTCCACAGGCTCAAACCTAGTATGGAAACTTTAATATTTTTCAAGGAGTAGTGTTTGATGGTATCGATGTCTGTAATGCTTGAATTCCCCTCTCACACATGTCGATCTTAGCAAGGGTGATAGCGAACTACTAATCCTTTCCTATCACCATCCTTCTGTCTTTACACTCTCAGAGTACTTTATTGAGGTGACTGAAAAAAAACCAGTTCTAAAAAAAACCTTTCCAAAGATAGTCTGAAAGTAGTCTCCGTGAATTAAATTGGAAGTAAATGTTTTTGAATAAAAAATCTTTTCCCATTTTTAACTACCCAACAAAAGTATAAAGAAGCTTTTAATCCATTTCTAAATCACTAATATTCTGTCAACGAAGGATCTCAACTGAGTGTTCTTAAATCAAATTTTATGAGGAGTAATAATAAATTGTAGAGTTGTATGAAGTTCCATTTTTATTAAATCAAACTATTCATTTAAAATTTATAGAATTAGGTGGTTCTGATGCTTTGAAATGTATTTTTTGTAAATTTATGAAAACATCAGTAATGATGCATTGGAGTCGTCACAACTTGTGGACCACAGTTCATCATTACTGTTTTTGATGATGGTCAATATTTACTTATTCTAGCAAATCCCTTTAAAATTATTCATGAAAATAAATTAACATTGCTTTATTTAGCTAAAATAAAAATTATTTCATGAAATTTTTCTGAAGAAATAAAACTTGTTGTATATTTGCAGATTGCACGATGGATAAAACAAAAAGTAAAGCAAGCACAATTTCGCACAGTAGTTTTCAAAGCGATTTAGATACAAAAAAAAGTAAAACAAGTAGAAGTGACGCACAAAGTAAAGAAGGCAGCCTTCATACAAACAGTAACACCAGTAGCCTTGAAAAAGACAAGGAAGAAGTTAAAAGCGCCGCCAGCTGTATTTGTAAAAAAGGTAGCTTTGAAGAGAACTCAAGTAAAATTATAAGCAAATCTAATACAGAAAAGAGCATTGAAAAAAATATGCATAAAACAAGCAGTAAGACAAGTAGTGCCGATGCAACGAGCAATTTAAGTAGTAATGGTGAAAGCGAATCGAGTAGAAATGACGTTCAAAGTAAAGGAAGTAAAATTGATACAAACAGTGATGGTAGTAGCATTGAGAAAGATAATGGAGAAGTAAAAAGTACAGTCAGCAGTATTGATAAAAAAGGCAGTTTGGGAGAGAGTTTGAGCGAAGTTAAAAGCAAATCTAATACAGGAGGAAGCAATGAAAAAAGTATACACAGAACAAGCAGTGCCAGTGGTATCGGTGCAACAAGGGAATTAAATAGCAATGGTAAAAGTGTAACAAATAGTATTACTCAAAAAATGAATGCAGAGAGTAGCATTGAAAAACATCCAAGTAAAATAAGTGACATGAATAAAGAGAAGAGTAAAACAAGTAGTGTTGATAAAAGTATCAATGCTGAAGATGAATATTCAATTTCCCAAAAGAGTTCAAAGGGTACTCGGCATCATTCCTCTCGCCCAAGTCACAGCGAAAGTGTTAATCGAATAAAAACCAAACAATCGGCTATTATGAAAGCATTGCAGAGAACAATAGGTGAAGTTTCCAGTGATTATGAATCTTCCAATATTCATGTCGAGTCTGAAACAGTAAGCGAGACTCCTTCTCATGTTGAGACTGACATGAGACCTGGTGAAAAAATATCACAAAATAGATCTGTCTCAAGAAAAAATAGTCTCGATGACGGAAACTCCGAAACAAATGGAAAAGAAAAACATTGTTATATTTGTTGCAATAATAGGGATTTGAATGTGGTAGAGCTTTGTAACGACTGTTTGGTTCAAATAGTTGAGTCTCTGATTCAGAAGCCGGATAATGAGCAAGATGGCTCCAAAATTTTATCCAAAGAATCAGAGCACAGTGAGTCGGAAGACGATGTTGAGAGTGTATCGAGTATTAAAACTATGGAAGCATTTTCCTCTGATTCAACAAAATCTAGCTCATCAAAATGTTCGGAAGAGGTCACACCAAGTGATGGCTTAAAATCTAGTTCAATTAGAACCACTGATGATTCAATATCTCCATCGCAAGACGAGGTAGTTTCTGATGGTGATGAAGAAAAGTCACAGACCAGTGAAGCATTTTCATGTCATTCGACAAAATCAAATATATCAAAACAGTCGGATGAAGTTAAATCGACAAGAAACTCAAAATCTAGTTTGAATAAAAATATTGATGAATCAAAATCATGTTCACGAGTAGGTTCTGAAACCGAAGAAAAAAAGTCACAGACTAATTCTAGTGGTCTAAGTGAAACGGAAGAAAAAGAAAGCGTTGACAAAACTGAAAGTGACACCGTTCAGAGTTCTGGGAGTATTCCAAAATCAAGAAGTTTAAGTAAAAAAATATCAGACAGCACCGGGAGCACCGAGAGTTATCAGGGAGCAGAAAACACTAAAGTGACTGACAGCACCAAAAGCAATTCAAAATCAAAAAGCATCAGCTCCACTGAAAGTAGTATAAAAACTACGAGTGCAGCGATATTAGAGAGTACACCCGATCAAAGTATCATTTCTATTTCGGAAAGCGTTTCAGTAAGCAAACGCAGCAGTGACGAACATTCTTCTAAATCTAAAAGTATTATTTCTAGTTTAAGGGATTCTAAATCAAAAAGTGTTGGCTCTAGAAGCATAATGACCACTGAAAGATCAATGAAATTCAGTGAACCACGTATTACTGGAAAAGCAGGAAGCCATTGGAGCTTATCTTGTCAGTGCAGCGAGAGTGTACCCATCATTGAAATTGAATATGAAGAAGATGATATTGAAGTGTGCGCGTGCTCTCCGCTCGATTCGAAGACTGACGATTTCGACTCGGATATTAAACCTGATTCAGAATGTTTGAAATCTCAAACGGAATCAGTTGAAACCAAAAGTTCAGAAAAGATTAACCAGATAAGTCTGAAAGCTTCATCTGAAACCATTCATGAAACACAAGATGTGAACCCAAGTGAAGCGGAAATCAGTATAAGCAAATCAAATGCATGTGATAAGAGCATAGAAAACGACACCGAACCCCAAAAAGATGATGAAATTTTAATCAGTGAAAAGATATCACAAAATTTATCGACGGCATCAAAACAAAGCCACTGCTTGAACACAAACATATTTGTGAATGTTATCAACATCAGTCAGTTTTGCAATAAACGTCATCCTCCGATACAAATTTATAAGCACATGAAGCATTGTAAACATTTTGTTAATTGCAAACACAGCGAATCAAGCTCCGTGTCTAATATGAGCAATCACAAAAATGATCAAAACTCAATTGACGAAAGTTGTGAGCTCGATCGCAACAGCTGCTTCATAATTCAAAGAAATGGAAACAGAATAATTATAAAAATTCCTTCGTTCTCTGGTGCTGAATTTATAACAAAAAATGTACCTTCCGTGACTGACAAGCCCCATCATTCAAAAGATGAATTGGAAAAGTTACACGGAACGTATGCCATACAGCTGTGCGCGTCTTGTGAAAATACTTTTATGCTGCCTAAAAGTGTTAGACCTATCGAAAATTTTGAGCTATTATCAGAATCTGCTGACGACGTCAAAAATATTTTTGAAAAGATTCAGAAGATTTTACCAGATTGCAGTTGCTCTCCGAACTGCCACCATGATAGCAACAGAGGTGATTATTTTCTGTTTCTATAAAGTCGTAAGTACTGTTTTATGCACTGAATTGCATATTAGGTTATCTAATAAAGACCCATATTTTAGCATCTATGTTTATCAATCTTAGCATTTTATAGTGTTAAAAATGTTTAATTTATTATTTGGAATATTCATTTTTTTTTCTTATGTTTTAATACTAATGCTCGTAACGAGTGAAATCAGTCAACAATATCTATTGCGAATTTTATCATTTATTGCAAAATGCTTAAAATATAGGTCTCTATTAATGGAGTTTTTAAAATACATTTCAATCAACTTGCTTATGCATGCTGAAATAGTTTTCAACTGATCGTTCAGGTGGTGGATTTCAAAAATAATTTAATTGAGTTGTAATTAAAACTGGCTTTAATGGTTTTGGGATCTTTAATATTATTATAAGGCTTACAGTCCAGGTAAGCGAGGAATTATTAATGACATCGGCAAAAAGCATACATATTTTTATAGAGGAACCTTTAACACTTTTTCTATAAATCGGTACCTATACAAGCAAAAAAATCTTTTCTTAGTATAATTACGTAACAATGTGATTTTGTTTTTCAGTGGATTCATCGACATCCCCAAATAAAAATCACGAATACCAGGTTTGAATAATGGTTTCCTATTAGTGGTTTTTAGTATTTGTTTAATAATTTAACCGCCAACTCTAACATGTAATTACTTACCCAACGTCAAATAGCTGAGTCAAATATTAATATATGAGCGCCTTAGATTCAAAGCCTACTCAACTCCAAAACCAAAATTGTTGGCTAAGTGCAAAAAACTGCTGTGGGCTTTTTGGATTTGAGTAGGTTTTGAGACTAAACACGTTTTTGGAAAATGAGTTTTCTTGATTGATTGTGTAGATATTTAAATAGAGAACAAGTTGGCATCAAAATTTGAAAAAAATCAAAAATGATCTTTGGGTAGGTTTTGCAATTGAGGTCCTCATATGATTGTGATAATAAACCACGAATTATTAATAAATATTATAAATTATATTGTTAAAGCAGAAATATGTAATTGCTATATGCAATTTGCTTTGTTATTGATATGAATAAATAATTCACAATTAAATAATTAAGTGTATTACAGTCGGCATCACCCGATAATCGATCACAATCATCTCACACACCTTGCGACTCATTAACGCAAGGTCTTCTGATCGCTCAATACATTACAGCCACAACGCTAATGTTTAAATGGGATGTGCCAGAGATTCCTGGTATCTATGGCTATGAGGTGAGTCACTTCAAATAGATATTCAAATATTACACAAATAGCATTTGTTTATCCATAAATAACGTTCACTCTCATTATTTAAGCAGCGTATAAAAAGTTTTTACTATTTTGTTTCAGTTATATATTAATGATTTGAAGATGTACACGATAAAATGCCCATCGATAAGCTGGACACTATTTGAAAATATACCGTTGACGAGCAATAAAATTGACATCAAGTGCAAACTGGATAACGATGACATTAACTGAATGTCAACGAGAGATTGAGAATTTCAAGTAATTTATTCACGACCGACCGACCGACCCCATTGAATTGGATCTTTTTGTTTTTATGTTGTTTATGTATTGTTGATCAACATAATTATGTAAATTTTGACTAGTGAATTTATGTTTTCAGTGTATTTCATAGATATTAAATTCTAAAAACATCATTATTGAAAAATAAATGTTGGATGTAGTTTTTAAAATAATGAAAAAAATATATGGGGCTCAGTGACAAATGATGTGTTTAAATTTTTTTTGATACCAATGCAGTGGATTTTATAACTCAATCATTGTGATTGTTCAGGGGCGGCAGCCTTTGAAATTCTTCACTTGCATGTTTCACACAATAAAGCTTACGCTTAGGTTGGAAAGGATAGACAGGATGGAGTAATAAATGAGTTGCTAATTCATTGGTCAAGCAAACATATTAGCCCAAAAATAGCCCACTTTGGGAAACAGTTTTTTAGGAAACTAGTCTAGACCCGGGTTTCTTAACTGAGGTCCACAGCATGTTCCGAAGGGGCGACAGATAAAATATTAATATAGGGGAGCCACAGAAGACTATGGGGGGCCATGGTCAGCCTAAATATAATATTTTTTTTTTCATTAAATAAAAGGTAAAAAAACTCTAGACACACTGACAAAAAGAGCTAAAAAAAAGCTCTCACACTTATGAAGCTAACTTTTTAAAGTGATCAGCTAAAAAAGGTGGAATATCTAATCAATTCGTACTGGATCCAGAAAAAAATATGAAACCCTAAATCTTGGAAAATGCCCAACATGCAACCGAGTTAAGAGATTTTTTTTTCTGATTGGTAAAAATTTTGAAGCCTTATCAAAGTACTATGCATTATATTTTCTCAGAAAATGGATTTGCCTATGGGTGTCACTCACTACTGGGAACTCGAGATGTTTTCATTACAACTCGCATTCAATATTTGTAATAAATAAAAATAAAAACCATTACTGAGGAGAAAAAATAAACAATTTATTTAGTACAAAACATACAATGCGTAATGTGCAAAGTATTGTGATGAAATGTTAAAATATGCCCAACAAGTAGCTACAAAACTTTGCAAACATAACGTATATTTTTATATAATGTGCAATTTTTCTTAATTATTCAAACTGGTACGCCTTTAATACGATTACTCTGAAATTAATATAAGGATAAAATTGAAAATTAAACATCACACATGTTCTCGGTGGTGGGATCATTTTTAGGAGCTCTACTGCGTCGTTTGAATGTTCTAGAATTGCCTGTCCTATCGTAGCCGGGAAGAAATCTTTCCGATACGTACTTCCAATATCTTGCTCTAATTGTATCATATGTTTGTTCCAAGGAAGCGCACAACTCCGTGCCCCTTTTTGTATAATATGAAGTATCCCCTGTCCCTTTCGCAACGGCATCATCGCAAATATCAACGAGCAGCGCCAACAGATGGTGGGATCTGTTGGACGACGTGAATAATTCTTCACAGAAAGATGTGACAGTAGTGTTTCCGCTTAATCCCCGGGAATCGTAGAAGAGGACGCCTCTTAAATAATTCCATGCGCTTTCGTTACTTTTGACCAATTTGATTTTGTTAAGTGTAAAAAGTGCTTCTCGTTCCACGACTTCTTCTGTAAAACCTGTCGTATTCGCTATGACAAAGTATCGCTGATTCCACGCAGAGTTATTTCTTACGTCTTGTGAAAGTAGTGACTCGACAAAATCCAATTCTTCATGATATAATCTGAAAAAAAAAGAAACTAAAATAAACATATATTGTCGAGTAAAACAAATAATCATCAAATAACAGAATCTAAAGTCAGGCTACAAGAAGCAAGGCTTAGTAATATCTCGATGAGGGGTGCACAAAGAAACGATCATTACTACCATAAAGAAAAAAATATTTATGATCAAAAACTCTTCTTAGAATCGCAGTAATGATAGACGTGACAAATTAAAACGCAATATGTGTGTCCAGTCAGCGACACTCCATCATAAATATATACATGCATACTGTAATACAAAAAATAATTGTAAATAAAGAAAAAAACAGTGTTCTCACTCAAAAGTCTTGATAACCCATTGCCGATGTTGCCAGGCATGATAATTTTTGGGATCTTGGCTGAGAATTTTGGCTGTCAGTTGAAGCTCTAACGATGCGTCCTTCATCCACTCCACTAGAACTCGACGATGGTGCCAAACCTAAAAGGTTTATTTAATTTCATATCTTATTGAGATATTATAAAAAAAATCAGTCTTTTTTAGCTATTAACACACAGTAATCAGCTTTATGTTCTATGTTAGGAAGGGCAGTCAAATAAGTATAGATCTTCAAATTAGTATGGCCAGGGTTGATCGATACATGATTATATTTATTTTTGTTTGTCGGAGAAATTTTATGATTATATTTACTCACATATAGGGTATAAGAGTGGTGAATTTGACAGATTTACCTGCTCATTCAAAATCGGTGCGCTTTTCGTCAACAAACAAAAATAAAAATAATCCTTAAAATTATCCACCATTCAAATCTGTAGACATTCCCATGGGGTAATCCTTTTCGCCAGCAATGGCTTTAAACTTAGTGATACATTTATTTCTTATTTAAACAAAATACATTAATTTACTAAGCGTCAGTTCAAGTTCATCAGTGCACTTGAACGCCTGAAGATACCGAAAGGCGAAACCCGGGTCGTTAGTGACAAAACTTGTGTGAATATACATAATTTTAATGATTCAAATTTAATATTGAAATTCCACCAAGCACCTTCAGTCGAAATCTTAAAATGTCAAATTAACAAAAGTACAAAAAGTGGTGGGAACCATATTCAAATACTTACTTGATAGTTCTTGGGGTTTGATTCTATTACAGTTTGTACATAGGAAAGTTCTTCGGAAAGATCAGAATTCAAGGATTGGAGTATATCTCTTCTGCAATAATAATAATATTCATATTTAGATGTCGTACATAAAAGCATAGTTATTAACACAATATAGTATTATGGAAGGGTAAGCCACTATTTTTGGTATATTATATCATTTGAACTATCATATGAGGATTGATGTGAGGTACTTTAAGAAAAAATAAGCACTAACTGAAAGTAAAACAGTTAGACATTTAGTAAAAAAAAAATACAAGATCAATAGAAATGATTTTTTTCCATAGTTCCACAGCCATTGTTACAAAAGTTTTTACACTTGATATAATTTATAACATATATATATTAACTTTTAAACGCCCAGCGGTTCACACAGGGACCAGTGAGTATGGCGAGTTTTGCGACAGGATTACATTGATTTACAGTAACAGTGTACAAAATATGAATATTAGATTAAATAAGTAATGTTTTCAATTGAGATATAGTTATATTTGTCACTGATCAATTTCAAAATTAATTTTGCGAAAAACTACTTGGGTACTACTCCTAATACCCAAAGAACCAAGGGAGGGGATAAAGATTAAATAATCTTTTTTTTAATGGGATGTTCGTGAGTGAGCGAGGTTTTAATCACCATAATAATATACTTGTTATATAGCTGAGAAACCTAATAGTTTATATTTTGATAAAACTGTCCATGTTTCTAGTATGTATTCGGATGAGAAAACTAATGACTCATGGAGAATTCAATTAGAATTGAACAGCGAATCTTTTGTTTTGATTACGCAGTGATAAGAATAGCATAGAAGAATTAGTAAGAATTAATTGAAGAGCACAATTCGAAGTTTTTGATTCACACCTAAGTGACTCATTCTCAACGACTATTGAAAATGGTAATGATATCATTTGCGCAGATACACGACAGCCAAGGAAAAAAGTATTAATACTCTAACCGCACACTTAGTATTCATATGAAATGGTAATCATACATTTGTTAAGGTAAATATGCTTTATAGCATGGTACTTTTTTTAAACCTGAAAATTAATGTAATGCAGCTCTGTAGAAAATTTAATTACGAATAGGAAACTGACAAATTATCATATATGGGAATAAGAAAACCGATAATGTTGTAAAGCAATTCTATTTATGTCAAAATTCGACCTTAACCCGTTACCTGCCATGATCCCCATTTGGGGTACGCGACTATTATTGCTCTGCAGTTGGTACTACTTGCTGGAATATTTTTACTTTTAACACAGTTACGTTCAGAAGAGTCTGTAGCACCATCTTCAGAGAAAATAATTTGCAATAGCATTATAAGATAAGAGTTATAAGTGCTAAAAGTTAAAATATTAAGGTAAATCATAAAAAGGTAAAACGTGACTTTTGTATAATATATTTTTTGTATTGTTTCTTTAAATTTTAAGTTGTTATTTCGCGCATGACTAATATACAGGTTATAGTAAATGTTAATGCTTAGCTATAAATAAATTAAAAATCGCAGTCAATTTTATTACTGTTTTATTGCATGTTCCCATTTGGGGATCATGGCGGATGCCGTGTAAAATATTTGATACATGTGCTTTATTTTATTTTTTACTAATTTGTAGATATGCGTACGAAAATTTTTTATTCGCTTTCTGAATTGGAATAAATAGTCAATGATCCAAATTTTATGGTTGACGAAGAATCAGATCCTGAGATAGACCTTGTTGAACATCCATCCTATACCGTCGGTTAGATATAGGAGAAATCGGTGACGTATACTTCAGAAGACACTTAGCCAAAAGATGTTCCAGGCAGAGTCATAATTCATTCAAGTTTTCTACCAATAGAAGCTTCCACTTTGGGAAAAAATAATGAAAGTACATCACCTTCATAAATTCAGGAGATCTCCCTATCTAAATCTAAAATTAAAAAATCTTAATCGCTTTGGAAAAATATAAGACCAGAATTTTCAAAAAAAAATGAGACAAGACGATGAAATTTTAAGCAATATGAAATATATAGTACAAATTCTGAAAGGAAAATCTCTTGTGGAAGTATTTGAGACATTATTTGAGGAAAATATAATGGAACATATAGTAAAACAACGTACATTGTATGCATCCCAAAATAACCGCCATGGTTTCAATTTTTTCACCAGACTGTCTAAGAATTTTTTAGGGGTTTTATTGCTAACTGGATATCATTCTTTGCCCCAGGAACAAATGTACCAGTGCGAGGACGAGGGTTTATCTATTCAATGTGTAAGGAAATAGTTTGTCACGAAACCGATATTTGGAGATAAAAAGAAATTTACACTTCAATGACAATGCCGAATTAATCTAGAAGCAATGTACAGACATTCTTTTTATATTGGTTCATTACTTGATATGATGAACAAACTGTTTCTAAAATTTGGAGTTTTTTCTACAAATATTAGTATTGATGAACAAATAATTCGATATTATGGCCATCTTTATTTCAAATAATTTATAAGACGAAAACCTATACGTTTTGGATTCAAGCAATGGGCAATGTGTTTTAGCAAAACTGGATATTGCTTCTATGCTGAATTATATCAAGGAATACATGAGGGAGATACCATGAAATGGGACTAGGCACGTCAGTCATAATGAGAAATATTTCTAAAATCGATAATCCATCCAACCATTTTTTTTTATTTCGATAACTTTTTTATTAGTTTTGAGTTAATGAGACTGTTAAGTGATAGAAATATTACTGCTTCGGGCACAGTACGATATAGTTGAATGAATAACTGTCCAATAAAAGATAACAAAATTATGAAAAAAGAAATTTGACTATTCAATATGTATATGTTTTTTTACACGCCATATGCCACGATCCCCATTTGGGAACATTTATAAAAACTTACTTTTTATGGGGGTAAAATGTTTTCTTCGTCAAAATATTTTACCAAACCTATTTTTCAGTAAAAAGGAACACATATATTGCAAAAAAAGCGGGAAAAAAAATCTGGCAGGTAATGGGTTAAAAGATCGTGCTAAATAGAAGCGGAAGTAGGTTAGTGGTGGACCAATAATAGTAATAAAATAATAAATCAATAACATATTTTGTACCTGTATTGCCAAACGGTATAATTAGCAGAATTTAGTTGTAACGCATCTTTTGTCAACTCGAGCGCTCGGGGAGACTTCTCATTACTCCGTAAAACTGCTCTGAAGTAATCGTAAACATCTTTGACTGAAAACGACGAAAAATACATAATAGTAAGATTACTACTTAAGTATATAGATGGGGAAATATATTTTTTTCATGGCAGTATCGATATCAATTAATTACATTTGTCGGAATATGCTATCGCAACAACTGGATCAGGTCCATCATCTTGAGGAATAGGAGTGATATCCTGCCATTCAGACCGAGATCCGTAAAGCACCCAACCAACATCGTTTCTCTCGTCACTATCAGACATATTGTACTAATAGCGCGTTCTTTAAAAGGTCTATGTAATGTGTCAGTGTGTACAATTTTAAGAATTGTTCAATATTTTGCAATCGTAAGAAGTCGACGTCTACATACGTACACTAGTCTGTGAAGTCGACTATTTACTTTGACAGATTGCTAAAGAATATTAGTCTATGGATTGAGCCCAGAGACAATACTATTGAGCCATAGACAAATGCACATAAAAACTTAGAAAGGTGCTGCCATCACAGATTATATTATACAAAATATAGTACGTAATAAATAATTGCGATCATAAGGGGTCTGCACACTGGGACACCGTCGTCCAGGATTAGGTGACGTCTGTTCCTTATGCCTAAAGTCCTTAAAAGGGCTCATACATTAAGGAATTTTGTTACCGGAACTTCTACGTAATTTCTCAAGAACTATGTTCCAGAGCATGTTTTTGAACACACGAGGGGTCACAGGAACGTCACCCGTTGAGGTTATGTTGTACAGTGCTGCGTCCGAACGAACGTTATTTGATTTTATTTATAAGCTTTCTACAATTAAAATACAATTATTTGATCATCCACTATGACAGCGTATTCTTATACCATAGATAAATCCTATATAACTTTTTATGGTTTATTTTGACATTTGTCATAGGGAGATATTTCAAAGTCGAAAGTAGATCTCTAAAATGACGCCTGATGAGTTGATGAGTGCTGCCTACGTATATATTCTCGCAAATAGTATTCGGTTTTTCTGATTATTATTCGATGTATTTCACAATACGTCATATGTTTGGTATGAAGTCCTGACGAAATATATTATGACAGCTCGTCTACAGCTGCGCGCGCATGCATGTTCCCAGGTTCCTCGTTTGTGTTCGGTTTTAGACGGTGAACATGGAACCTATGTCGGGTCACGTGAAATGTTCCACGATACGGCGTGAATACGTGTATTTTATGTTCCTAGACATGTTCTGGAACTATTTGTTCCTTAATGTATGGCCGGCATAAGGAACTGACGTCACCAAAGCGTGGATGACTTCATGCCAAGTTAAATGTCCCATAGCCCAGAGATGGTGAACCTACGGCACGCGTGCCAGAGGTAGCACGTTTGAGAATTTGGATGGCACGCGAACGATTTCCAAGTTAAAAAAAACGAATTTTTAATTAAATAATCTGTGAATTATTACTTTATTCAGCTTTATAAATTTTCGAATATTTCCCAAGATAAACGAGAATAGTTGAAAAAAATCATTTTTTTTTATTTTGTAACGCCACGCAATCGACATTATTTGAGGAATTTCGGCACGCGGACCCAAAAAGGTTCACCATTCCTGCTATAGCCTATCTAGTCCGTTTAGATACCGTGTATGCGACAAAACTGATGGAAGTGTAAGATTTAATACATTAAAAAAAATATTATTATCTTTATACAACTCTATAATCTATATTTTTATCAATAAAATAAGTGTTGGCAGTTGGCACATAATTTATGTTTGCTATGAATTCCCACAAATTAAAATGCAGGGCTTCGAACAGCTATTTTTTCGTTCCGGTTTTCGTTCCGGAAAAAATAACAGCTTTTTCGGTTTTCGGTCCAACTCGAATTCAAAAACCCAGGAATTTACCGATTTGCCCAAAATACCAGCGTGACTCGTTTTTTTTTAGTTTTTCCGAAACTTTCGAATCCGAAAACCCAGGCTTTTATCGATTTGCCCAAAATACTAGCGTGGACCGAAAAAAAACCGATATTTTTTTTCGGTTCGGTTCCGGTTTTCGTTCCGGCAAAAATAACGTTTTTCGGTTCAATTCCGGTTCGAAGCCCTGTTAAAATGTACCTAATTTTAATTCTTAAGATTCTACAAAAAAACGTTTCAGTAAGCTTTACAAATGTTAAAAAATCCATACCAATTTTTGAAAAAATATTTAGCTTTTATAAAAAAAACAATTTTTAACTAAGCAGCTTACGTATGGCCGCTGTAAAAATACACGAAACGACTACGTTTATTTCAAACTTGCTCATCCACAATGTTTGCACAATAGTCTTTATTATATTGATAAAAATTTATTTATACACATCAAGAAAGAAATAATAAAATTATTTTTCCTCACAGCCTTTATACTAATACATCGTATTTTTTTTTTTGGATCGAATCAGAACGGCTTCATTTCTTATATATAAGCGGCACCAGAGTAGGCAAAAGGCCGCAGGTTCCCCACGAGTGTACTAGATTAATGTCAGTGTTGTTGATAGTGGCGTAACCACCATACAACGGGACCTAGGCGATAGCCATTGGGCTCAGAGAGCCACCCAAATGTATATCCTAATTTAAATTAAGGAAATTAAAACCAAAAATTTAATAAGTCCTTGCCAAATTAATTAATGGTGATGGCCTTTTTCGCCTGTACGTAGAAAAAAAAACCTGTATTTTGTTAATACTGCCAGCTAAACAATTCGGTAAAAGACTTCATCCCTAAACTATCAACAGCTGGGAATTAACAACCCGACGTCATGAATCTTTGCATACATTTTATTTTTGTGACAAAAAAAATACAGACCCTTTGATAACTTTTGCATATGGGCTCAGATCTTTAGTTACGCCACTGGTTGTCGACTTAATAGCCGAAGCAAAATATTTAGTAAGTGGTTCTTAATAGTTTATCAACGACAACAAGCACACGCCAGTCACCAAAACGTGCATTCATAATGTGATATATTTTACAATCAAATACAAAATTTAAAATATTTCAAAGCTGTCTCTCAGATATACAATATTCAAATGATTATTAATTTATTGCGTTATAAATAATAAAGAAAATGTATGTAAGTTATCATAAAGCTAGCTGAACGTATTATAATATGTAGTTTTTCGTGATTGACAATTTCTAATAAAAATTATCTTCGATCAGTAAAAAGTTGAATATATTTGCTTATTTATTCGTTCAGTGTAAAGCGAAATTATTCGATTTTGATATCGTAATTATTACCACTTTTGTGACTTCTAAAGAATACTAAGTTTATTTCTCCAATATTTAACTCAAATGAGAATAGTAATTATTTTGACTTGAAGTCATCACTGGTGGCTGGCAAGATAAATATCAAATATGGACTTTTTTATTATAATATTTCAGATCTTTTAACATCAATCCTATCAAGTAAATCACACGTGACTTAAAAAATCAAAAATATCTGGCGCTAATATTTTTTGCGCTAATTTGAGGAACAATTTTTTTTTTCATACATTTTTGATACTTTTTTATGCGATATTTTGATTTTTGGAACCGATTTATCAAATCATATGAAAGTGAGGATTTTCTACGCGCCACCTTCCTCCAATGTATCGCGTAAAAAAAGATTGGGTGTATATAAAAAAATAGTCAATACATAATTAAGTAAGTATGTATTCTATAAAACATAGTAAACTAAACAATTAAAGAGACCATTTCAAAATAAAGTTTTAATAAATTATAAAAATGGAAAAAAAATTCTCCCAAGGAGGGGGTCATGGCCCCCATGCCCCCCCCTTGGATCCGCCAATGATTCTACGTGTCCAAGAGTGTGGTAAAAGTGAAGTGACCCCAGTAAATACACACTACAATAGTGTTATCTCCCTAAAATAAAAATATGCAATCCACTAAAACACCAAGTAAAGTCGTGATTGTACTTACAAATCCAATAGAAAAGTTTTACCATTTTACTACATTGCTCAGTTCACCTCTCAAGGGCTTATTCATATCTTAGCCAGCTCCACCGTCACACGACATATTAAGGCAGTAATTTCCAACCTGGGAGGCGCGCCTGTTGCAAAGGGAGGCCGCGAACAGTCAAAAATATGTATTTACCCTTTAAAAGTGTCTTTATTACTATATTAAATAAAGGATGGGGAGGCGCGGTAACATAAAGGTTGGAAACAACTGCATTAAGAAGTTTGTTAGTATGCTCTTCCCGATCTTAGTGTTCCAGACAAAGTCAAATCACCGTAACCCTAGTATTTGTTTTCAAAGCACAGTAGCATATGTTAAACAAGTGCCACTTGGTTGCATTTATGAAATAATAAAATGGTTAATACTTTCTAAAAATTAAATTATTGTCTGATTCGGGATTGTTTTAAACGTAGGCAGTGTGTTACCTGGATTAAATATTTCACATGCTTCAGTTGGTATTCGGAAAGCAGTTACGGCCAAAGAATTGAATTGAAAGTAAATTAAATATAATAATATTGTTGTACGAAGTATTATTAAGTTTTGTCATAATTTGCGTAAGCACATTAAGTCGAAATTGGATCAAGTTCAGCAAGTCAGCCAGTTTTTAATCTTGTTTCACTAGCGAATGCTGTCGAAAAATCATTTATCTCTCGACTATCGCTGGACATTCATAAATATTATATTTGTATTATTGATATTTTTTTGTGACTTATTATTTGACCTATGATATAAAAGAAGGTCAGGTTTGCTGCAATTTTATTTGATTTTTTGCCGATGTATAAGAAATGTACTTCATGACAAATTAATTATCAACTATTGTGTTTTTAGCAGACACATTGCCGATGTAATTATAATATTTTTAAGCACACCTCATTTGGGTACGTTTATCTCAATCAGATGTTAAAATGTCACTATTGTTGTAATATAAATATTTTAACAGAAGCATACACTATTTACAAGTTAAATAACAATAAAATATTTATAAGATTTTTTAATCAAGAAACAGAAAAACATCAACGAAGAAAGAAATTTAATAATAAAAACAATTGTCAATTTCATAACAGTAGCTTCACTGGCAGAATGTTATTGATCCAATCCTAAATCAGAATTAAACAATAAAATTGTCTACTCCTGTCTGTGAATGTAACAACATATAAGAAGGAGTAAGACCACAAATCATTTTTCGGGAATTATTTTACCATTTAATATGGTAGCAAATCGAGTAGTATTTAAATTTGATCTTTTTACATGTGTCTTTTACATTTGAGAATCTAGAAATCCTGGGATCGGTATTAAGACTATCCCGGAATTACGGGATCGCCAAATTGATCGGGATTCCCTATCACGGGATCGGAAACCCTATTTCCCATAACTGCAGTAGAACTCAGCCGGAGATAAATTTATCCTATTGTAATAGCATAAAACCTACATAAATTGACAAATATTGTGCATATATACGTCGTGTACTGTATAATTAGCTATCCACTTATTTCTTTGACGATTTTAATAAGATATCACCATAAAAGAGTCGAACCATTTGACTAATTCATGTCCTATTTACATTATATTATTGTCGTGCAATTTCGCAACACAGATCATTTACACCTATTACACAAAGCAAGGATGGCCACGTTTTATGGTTCATGGGGCACAGTGACTCGCTGCTGAAATTAATAAATATAAAACCATTTATTCGTAGCTTTTGAATGAACGAATCAGAACGATCAAATATTTGAGGGGGTCAGAAGCGAAAAGAGCAATCTTAAAAAAAAAACTTCAATCTTTATATACAGAATCATAGATCAAAAAAAATATTCAGCATTAGAGCTGACATTTCAGTAGCAAATCTTTATCCATTCCACAGAGAATCTTTTTTTTTAATATTTTCTGAGCACATTTAATTTATTGTGAAGCAGGGCTGTGGAGTCGTGTAAAAAACAGACGACTCCGACTCCGAGGATTTTTTTCAATAATTTTAATTTAACTAATATATATGTATACCATCAAATCATCTTTATTTAGCCAGCCATGCATGAAATGTCAACACTTTTGACTATTTTGTTTGAATACATACAATATAGTTTTCATAAAAAAATCCGGCCGCTCATTTTTCACGACTCCGACTCCGACTCCACAGCCCTGAAAGATTTACTTATTTGCATCCATGTAGTATTAAAATCAACGCAAATCACTTGGTTCCCAATAGATAGATTAAGAAAACCAGGGCTGTGTCTAATTCCACAGCTCTGGTTTTCTTCACAGTCGTAAAAATGGACAACTCTGACATATTAAAAAAAATGAAATTCAAAAAGTTATTGTATTATGAATAATTTTCCGTCATCTATTGTGACACTTCAGATAGGGATATACTTTAAATGTCTCCTTGGGCGACGGGTAGACTGTGGTTGCCGTTATAGCCAACCCTGGCCAGCAGCATAATTTCTAATTGAATTGTTATCGGCAATGTAAATTATTCTTTAGATCCCACGTCATGTTATTTTTTATATTACACGCTCATTGTACAATTCTTTTATTTTTATTGTTGAACAACATCCTACACGGAGAAAAAAATGTACAAATTGTAATTGTAAATATTTCAATAATATAAAAGGTCTATAATTTAAGATTTCGACTGAAGGTGCTTGGTGGAATTTCAATATTAAATTTGAATCATTCAAATTATGTACACTCCCACAGATTTTGTCACTAACGACCCGGGTTTCGCCTTTCGGCATCTTCAGGCGTTCAAGCGCACGGATGAACTTGAACTGACGCTTAGTAAATGGATGTTTCGTGTTTATATATTAAATAAATGTATCACTGAGTCTAAAGCCATCGCTGGCGAAAAAGGGTAAGCTCATGGGAATTCCCAAAGATTTGAGTAGTGAGTGGTTTTTAGAATTATATTTATTTGTTTGTCGGCAAAGGTTTTATGATATTATTTATGATATTATTTATATAGGGTATAGAAGTGGAGACCCAGGCAGGTTTAATATCTCGTTCAAAATCGGAAGACTATGTAACTGTGCCCTATTAATTTCTAAAATTTCCTGGAAAAAGAGCTTATGACTGTCCGTATTTGGGTGTAACATTTTTATCCCCTGTTCCTGATTGAACACGTGTCCTTCCGAAATTAAGTGATTAGCAAAAGTAGACGTGTCCTTTTTCAGTCTAAAGGCTGCCATATGTTCTAATACCCTGATTTTTAAAGTCCTCTCTGTTTTGCCGATATAAAATTTATTACAACAAGAGCATTGTAATCTATAAATTCCAGATTTATTTAGGTAATGTATTTTATCTTTATTGTTAACTAATAATTTGCCTAAAGAGCTTTTACAGTAAAAGGCTGGTCTAACACTATCAGCTAGTTGTTTTTTAATTTTAAGACTAGTATTTCCTAAATAAATGATTCTACGCCAATACCTAGTATGATCTATGTCCTTTGACAATGTACCTTGAAATAACATTTTTTCTGCAAGTTTAGTTTGTTTTTTTGATAAAAGATTGTCTATAAGAGACATATCGTATCCATTGTTGATGGCGATTTGTTTGATGATTTTTAATTCGATATTAAAGTTCTTTTCATTCAAAGGAACACTCACAAGTCTATGAATTTCTGAATGAAAAGCGGCTAGTTTATAAGAAAATGGGTGCATTGAATCCTTATGTATCACGGTATCCGAAAACGTAGGCTTCCGAAATATTTTAAATTCGTGAGAACCGTTTTCAATATTAATATTTAGGTCAAGAAAGTTAATATTCTTGCCTCCGACTTCTAACGTGAATTTAATATTTTTATCTAATGAATTTATAAAGTTATGAAAGTTAGTTATTTGTCTATCCGTTCCATTAAACAAGCAAATAATATCGTCTACATATCGGAACCAATAGACTATAGGTTTGGCTTCTGTTTTGTTTCTAAAAATTTTATCTTCTAAATAGTTCATATAAAATTCAGCTAACAACGGCGACAGACAGTTCCCCATCGCAAGGCCTTCTGTTTGTTTATAAATTTTATTGTTAAATTGGAAATAATTCTGGCCAACGCAAACATCTAATATATTTAGTAACTCTTTTGTTACTATTGGGTTGACTCTACGTGCATTTAAGGTATCTTCGATAATCGATTACGAGTACACAAAAAATGTAACATTCCCTCAGGCTTATAGAATACATCGTCCAAAAAAAATGACAACGTTACAGAGCTTTTCAATCATTTACTGTGATAAAAAAACTATAACTATTTTCGTCGCCTGCATAGTCAAGTAGTCAACGTCGTTGGCTTCGATTACTGAGGTCACGGGCTCGAATCCCAATACGGAAACATTTATAAATTGATTTTACAATTGATTTTTAAATTTATATTATGTGATGTCTTAAATTCCCCTTTCCCACCCACCGTATCCTAAAAACTATATTATGATATAAGATTAGCTTACCACTATTCTTGTCTTAGCCCTATCCTTTTATAACTACTCTATTTGGGGAAAAAAAGAGATAGAGTAATTGAGAAATAAGCAGTTCTCGTAGAAATACTTCTGTTGAGGTAAACTCCATTAAGAGACTATATGCTCCACATTAGCAGTGGACATTGTAATTTTTTTTCTTCTGCTTTTCTTCGTAAAATAACTTAAAAATTCCTCTACTATCCATTTCACTCAATGCAACATTATTAACAAAAAATATTCATTATCCGACATGCTTATTGACCCACGATTTACGACACCATAAATTATATAACTTTCACGTGAGTAACCATATGATTGACAGCGGTGCACAACCGTCGGGCATGGCATTGAATTTATTACAGTCAAATGCAATCAAAGTGGTGTATTTTTTTTAAACGCGTATTACGCAATATTTGTAATTATTTCTTGTTATCGTTAAATGTTCAGGCCAATTTGTGTATCAAGTTAATTTTGCATTATCACGAAGATAAATTAAATTTGTTATAAACAAAAAACGGCTTATACATCAAATCGAATTTTAATATTAACTCGTCAATGTTGGTTTTTAGCTTGTATGATAAAACACGGAGTCTGAGGTGGAGTGGTTAATGTCGTTGACTTGAGCTCACCGGTTTGAATCCCGGTATGGATAGTTTCTATGGATTTCTGCTTAAAGGCATGGCTGTTCTTAATTTATTGAAGAATCTTACCTTACAAACGGCGATCAGCGAGAGATAACCTCTTGTCTTCTCATCCATCCATCTATTCCTACTCTATTTGAAAAGTAAAGGTCGAGCCATTGAGTAATAATCAGTTTCAGTTTAATAAGTATTTTTGTTATGTACTAAAAGGAGTTCTATTTTTTTAATATAATTTAAATATAATATATTATATTATAAACCTTAAAATAAACCTTTTTATAGTAGAAATCTGTTGGGAATATTTTAATGGTAAGTTTGTATACGAAAGCTTATTACATTATTTTAAGTCGCTTAACCTCATTTTTTAGCTAAAACATGCGCGAATGTGACAACATCAGGGGTGGGCTGGAGGGGGTTCGGAGGGGCTCGCGCGAGCCCCTTGTTAGACTTTACCACGGCCGGCGAGCCCCTTGTTAAATTAATAGAAAACAATATTCTCAGATCAAACTAGTACATAACTGCAATTTCTGATATATACTATCTACGACAGCTTCCAATATACACATTAGTATATTTTTAGCCATTTACATTGATTAGTTACTGTTGTATATTTTAAGTGTATTAAGTAACAATCATTTGCTTATTTAAAAGTATTGCATATAATTGCATATGACTGATAAATTACTTTGATATTAAGCGAGCCCCTTGTTAACGTATTGGCAGCCCACAGCTGGACAACATGCATGTTAAAGTATGATAACGATGCAAAACCCCATAAAACTATGACGTCATTTTAGTTGCAGTATAATAGTGTTGGCGTACTGCCATAAAACTTTAAGTAAAAAATTGGGTGTTTATAGTTTTGATGTTTATAGTGATTTAAACAAGCTGAAATGTCTGGAAAAACAAACTCACTCATATTACATTGATATAAATATTTTGATAGTTTAAGAAGTATTACGATCTAAGTCAATTTCATTGGCAGTTATTAATAACTTACTGCTTTTTAATTGTACAGATTTGTTATTTCCACAACTACCCAAAGACAATTAGACGACTTAACGTTTTTGACCTGTAAACATTTTGGCCAAAAAATGGTTGTTTATTCATTTGCCTAATGTGCATAAGGAACACACGTCACCTAATCGTGGATGAATGCGGGCCAGTGAAAATCTTGCTTTTGTCAACGGCCACGACATTCACAGTTTGGATAATGATATTCGAAAAAGTTGAAAATCTCCAAACCATTTTTTTTATTTTTTTTTAATTTGAATTTTTTTGCCATTTAATGACATTATAACATATTGTAATAATATGATGTTAATTCAAATCAAGAGATATCTAGCAAGTCTTCAAACCTCTACATTCCTCGTTACAAAGAATACTTGTTCTAATTGTTTTTAGTTTGTTTGACTGTGGACAGTGACGGATTACCCCATAAGTGAAGGCACGCGCTTGGGGTCTCCGAATTTTAGGGGCCACAAAAATAGCTCACATTATATATTTTGTTCAGATTTTAATATATTTCATTATTTTACATGGAATTTTCCGGCATTTTTATGTTATGCAAAGAACAGGGCCACCAAATTTTATTGCACCTGGGGCCTCCCGTGTGCTTAGTCCGCCACTGACTGTGGACAAATGACATAATACTTGGGAAATTAAGTCAATACATAATTGCAACCGGTTATTTGAATGCATTTTTAATAGCGCGTGCAAATGCAACAAAAGAAATTTATTGTGGTTGCAAAAAAGAAAAAAAAAACGTGTGGGTACATACCATTAGCATCATAAAAAAAATAACGCCCTTGTTTTAGAGTTACTATTACATCAGTGTCGTAATAATATGAATACATATACATATTTTTATCGCATACCGAAATTTTATAACAGGGATATAAAACTTCTTTGAATTTAAGAATCGTAGTTTTAATATTGTTTGTAATAATATTATATAAGAAAAAAAATAGTTATATTTTAACCGTTGTCAAACATTATCAATTTACGTGACTTGGGTGGTAGACAATTTCACTTTTTTTCTTTCTAGTACTGTAACTAAATCATAATTATTTTTTGACTTGAAGTCTTAATTTTATAACTTCAGTGAAATTGAATACATATACGTATTATGTTCTATTAATTGTAATATGTATAGTATTACAAACAAAAGTGTTACCTATTATTATTAACTATTTAACGAAACTGTCAAAGGGAGAGTCCGGAAGCGTGAAATGTACTATACATTAGATCACTGCTTCCCAACCTTTTCATCCCACGGCCCCCTAAATCTGAAAAAAATAATCCGCGGCCCTCCTCAATAAAAAACATGTTCTGCGGCGGCCCCCAATATGGGAAGCACGGTATTAGATAACTGCGTGTCACATATTAGCCCAGTTTATAAGTAAGACATCTCCAAACAATCTGTTTACAAATAATGGAAAACAATATTCAAAAGGTCACCCTATAAGCAAAAAGGCGTGCGCTTGGGGCCTTAGAATTGTAGGGGCCTCAAAACTATAGCTTATATAATATTACTCATATAATTTCAGATTTTTATTATTATACTTGAATTTTTTTAACGTTTTTATGTCATTCGAAAAACAGGGCCTCCAAATTTTATTGCACATGGAGTCTCCCATGTAGTTAATCTGTTTCTGATTTGAAAGACCGGTTTCGCTCTTGACGAGAGCATTTTTAGTTGATAATGCTCATCTTCAACATTTTTCATTTCTTTCCAAGTATTGACAGCTAAAAACTATTAATGCAATTGAACACGAATTTAAAGATTACAAATGTATAAATTATAAAATAAATGTCAAAGAGCAGTGGCCACTCCCATTTTCGATCCGGACTTGGGAATAGAGCTCAATTTTTTTTAGAGTAGTCAAAACCGGATCCATTTTAATTCAGATTTATAATAACTGATTAGCAATAGCTACACGCTTACTGTAATATATTATTTTATTTTCTAGTTGTAATAATAAATTAGCGAACCACACATAGTGAAATAATAAAAATTGTTGCGTATTGCCAATATGTGTAGGTAATATAATTAAATTCGGGTACGAGATTGGTGTCAATGGTTATTCATGACCCCTGGCAAAAACTTCATTTGTTTTTTTGAGAGACACGTATGACGTCGATGATATTTACTGTAGACCGATATTTTTTGCGTAGAATAAAAATATTGAGAAAAAACGCATGAATGAAATTTTGAATCGCGATTCGTGATGTTACAGTTATGTGAAAATGTTTGTGTAGGAAACTATTTGAAATTAATGTGTATAATCAAGTTCATATCAGGCGCTCGTTATAAAAAAATAAAATATTAATTTTTAATATTTTTTAGTTATGTGTGCCAAATGATTTTAAATGCATCAATACAAATATCAAAAAATCATTTAAATTTGAATCGTTTTAATTGTGTACACTCCCACAGATTTTTTCACTAACGACCCGGGTTTCGCCTTTCGGCATCTTCAGGCGTTCAAGTGCACGGATGAACTTGAACTGACGCTTAGTAAATGAGTGTTTCGTGTTTATATAATAAATAAATGTATCACTGAGTCTAAAGCCATTGCTGGCGAAAAGGATAAGCTCGTTCATAAGGCATTCCCATGAGCTTATCCTTTTCGCCAGCAATGGCTTTAAACTCAGTGATACATTTATTTATTATATAAACACGAAACAATCATTTACTAAGCGTCAGTTCAAGTTCATCCGTGCACTTGAACGCCTGAAGATGCCGAAAGGCGAAACCCGGGTCGTTAGTGACAAAATCTGTGGGAGTGTACATAATTTGAACGATTCAAATTTAATATTGTAATTCCACCAAGCACCTTCAGTCGAAATCTTAAAAAAATCATTTATTCCATGACCGTTCCCAATGTGGAGCATATTTCCACCTAATGGAGATATCTCAAGATAACCTTTACTACGAAAACACAGTCTTTACAGTCGCTCAACCTCTCTATTCCAAAGAGAGTAGTGGTGATAGAATACTAAGGTTAGGACAAGGCTAGTGGTTAACTAATCGTTCTCGCTACGGTCAGTTATTAATAATAGAAATCGATCGAAAAAAAGTGCTGTTCGTACGGGGACTTGAGCCCGTGAGATCTGGTAGGAAGCCATCAACGCTAACCGCTGCACCATAGACTGACTATACATATATATAATAAAACACAACAACGAGTAGTTGGGTATAAATAATGTTAAAACCACTACTAAATATTTGTTTTAGTGCCTATGGTGACATTTTTGAATGAAAGATGATGATGAATGATTAGACAGAACCAATCAGCGATAAGTATTTTTCATGGAGTAATAGTATATTTCGCATTTTTAGAAAGTGGTCATTTTTACTTGGGATAACATATGCATGATAATTTATATCATTTTTTTACAATTAAGAAAAAATGTGTTTTCGTGGTGTTTTGCGATTTTCTCAAAACTAGATTTTTGGGAAAATTCTTCGCTTAACAATTGATTGAACAACATTATGAGGTTACGCTGTATTAACGATGACGGCTACTTGGTGGAAATTCATACTATATGTCAGTGTTTCCAAAACCTTCGACATATGTGTGCCCCTTTTAAATTTTTCGTAACACCGAGTACCTCTTGTTAAAAAAATTCTATGTTTGTAATCGAAAAAAGTATACCGCATGTTGCTTCAGCTTTCATGCAGTTCCCTCCGCGTACCTCCATCAAACACTTTCTGTACCCCAAGGGGTACGCGTACCACACTTTGGGAAACACTGATCTATGTTAACAAACTAACCGTGGAGCACTGTCAATATCCCTCTCTAATATTCTGGTGCTATTTTATTAGTGAAATAAAGCATTTATTATTCAGTGGTTGGTATCTAAAACTCAAATAAGAACCACCACACAAATAAAAAAAGACTCTCCAATCAACCATAAATTGAATATTCATCCGTTTTTCTGAGGAGTGATTTATAAAAATGCTCAGAAGTTGCCAGAAGGAATTTGAGTATGAATTAATATATGATTTAATTTAGTGAAAATCTTTTATTTTTATATTAGGAATAGATTCAATTTTTATTTTTATTGTTACTAATAAAAGTGAAACTCGAGATCAATGTATAAGAATTATTGACATCACAAACACTCACGTCTTGGATCTCAAATTTAAATTGAAAAAAATATAAACTTGGCATTGAATTTTCCAGAAATCGAGCCCAACCCGTCTGGTTGGTAGAGACAAGCTCTTACTAACTAGACCACAGCGTGAGATTATAATATCTTTTCACCGAGAAAAGATAGTGAACAACTTTACAATCATTTTTAACGTTGATTTAAGTGGCTTAGAAAATGGTTTTGCTCCATGTTAAAATAAAACATATTACATATAAATTTGTCACTTTTAAGGTTTTCACTGTCAATACTTGGTGGAATGGCATTGTAATAAAAATAATAACATTTTTAGTACTTTTTCCACATAAAATTTATTTGATCAGGACCGGTTTCGCTCATCGCGAGCATTATCAACTGATAAGAAAAAATATATAAACAGTGTTATTTATACAAATTTAAATTGAAATAAAAGGTGTAAGCAACTATTAACAATGAAAAGGATTTACAAATTACATTATAATTACACAAAATTAAAATGCTTAACACCTATAACATACAATTCAAAAATTCAATAAATATAAGTGGCAAATGATGTCAATTATAAACCCAATTAAAATTTGGGAAATTTTTAACAAAGTGAAACTCTACATTACTAAAGTAAATTATTTTTACATATAAATTTACTGTGCCAGAAGATTTTTTTACAATGTCCGCTCCCAATGTACAGTATATAGACTCTAAATGGAGTTTATCTCAACAGAAGTGTTTCTACGAAAACTGCTTTTTCCAAAGAGAGTAGGATTAGAAGGCTATGGAGAAAACAGGACTAGTGGTTAGCTTATCACTCTCGCTACGCCCCGTTTATAGTATATGGGTGTGGGAAGGGAGTTCGGGATTCGAACCCGTGACCTTCGTAATCGAAACTAACGACGTTGACCATTCGACTACTACTCACGGCGTACCCCGTTTTTAGAATGGGATGGGAGGGAGGAAGGAATTCAAGACATCATAGATACCATGCCTTCGAAAAGAAATTCATAAATCGATTGAAAATCAAATTATAAAACTGTCTGTACTGGGATTGGAGCCCGTGACCTCCATAGCCGGAGCCGACGACGTCGACCACTCAGGCGGCAAAGTCAGGGATACTAGAGCTTATTAGTCATTTTAAACTTCACATAGCTTTTTGTTTTCAATAGAATTGATTAAAATTTTATACGCTTGCATGAAATTAACTATTAAACCGCATTTTATTAGACAAAGGAAAAACAATGATATGGACAGTCACTCTCGAAAGCCAGTGAGTAACTGAGAAAGTCAAGTTTACAATTGAAATCGGCCTCTGTGGTCTACTAGTGAAAGCTTCGCCCTAACGATCAGATGGGTCTTGGTTCGAGTCCCAACAAGGTCAATATTAAAATTAGATGTTTTAAATATTAAAATTTGAGATGTGGGTCATGTTTGTTCGTGATGTTTTTCTCAACGAATCGATCTTGTTTTGGATGTTATAATCTTAATGCAAAATATTTTTTCAGATATACATCATGAAAACAATTAAACATTTTTACTAATTGTAATTAATGTCATTATTTGAAAGGGTTTTTTATTGATGGTATGATCCATAAACAATAACCACCAGCTTACAGAAACTTAAGTAAGCTAGTACACTCACACCACGAGTTATATGGCGGATTGGATCCAAAACAATATGTAATATAAAATTCATAAATCACAACAGGATAGGTACCAGAATATCTAAAATAACAACCTAGTCCATAGATATATAGGATATATGAGTCTTGGAGTGGTGAAGTGAGCCAAGTAATAAAATGATAAAACTTTAATTTAAAGTACAATCACGTATTTACTTGATGTTTTAGTGGATTGCAAATTTTTATTTTACGGAAATAGCATTATTGCAATATGTATTAACTGTGGTTACATCACTTTTACGACACTTTAAGACGTGTAGAATATTACAACGCATCTAACTTTTTCTTTTAAAATACCACATGACTCACTTTACCTGTTTGGCCCATTTTTATGTTCCAAAAAAAACACGTTGAAAATGTAAGTAAATCAAATAAGATTAGTAGAACATTTGGACGAATATGTATTAATTGTTTTAGCACATGTGAATTTTTAAAAATAAATAATTGTTATTTTTTTTTCTCATTGGCTTTTTTGATGTCACTGCCTATAAACGTCGCTTTTACTTGTGGAACAATCACTGGTCATTTTTGTTATTTTTCATTTCATTCTGAATTCATGCAGAGTGAACATAAGATCCATATTGACATTTTATGTATTTTCATTACCCGTGTTAAATTAGAACATCGCACAAAAGTTACGGACGGCATTTTGGAGTAATTACTACTCAATATAAATGAGAGAAAGCTACACTTAACCCAAGTATCTAATAACCTAGTAATGAAATATGCAAGTCACCTCCAAGTTGTTCTATTAATTACAGGGCTGATGAGTCGTTCAGAAATAAGACAACTCGGGCTCTAACTCCGACCAACTTATTTGGTTAGTCTTAGAAACATGCAGTGGAGCCACTTTTGGTCCTAGCAACACGACTCCAGTTAAAGCAGTCCGAATCCGACTCCACAGCCTTGATTAATTCTCGCTTTAAAAATGGATACGGTAAAATAATGAAAAAGAAAATTAAAAAATTCTGATCAAAAATCAAAAATATCACGTAAAATATTTTTTATAAAATTGTAGGTATACTACTAATGAGATTTTCACCTGAAGCTAAAGATTTGTAAATTACACTATGTTATGTTAAGTTTCATTCGAACTTGCACTGGTTTTAATGATTGTTATGCAACACAGTTTGTTTAATTATCATCAGAACGTACATACACGTATTGTTTTATTGCAAATTTTGTTTTCACTCTCTGTAGCAATTAAGTATTCAGCAAATCATATAATGGATTGACAAGACATTAAATAACGAATGTAATTATTACTTCTTTAATAGAAAACGTAAGAATAAAAAACAAAGTAATCAGGCTTATCGTTCATTTTGTATTGTACAATAATTTAATTATAACTTTAAATAATATAAAAGTATTATTATGCTAGCCATTATACGAGTAGTAACGAGTTATCATTGTCATTATTTAGAGTATAATCAATTATTGTCAGGTCGATCAAATGCATACATATTATTATTAATGTTCTCGAAATATATTTATAAAGTCGAATACGCTGTCGGCAATACAGCTCTGATACCAAGATCATTAAATTGGCACGAATCTAGTTCAAAGTGTGGCGATTTTTGACTGATTATGAATACGCGTAGCCATCACCTTGGTGTCGGAGTCGCCCGGGACTTGGAGTCATTTGTGGGGGTAAGCGTGGTGCTCGTCGACAGTATAAAATGCCCGAGCGTGGTGTGGAAAGTATCAAAACATTTTTGTTAATCTAACGACAACACAACCCAAAAATGGTATTCAAAGTAAGTGTTTTACCAACCAAACTTACGCCTTTTTAATTTTTTTCATAATTTTGAAATAACGAAATAACAAATACTTATTAATTAATAAGAAAATTAAACGTGTTACTTTAGTCAAAAAGCTTTCAATTCTGTTTAATAAAAAGTATTTCTGTATTAAAACTTAATTAACTTAAACAATAAAGCCATATTACAAACAAGTCAAAATATCGCTCATTTAAAATAGTCTTGATTTAATTAAAATTAATATTTTTGGTTCATAAGTAGTTAGGAATAAAATCATCTAGGAATATTCCACGTTTTCATTTCTTAAAGAATAAAACACTCTTTATTTAATATGATCAGTACCGATTTTTTTCATGAGAGCATTATCAACACTTTTAATATAAAATAAAAATAACTTTGATTATTCCACGTGTTGTGTTACAAAATGTGACACGTGCTTCGCCTCTTTCAGAGGCATCCTCAGACAACTACTTTCGCAAATGTTTGCTTAAGTACGAAGTACGAAGCAAACAATACGTGGAATAATAAAGGTTATTTTTATTTTATATTAAAATGAACATCCACAAAGTTACCGCCGAATCCATCGAAATTATCAACAGTTTTTTTTAAATTTAAACTTTCCTTTTCTGTTCAATAACTTTTCTTTTATATTTTACAAAAAAAGACGCTTGAAAATGTCTACAAATATTATTTAAAATAATCATGTAATTATAATAAATCACGCGACGTGAGTGCTCATCATTTGTAAAGTCTTATTTATTTTCCATGTTTTTTGTCTAATGCAGATCGTAGTATTGTGCTCCATGCTGGCTCTTGCCAACGCTGGATACGAAATCACCAGCGGAGAGCAGAACATCCACCGCAGCTACGGAAACCTCGGTCAGATCTCCACGTACTCCAAAACCATCGACACACCTTACTCCAGCGTCAGCAAACATGACGTTAGAGTGAGCAACCCAGGAATCGCCGTCCACGCCGCTCCCTTGGCTTACTCCCATGGACCAGCCTACGCACAAGCCCCAGTTGCTTACTCTCATGGAGGAGCTTACGCATCCGCCCCAGTGGCTTACGGCCATGGCCCAGTCGCCGCTCCCCTCGCCTACGCCGCCCCAGTTGCCAGTTATGCATCTCCCCTCGCATACGCCGCCCCAGTAGCTAAATATGCCGCTCCTCTGTCTTATGCCGCCCCAGTCCACTCTTATGGAGGACCCATCGCTAAGGTTGCCGCCGGACCAGCCCTCCTCGGAGTCGCATACTCTGCCGCTCCCGCT
This sequence comes from Himalopsyche anomala, assembly GCA_031772345.1. Taxonomy (NCBI): domain Eukaryota; kingdom Metazoa; phylum Arthropoda; class Insecta; order Trichoptera; family Rhyacophilidae; genus Himalopsyche; species Himalopsyche anomala. Next base: position 16,346,428 of record CM062832.1, on the reverse strand, counting down.
GTCTCCCACATGACATACACCAACGGAATTGGACTCGCTTACTCCTGGTAAACGATGCTTTCACTGAACCTCACAATTGCACCGTCTTTCACAACCTCTGATTATAAATCTCACACTTTTTCTTCCATGCATTCTTCTATCTGTTATCACAATGTATTTATTTTCCTGTAATTGTAATTATTTATTTATTTTTTAATAAATTTAAGCAGTTAAATCGAATTAAAATGTTTTCTTTAACTCACAAATGACGTATGCGTTAATTTATGACATTAATTATTATAACCAAGGCTGTATATTTGTAAGAAAAACTGGGACTTCGACTCCACCACAAATAATCTGACTCCAACATTCAAAAAATCAAAATTGTTTTGGAACCTTAATTATACTATTTGCGTATTTTTGATATCCAATAAAGTGCCTAGCTTTTGTTTTTAATTTATTTAAAAAAAGACTCAATCTTCTAATAATTCGTACTCGTGTAAAATGCTTGGTAAAAACAAAAATTCATTTTTTTTATTTACACAATAAGGATAAAGGGACAGCGATTTCTAAGACAATATGTTTATTCATATTGATAGTTTCTAATGAATTGCACATAATTAAAATATGTATTTGGATTTTCAAAGCTGTTTTCTTTATTTATTATTCACTAAATAATAATTGTCTTAAAATAAAAAATCATTACAAGAAGTTAAGCAATTGAGAGTTAAAAACAGCGATTGTCAGGCTTAAAAACAATGAGTTAAAGTTATGTTTGTAACTGGTTGACTCATATATATATAACCATTGTGATATGTGTCGACTCTAGAGTAGTGATTGCCAGTAGGGCCTTCTATCCCGGGATTGTGACAGTACTAATCCCAGGATTCCAGGATTGAGAAAACTATAGTAAGTTGAGCAAGGGCTAGAAGTTTTTTAATTTGCAAATCCTGGAAGAGCTAAAAAATAGGTCTCACGTCGGCATGATATTGTTTGAAAAATAACAGGATTTCAAAAGCCGAGCAAAAATTTCTCAATTCCGGGATCCAGGGATCTTGAGATTGGAAAAATTTTCAATTAAAAAAAGATGACAAAAAGGCTCCGGGGTTGGATGCACTAGATGGCAGCAACGTTCCCTCTAAGCCATATGTTCCCAACCTTTTTCGGGTAGCGACCCCCAGGTTGGGAACCCGTGCTCTAAGCCAAAGGGTTAGCTGCGCGGAAATTTCAAAGGCTGCGCGGACCGATCAAATATTAATTGAACAACCGTCTTGTAGTGCGCGCTAACCCGGAATGAGTGCGCGGGGACTTCCCAACTGCTGCGCGGCTGGGCACGCGCGCAGCTTAGAGGGAACGTTGGATGGCAGCCCGGGGATCTATGACACCATAGTGCCTACCAGGACTATTCAATTTTCCTACCACAAACATTTTTTTTAAGTTGATACTTGATAGGAACCACTTCCATTAAAAATGGTTGGGTAATATAACTGCCGCATTGTGACGAATATCATTCAAAAACGACCAATATGAAGTTTCGGTAAGATTAACAAACAGCCCTATTCAACTTCCTCATACGGCAAAATAAAGATACTTCGTCTTTTGCCAAAAGTAAGTTTCTGTAAAAAAAATTGCTGAGCAATGGTCTCAATAGTAAGGATTCTAGATTGAAAATGCTCACGATGAGCGAAACTGGTCCTGATCCAAAAAAAATGTGGAATCAGTATAAAAAAGTGTTACTCAATATAATGACTTCCCACCAATTATTGATAGAAAACACCTTAAAATTGAGATTTTTTAAAAAATAGTGCGTTGTATGTTATATGTCTTATGTGCATTATATGAAACCTAAGTTAAATATTTTTTTAATTAAGTATGTAATAGTACTGACTTTAAGAAAACATAACGTTTTTTTTTACTATTGGGTTATGTTAAGCGTAGGCTGGTTGTACAAAAAGCTTATACAAAATACGACTTTAAAAAAAAAACGGTTTTCGAATATCAATATAACCGAAAAACCGGTTTTACTTGGTTTTCAAAGCTTCACGAAAAATGAATACGTCAATTGGTATAGCAAAAATGATTTCTAATGTGAATTTTTAATCGTTGAAAAAAGAAAAAGTTTACTGATCTATTACTTAATTAATGTCATTATTTTCATTGTATCACTTTGTCCAAAAATTCCCAAATTTTAATTATGTTTGTAATTACTTTCAATCCCCATTCTAAATTTATTAATCTGAGATGACTTTTTAATTATATGTTAGATGTGTTAAACATTTTAATTTTGTGCTATTTTAGAATCACTTTTAATGTAATTGGTAATTTCTTTTCAATGCCAATTGTTGTTTATAACTGTTAATTTTTGTATAAATAGCATTGTTAAATTATATTTCTTATCAGTTGACGATGCTCGTAATGAGCGAAACCGGTCCTGACATATTAAATAAAGTGGAATGAAATACAAAGGAATATTGTGTTTTTACGAATATTACTTAGTAGTTAGTACGCTACATTGGTGGCAAAATTTCTCTTAAATAGAAAATATGTATTCTTTCACTGAATAATAAAGTAGACTTTTGAAAACTGACAAACTTTATCTATGTCCCAACCCCATATCTGTGTATTTGTATCATTGATACCAAGAAAAATGAATGGGACGATTTACTACCCCTACATCGATTGGTATATTATCATTATTTAAGTTATAACATATTCTTATAACATGATATCGACTGCAGTTAGGTAAAAAGAATCACTTTAAGGGTCAGTGTCGTCCGGTCAATGTGGAATTGGATCAATGCGCCTCTTGTATATGCAGGGGCGGTTATATTTCATGAAAGAATATTCAAACATTACATTTATACCATTCACTCATTTTAAATTCTTCATGTATTTATTGTCTAAAATAAAATAAAATAAAATGTTCTAAAACATTTATTATAGACAGTAAATTACATGAAGAGTTTAAAATGAGTGAATGGTATAAATGTTATATTTTAATATTATTTCATGAAATATAACCGTCCCTGCATATACAAAGGGTGCATAAATCCAGTGCCACATTGACCGGCCACCACTGTTAAGGGTGTTCACTGTCAATACTTGGTGGAAAGGCACTCTATGAATACAAACACAATATTCCTTAGTTAGTAAAAACACAATATTCCTTTGTACTTCATTCCACTTTATTTAATATGTCAGGACCGGTTTCGCTCATTACGAGCATCGTCAACTGATGAGCGAAATGAGCGAAACCGGTTCTGACATATTAAATAAAGTGGAATGAAGTACAAAGGAATATTGTGTTTGTATTCATATAGTGCCTTTCCACCAAGTATTGACAGTGAACACCCTAAAAGTGATATTCCTTAGTACTTTATTCCACTTTATTTAAAAGTTCAGGGTGTCATTGACAATTGTTGTTTACACCTTTTCATTTCAATTTATTTTTGTCTAAATAGCACTGTTAAATTATATTTATTATCAGTTGAAAATGCTAGCAATGAGCGAAACCGGTCCTGACCTTTTAAATAAAGTGGAATAAAGTTGAAAAGAATATTGCTTTTTATTAATAAAAGGAATCAATCTAAACAAATCGTGACTTTACGTCGAAAAACGTTTGTTGACGAATGAGGCCAAAATCAAATTATTAAATAAATACAACCTTAAAGTGCTGAAAGACTTATAAACTAGTGTTTTACTTAATGTAATATCAAATTAAATAAGTTGTTTAAGAAAACTCTTTATGAAGGTCCTTTTTCGTGGTTGCAATTTTCACAAGACCTTCTTTTTTCATACTTAAAAGCTAAATTTAGATACTCGTTTGGCATTTGCGGCTTAAGTCCTTTTAACAGATGGTGTATTTAGTTTTAAACATTGTGATTACTAAATAAAACTACTTTTCGAAAAATCTGCTCCCAATGTGGAGCATATGTACTCCTAATTGAGTTTATCTCAACAGAAGTGTTTCTACGAGAACTGCTTGTTACTCAGTTGCTCAACCTCTCTTTTTCCAAAGAGAGTAGGAAAAAAAGGATAGGGCTAGGACAAGACTAGTGGTTAATTAATCGCTCTTGATACGCTCCGTTCTTATGATAAAATGGGTAGGAGGGGAAATTCAAGACATCACCTACATCCATGCCTTCGAAAAGAAATTCTTAAATCGATTGAAAAATCAATTTATAAAATTGTCCGCACTGGGATTCGACCTCGTGATCTCCGTAACCGAAGCCAAATCGTTGACCACTCGACCACACAGGTGGAACTTTTTCTTGGGCTTTTAAGTACAACCACGTCTTTACTTGGTGTTTTAGTGGACTGCATATTTTTATTTTACGGAGATAACACTTTTGCAATGTGTATTAAATTAACTGAGGTTACTTAACTTTAACCATACTTGAAGACGTTTAGAATATTACAATGCATCTACCTTATTTTATTTCTAAAATACTACATGGCTCACTTCACCTGTTTGGCTCATTTTTATGTTCCAGAAAAAACACGTTAAAAATGTAAGTAAATCAATTAAGATTAGTAGAAAATCTGGACGAATATGTATTTATTGTTTTAGCACATATGAATTTTTAAAAATAAATAATTGTTATTTTTTTTCTCATTGGCTTCGTGTCATTTTTGATGTCACTGCCTATAAACGTCGCTTTTACTTGTGAAACAATCACTGGTCATTTTAGTTATTTTTCATTTTATTCTGAATTCATCCAGAGTCAACATAAGATCCATATTGACATCACATTATGGTGATAATAAATTTTAAAGGTAGTAGAAGCAAATGAGTCCAGCGATAATAATATCTAATGTTTTATGGCAGAGTATGACCGCATTTGGCCATCACCTTGATGCCTGAGCCGGCCAAAAGTTGCAGTGTCTTGTGGGGGTAAGTGAGCCCCTCGTCGGTATAAAATGGCGACGCGCGTTGTTGAGAGTATCAAAACATTTTTGTTGATCCGACGACAACACATCTTAAAAATGGCATTCAAAGTAAGTAACTTATTTAACAAACAAATATCAAAAAAATCAAAGTACTAACTGTAATAAACAGTATTATTACAATACGATCAATGTTTGCTATAAATTTTAGTTTGAAAATGATACCGTATTCAATTTTACATTTATTTTTATTAGGTTGATAGCTATTTTGGCTGTACACCCTACCCTCGTCAGAACAATATGACAAAATAACTATCAACTAAATATAAAAAAATGTGAATCTAAATTCTGTCTTATCTTATTATATTGGAGTTCTACTAATTAGATTACGAATCAATTATTAATCAAAATTTGTGTGCATCTGTTTTTCCAATTTAAAAATCTCAAATTTTTGTTACTGTTTTTTTATGAACTAAAATATAAGTCAAAAATAACTAAAACTCAAATATCATGAAATTAGTAAATTTATAAAATGTAATACATTTGTTATTCAAGTATTTATTTACAATTTTTTTATCGCGAAAATATTATTGATAAAGTTATTCAATGCTCACGTTCACTGCCAATAATTAATAAAATACTCATTTGTACCAACTCTCACTTTTATTAAAGCAGATCAGAAACGGTTTCGCTCATGACGCCATTCATTTTTTTAGTTGTATAATTAACAGTGTCTAAAAAAGAAACTGTTAAATATGAACAACATAACTAACATAAAAATGGGAATATAATAAAAAAAGTTTATTGGCTTACTCTGCCACTTCTTTTAGATGACACAGTGAATAGGTTTTTTTTATAAATTTAAAACATTTTAATGGTTCCCCTAAGCATATGATACAAGAAAACAAAATTTAAAAATGAATGTATTGAAATTGCAGATCGTAGTATTGTGCTCCATGCTGGCTCTTGCCAACGCTGGATACGAAATCACCAGCGGAGAGCAGAACATCCACCGCAGCTACGGAAACCTCGGTCAAATCTCCACTTATTCCAAGACCATCGACACACCTTACTCCAGCGTCAGCAAACATGACGTCAGAGTGAGCAACCCAGGAATCGCCGTACACGCCGCCCCATTGGCTTACTCCCAAGGACCAGCTTACGCACAAGCCCCAGTTGCTTACTCTCATGGAGCAGCTTACGCACCAGGTCCAGTGGCTTACGGCCATGGCCCAGTCGCCGCTCCTCTCGCCTACGCCGCCCCAGTTGCCAGCTATGCATCTCCCCTCGCATACGCCGCTCCAGTAGCTAAATATGCCGCTCCTCTGTCTTATGCCGCTCCAGTCCACTCTTATGGAGGACCCATCGCCAAGGTTGCCGCTGGACCAGCCCTCCTCGGAGTCGCATACTCTGCCGCTCCCGCTGTCTCCCACATGACCTACACCAACGGAATTGGACTCGCTTATTCCTGGTAAATGTTGCTAACCCCGAGATCTACAATGTCACACGAACAGCACATCTTTCACAACCTCTGATTATAAATCGCTCACTTTTCTTCATGTCTGTATTTATGTAATTATTTATTTATTTTCAATAAATTTAAGTAGTGTAACTTAGTAAAAATGTTTTTTTTTTATCACATTTGGCTAAATATATTGATTTACTATTTAAATAATCCCATCAATTTTATCCGATCATATGAACAGTATAAAATAATACTAAAATGATCATTGGGGTTGCTATACTGTTTAAAATATTCTACTTTAGATTGTAAACATATATTCACGAGTTTATGAAAACAGTTCGTTAAACACCTTATCAATATTCTTCCTAATCAATCTCGACCAATGGTCGATAAAAAGAGACAATAAAAATGATGTAAAAAAAATATTTAATAAATCTTTGGTGAGGTTGTTGAGTTTGGTAAATTTATATGATCCTAAATGAACGCAACATATTTTTTGGAAAAACTTATCACTTTATTCGCTGTTTTGTAATTGAACTGTTGTTAATTGCTTAAATGATCCTTCAGTTAATAAGGGTGCATATATATTTTTCGTGGAAGTTGTAAAACATCCCCTTGGAAAATATTCAGAACTTATTCGCTGCTTCGTAATTGAACTGTTATTAATTGATTAAATAATCCTTCAATTAATAAGGGGTGCATATTTATTTTTCGTGGAAATTGTAAATCATCCCCTTGGAAAGTCTTCACAACGTATTTGCTGTTTCGGGGTCAACCTGTTGTTGTTGATTAATTGATCCTTTAAATAATTAATCATCCATATATATATTTTTCTTGGAAATTGTAATTTATCCCCTTGAAAAATAATACTTAAGAACCTAAGGCACGCGTGTCCAAGTAAGCACGTTCGAAAATGTTGGTAACAAGGGACCGGGAATTGTATGCTTTGCAGATTTTTTTAAAAAGGATTTTCCGCAATTATTCATAACATAAAGAGATTGTTTTTTTTTAAAATCAAAACAATCTAATATAAAATTAAACTGGAGTAAATAGGTAAGCTTATTTTTTGCTTAGCAAGTTGGAAAGTTGCTAAATAATATCTTGGAATTTTGAAAAGCACACGTAAAAAGGTTTGCCACGATTCCTTAACGATTTAGCATAACAGCAATTTTAATTTGAGCTTGCGGTTTAAAAAGTGGCTTTTACTGAAAGAAATATTTCATACAAGAGATAATGAATGAATCGGTCTTATTGCAATTGTCTTTTCAACAGACTTATACAGAATAATTAGAATTTTCACTTATTTGTGAATCATGTTCAGACTAGATGTCTTAAATAAAATATCTTTACCGTTAGTAATCTTTTTAGCCATTCAATTATTTAAAGTAATAAAAATTAAGATCTGGGGTCAATAAACTGTGGACCTTTTGTTTTGAAGAGAGTCGTTTTTTTAACTATGTCTAATAGGTTATATAAAAATATTAGTTTATTTAAGTACCTTGACTGCTTGTTAGTCGTATTTCATTGACTAAAAGAGTAAATGTATGAAGTTATAGCTATAACAGGATTAGTGGTTAACTAATCTGTCTATATACGCCCCGTTTCGCCCCGTTTTGAAATCGGACGGAAAGATGAGAATTTTTAAGCATCGTAGACATTCATATCTTCGATCAGAAAACAGTAAATTTATGGAAACACCAATGAAAATTAAAGCATGTAACTTAAGCCAACGACGTTGAATACTCGACCGTAAACTCGGGGTCTTATTTACAGTTGACTGATACAGTCAATATATTTTGATTTCGGGAGGAAATCATTATAAGAGTACATTTAAAATTACTTGTTTTTATCAAGTGCACGAATGCATTTGAACTGACTAAAAACTGAGAAGATGCCGAAAGGCGAAACCCGGTTAGTTATCGACATTTTTTTTGGAAGTGTACAGAATCAAAATAATTCAAATTTGATATTAAAGTTCCACCAAGCACCTTCAGTCGACGTTAATTCTATCAAAATGAAGTGATATGATTTAAAATCAAAACAAGTGTCTAGATTACAAACTAGTCTAAAGATGGTTTTTTAAAGACGCAAAACACATTGTTTACAAAGTTGAACAACAGTGTTGTTAATTAAATTTCAAAATAAAATAAAAATCACGCCAAGTAATGTCAGATTTTTTAAATGTAACCAAAGAAGAAATAGACGTCAAAGAAAGTAAAAGCCAGTATTTCTCAGCATATCACTGTTTTATTTAAAATTAAGTTCAAAATGCAGCCATTGCCAACGATAGAAAAATTTCATTCTATTTTTTCGTAAAGAAAATGAAATGCTCACTTTCAACGTGTTCACTGTCAAATCTTGGTTGAAGTGCCTGAAATTAAAAAAATCCTTTGTAAGATCAGGAATGATTTTGCTTGTCAGCTAATAATGCTCGTGATAAGAAAAACCGATCTGAATCTTAATTAGTAGTGTGTTTTATTGTCTTTATTCAACGAAATAAATTTGCTCAAGGTGAAGCATATGAACAATGTATCACACTTTTAGTTATGTTGGAACTATTATATTATTACAAGTCTAATGAAATAGTTTGTACTTAGGCCACATAAAGAGTATATAAACTAAATTAAAATCAAATATATAAACGATATTTTTTTCGTTTTACATTTGATACTTCTAAGGCAGTGGTCGGCAAACTTATTAGCCAAAGAGCCAAATATGAATATTACAACAATTTGAAAAAAAATTGGGAGCCAAATCTGCTTGTTTAGTAAACTTTTATTATTACAAGTAGTACACTTAATAAAACTAAATTTTATACTTAATAAATATTTATTAATGCGAACAATGTGCTTGCATCTCCTTGGAAAGTTTGAGTAAGTCAGGTTTGTATGTTGTTGTTTTTAATTTTAGGCATGATTCCAAGTTCTCATAATAAGACGACTTCTCAGTTTACTCTTGATAATGTTCATGCTTGAAAAAGATTGTTCGCATATATATGTAGAACCGAAAAGGGAAAGAACAGCAAACGCGAGCTTTTTCAGCTGAGCGTAAGAGTCAGGAATACTATTCCAAGTGTTGAAAATGATCATGTCTTCCTTCTCCAGGTCATTCAAAGCAGACCACTTGTGTTGTGAACTGAGATCACATGTTTTCTTCTCCAATATTTCCAATTCAACACAAAGATGTTCAAATTTGGAGCGCCATATCTCTTTATTTTTTAAATTCAGCAATTGTATTTCAAAGTTACCAATGTCAATTTCAAAAGGAGAAAAATTCAACTCGGTTATTGTAGCATTAAGAGGATTTTTGACAAATGCTAAAGTTGCTCTGCTGTTTTTAAATTCCTGAAATCTGATAAGAAATGCTTCCCTCATATCCCTTATATTATTGCGCCTTCCGTGGATATTTGTGCCAGAGCCGCACTTTGCCGACCACTGTTCTAAGGGAAGATGTAGCTTCAGAAAACCGGTATTACGCTGGATGGATGGAGTGTCACAGGATTGGCTTAAGAAACACTGAATGGAGAAAATTAACAGAGGCAATGGTTCTACCCGAATTGTAGCGCTAAGGAAAGACGATTTTTATTTTACAAATACATATTTAGTTTTGCCAAACTGTTTTATATGGGAAAAAACACAAGCAAATTACACATTAGAGTCTTTGGTAAAATTGGAACCATTATAGTATTTTAAACATTATGATATTGTATGTATAATGGCCTATAACGAGTCCATAGGCTCAATTAAAATCGGGTATGTAATCGATATTTTGTCTCGTTTCACATTTGATACTCCTGAGGGAAGATGGAGTTTCAGAAGTCCGCGACTACGATAGATGAAGAATATTAATTGGATCGGCTTGTATTTTCTCCTAACTGTAGGGCCAGGAAAAGAAAAAAATGTTTTTTTTTATACATAAATACATACTGAGCATGGCCATATGTTATGTCCGATTTTTGCTGTATGTCAAACCATGTTTTATGCTCTAATATTGTTAAATGTTTTAAGTAAGATTATGGCACTTCAGAGATTATTTAACTTAAATTTACAGCGATTAAATCAGTAAATTTGAAATGGTTCACTGAGAGAATTGATGTTGACCTTTCTATTCGAGAGTTATCGAGAAGATAGGAGGACAGGTGACTATCTATTTATTTGTGGATTTCACAGGTTAACACGTTGAAGATTAAATGAGCCTTGTTGTAAAACGTTTTGATTCAATTAAAAAATCTGGCACAAATACAATTGCTTGGTTAAGTGTTTTACAAATAATTGACAAATAAACGTACGTCACTTGAATTTTTTTCATACATTTTTTTTTTTTAACCACGTCCGCTCCAAATGTGGAGCATATGGACTCCTAATGTAGTTTATCTCAACAGATGTGTTTCTACGAGAACTGCTTGTTACCGAGTTGCTCAACCTCTCTTTTTCCAAAGAGAGTAGGAATAGAAGGCTAGGACAGGACAAGTGGTTAGCTTAACGCTCTCGATACACCCCGTTCATAGGATAGGTAGGAGGGGAGAATTCAAGACATTACATACATCCATGCCTTCGAACAGAAATTCATAAATCGATTGAAAAATCAATTTGTAAAACTGTCCGTACCGGGATTTGAACCCGGGACCTCCGTAACCGAAGCCAACGACGTTGACCACTCGACCACACAGGCGGCTTTCATACAATAGGATCTTACTATTTTTCTATAATATCATATTTCTTAAAATCGCGTAGGCATCCAAACAACATTGATTGTAATAAAAATACAGCTGTACTTTTTATGCAATAAAAGATGCAGGGTGACTTAATTATGTAATTTTAAACAATAAATAAACAGTTAGCGGTTAATATCAGGAATGCCTGTTCACTATTTAACTAAACGTAATCGATATATAAAACAAAGTTAGTTTACACAATCATTCTGTAAGAGTATTTATTATAATTTTAAAACAATATACCTAGGCTCTGAATAAATATGAACGTTTATTGATATCGTGACGTGTAATCACGTTTGGCCATCACCTTCGTGTCAGAGCCGGCCAAAAGTTGCAGTCTCGTGGGGGTAAGAGTGCCCCTCGTAAGTATAAAATGCCCAAGCGTGATATGGAGAGTATTAAAACATATTTGTTGATCCAACGACAACATATCACAAAATGGCATTCAAAGTGAGTGCTTGGTTGTAGTTCTTTTATAAATATATTATATATCACAATGATATTAAAAGCCATTGTAAAATCAACGCTTTAAATTGTATACATATATCCAAAGAACCAATATTTCTTAATACAACCAATTTTATCATTATTTTATAACATAATAAAATCTAAAGATGGTATTTATTATATCGTGCGTTTGAACATTTCACATAAATTAATTATTGTATAATGCTACAATACTAAGTAATATTTGTTCTGTAAAAAAATCTTGACTAACATTGCATTGACTTTTCAGATCGTAGTCTTGTGCTCCATGCTGGCCCTTGCCAACGCTGGATACGAAATCACCAGCGGTGACATGAACATCCACCGCAGCTACGGAAACCTCGGTCAGATTTCCACCTACTCCAAGACCATTGACACACCTTACTCCAGCGTAAGCAAACATGACGTCAGAGTGAGCAACCCAGGAATCGCCGTACACGCCGCCCCATTGGCTTACTCCCAAGGACCAGCCTACGCATCAGCCCCAGTTGCTTACTCTCATGGAGCAGCTTACGCACCAGGCCCAGTAGCTTACGGCCATGGCCCAGTCGCCGCTCCCCTCGCCTACGCCGCCCCAGTTGCCAGCTATGCATCTCCCCTCGCATACGCCGCCCCAGTAGCTAAATATGCCGCTCCTCTGTCTTATGCCGCTCCAGTCCACTCTTATGGAGGACCCATCGCCAAGGTTGCCGCCGGACCTGCCCTCCTCGGAGTCGCATACTCTGCCGCTCCCGCTGTCTCCCACATGACATACACCAACGGAATTGGACTCGCTTACTCCTGGTAAACGATGTTTACACTGAACCGCACAATTGCACCATCTTTCACAACCTCTGATTATGAATCTCTCACTTAGTCTTCGATGTCTTCTTCTATCTGATATCATAGTGTATTTATTCTCCCGTAATTGTAATTATTTATTTATTTTTTAATAAATTTAAGCAGTTAAATCTAATAACAATGTTTTCTTTACTCCTCAAAAGATTTTAATTTGACTGATGGAGTTGATGGAAATTTTTAAAATTAAGAAACCTGGACACGACACACAGTTGAATAATGATAACGAGCCAATTATTTTAGTGACATGTAAAAATATACTTTACTAAAGAAATTACATTTGTACTGATTTTCAAGACTGAATCAAATGACAGTGCTCAAACTATAGTATACCTACAAGTGTCGAGTGCGATCCCTTTATTTTTTACTGAGGCATTTTTGGAGCAGCCTGCACATCAGTACTGTAGTGGTGAGCCACATAAACCTAAGAAAAAAATTCTGATAGACATCAAAAGGGTGCAAAAGGAGCTTGCCATAAAATAATCTGTAGTGTTTTGTTTTCATAAGATTTGGGAGGAAACTTTCAAATTATTTTAAGTCTTGTTTAAACACAGTTCTCCTTTTAATATAAAAATGCGATATACGTACAAAAATTAATTCAAGAATTTATCTATTTTATGTGAATTCATTGTTGATTATATTCGATTCTAAATATGAAATAAGTTAAATAACGCATCTATAAAAAACCCATTACGTGCACTTTATTTTGTAATTTGTGAATGACGTTTGTGAGTTGGTAATATTAGCGATAGTCTGTTGTTTTATATTTTCAATTTAAAAAAAAAGTAAATTTTTGTTAGTCATTCAACTGAGAATTAACTGAACATAGTTAAGATATAGCTGATAGAAGCTGAAGCATAGAAGATTATACAATATAGATTTTTTTGTAATTCACTTGAGATCAGCTTCAGGAGAATTGACATCATCAACATCTACTTCTTAGATTTAAAAAAATAGTATAAAGACATCTTAATTTGATATCGACCTTTCCGAAATTTGAACCCATACCCGCCAGATGTCTATTTCTTAAATAAAAAAAATATGGTATTTATCAATAACAACAAAACATTAAAAATCATAAAACTGTTAGTTAAAAATCCAAGTTAATCAATTGAAGATAAAATAAATAATTTACAATTATGACTAACCTACATTACGAATATTATCATAACTTTATAAATACCAACATATCTGCAAATAATGGTCCAATAAATTATCTGAATATTACACTCCTCAAGTCGTAACTTCAAGCCTATTTCATTTCTCAATAATGTTGAATTTTGTGTTTTTGTTTGATAAGGTTTTTTTTTCAGTTATAATTTATTGTTTATCGATCACTGCTTCCGTCTGAAGTAATTGTTCTCACTGCCTGGCGAATTATGTATTAAGCGTTTGTATGGTATTTTTTTCAAAATTTAACTTTAGTTCTATGAAAAAAAGTTGTTTTCATTATTGATAGGTATATTAGGCTTAGAGTACAGTACCTTTGCGCCTGAAAACAGAGTAAATCGATCGTTTGCCGTCGACTAAATCTCGTGAACCGTTCACTCAAAAAATTTTTTTTTCAATAATTACATTTTCCAAACGCTTTTTTACACTATTGCATTTTTTTTTCATGAGAATAGTCATATTTTAAAGGAAACACGGCAAACACAAAAAACGGAATTTGAAAAACTGCTTTACGTTGAAATCATTTTTAGAGATTATTATAAGATACCGAAGTTTAATATCTTAGAAAGAAATGCAGATAAAGGTTTGTTTAAGAAAGTGAATTGAGCAGAATTTCCAATTTATGTTTTGTAATGATTGTACATCCATTTGAAATGTACCATTTCTCCCACTTTTTCTGACTGATTTTTAAAGCATAATTGGATCATAAATACTTCTACAAAAAATTGTAATGATAAAACATTTTATTGTTTACATTTAAAAGCAAAAAAAAAAAAAAATTATAATACCAATAAATGGTAACCATTTTTCGGGGATGTCTTTTTCTTACCTACCATTCTTCAGTTTGAGCTCAGTTTGAGATGAGGCTTGGTCTAGAGTGGACGTGTCGAAAATTTCTTTAGATATTTTTAAATCACTGGTCAACGAACATTAGAGATATGAATCAAAGCAATGTATTTTTTACACTACCATAAAAAACGGTACAATATCGGTTGGGGTTAGGGTTGCGCAAAGCGCTGATAAATTATATTATTTATAATACAATAATGTCTTGTTCAGTCGAAATACTTGTAAAGACCAGTATTACTTTAGTTTATGGATAAGCATTTTGAAATAATTATTCGGCAATGGTTTTAAAAAGAGGTTCTATTCAATATAATAGTAACAGTAGTTGAATAAAAGTCATCTAAATGGAAAAACAAACTTCAAAATTATTGGAGAAGCTAAGAAGATAATAGTAAATATTTTTTACATAATATACAGATGGTAAACCATGTTTTTTGCAACGTTAATTTTTTTAATTGAATACATTTTTCTACCGTCAAACGTGTTTTTTTAAACTTATAATTGAACAAAACAGAATGATTGAATAAAAGGATTTTTATATTTCAAAAGTAATGTGCTGCTTACAGATGGGGAAGATTTTCGCTAAAAAAAACAAAGTTCGTCGTCTAAAAGTAAAAAAAAAAAATATTATTAAAAACAAAAAAATATTTGAAAAGGTAAGATTTTAATATGTCACAGCCCTGTATATCGTCGAACACGCAAACGGGCAATAAAGAACGTTCTCAAACATTTATTAAAAAATACGAATATATCTATGCATTCGCTATAAATTATTTGAATAACTACTTTTGATCTGGTCTAATATTCATTTAGTTTCTTCCTTATCGAGTTAGACTATATAGAATCTTGAAGTAAAAATATTTACATTTAGTAAAATGTACACCCAATCCTTTCTTAATGCGATTTTTTTTGGATGGCACCGTTACGTTTTTTCATACATTTTTAGTACTTTGTTATACGGATTTGGAATCGATTTTTCAAATTATATGAAAATTAGTCTTTTTTACGCACCACTTTCTGGAACCAATGTATCATCCTGAGATTTTTGATCTTAGATTCAAAAGGTCAATAGAAATATGGAATCCGCAATACATTTTAGATGCTATTAATAAAAAAACGTAAAGAAGTCACTGTGCGAAATGTTCAATCGATTTGATATAACGATTACTTAACTTACAATAATTTTAAAATATCGAAGTTTTTTAATTATTGTCAGTTAAGATAATTTTTGGATTAAATAATTGTCAAAACTAAAACGCGAACCAAAAATAACTATCAATTGCAACTTATAATTCTTTTACTCAATACTTTTCTATTTTAATCTTATTATGTCAATATTTTTTTTATGTTTTAATCTTTTTTATGCAACAAAATTATTTTTCAAAACTGTATTCATCAATATCAATATCATAAAAAATCATATCAAATCAATATCATAAAAATAGGTTATACAAAATTAAAAATAATTCTTTCAATATATTAGAGAAAGTTTGAGAATTTTGTATTGTATGCTTTGTTTTGCTTATCGTCACAAACCGTTAATTTATGAAATACGATAGCTTACTGTTGCTACCATGTAGCAATACCTCATTACTGTCTAAATACCCATTCGTGTGTTGGGTGGTATTGTTATTTTTGTAATGAAATGTAAAAATGTTTTGCTTGTTTTGATACTGTAAAAATACGTATAGTGGTGGTTACCTATTTAAGTCAGTGCAATATTTATGCTGTAGGTCAAATTTAAGTTTTGCATTCCTACTGAGTCGCTTAATTATATTGTCACCGTAATGGTAGGTGTTGGTAAGTAACAAATTGAAAGTTTTAAATTCAATAAAACCCCCATTTACTCAAATGTCGGAACCGCGTGAGTGAATCTCATACCAAATTAGGGGTTATGTTTTTTTTTTGCGATCAATGCAAAACTTCCAAAACTAAGAATAAATAAAAACAAAATATATGGACGAAATATTTAGTTGTTAGGTGGTGAAATACGCTGGCCAACGTTTGACTGTATGCATCACACAGACCGCGTTATTGGAGGTTCCACTGTAATAGCAAATGGACAATTTGAGCTATTAAGATAGAGCCTCTTGTATCGATATTTTATGTAACAAATCATAATATCAAAATAAAGTGCATTAATACCAATTGAACACAAATTATATTAAGAATTTATTGACAGAGATAAATTTTAAAATGCAATTTTTGCCAAACTAGTGCAACAAATGCACACACTAAGTTACACACCAAATGATGAATTGATTTCTAAGATTTTGGTAATGTCAACTTTGTATTGTGTCAACTTTTGTCAGAACTGTGATGATATTATGTTGACACTCTTAGTAAAAGTGATGGCAACTTTAAGCTTATAAGGAAACTATAATAATGAAATAAATTTACAGCGAAGCGTGTGTGTTGTGAACATTTCTTTTTTTCGATATTTTTTTGTACCACACCGATGATGAAATCTACTTAATGATACAGTAAAGTTATATTTTTATAACAATTTGATGAGCAACAATAAATAATAATATATATATATATATATATTGGTTAGTTAAATAAAATTGAAATAAATATAGTCAATAAAGTAATTAAGCAATAATCAATGGAAGTAATAAAACATCTTTTAATTTTGAAAAATATGCAATTAAATGGTGAAGAGCAGGGATGACTTTTTTTACATTTAACTGTGAATCCAAATTATCCGACATTAGTATTGAAACTAGGGCTGTGAGTCGAATTCGTGGAGTAGGGCTGTTTTAACTGGAGTTGAATTCGAAAAGAACCAATAAAAATAATATTTTATTCAAATGGCTTGCCAAAAAATCCAAATCAAAAGTATTGCCACTGCATGCTACTTAGTCGACAAAAAATATTAATGTTGTGTTTTTAGCTAAGGTTGGAGTAGGAGTCGTTTTATTTCTTGACTACTCCACAGCCCTGATTTAAGCAATCCCGGCATAGCGAGATCTCGGAATTGAAATCCTTAATTCCAATTGGTTAACCTTATAACTGCCGTTGACAATTAATAGTAATTACCTAGCACGCCGGCTATAATTTGTAACTATAAATTTACTAAGTTATTGATGAGATTACTCGCCTCTGGCAGCCATCGAGTTGATCAACCTGTTCAATAACAACGTCAAAGAATAAACAAAAACACTTTTTTTTATATTTAACTTAGAAGTTTATTAGAAAGTAAATAAATAATTACAGTAAGATAATAAATAACATAAGAGGAGAAAACAGTAAGAAGAAAAATAGGAACGGCAGAAATACATAAAAGTCAAGAAAATATAGTAAAAGGTGTTTTAGAGTTGCGGGAGAGGATAAATGGATATTGTTTACCAAGAGTAAGCAAGACCGATTCCGTTGGTGTAGGTCATGTGGGAGACAGCGGGAGCGGCAGAGTATGCGACTCCGAGGAGGGCTGGGCCACCGGCAACCTTGGCAATGGGTCCTCCATAAGAGTGAACTGGGGCGGCATAAGACAGGGGAGCGGCATATTTAGCTACTGGGGCGGCGTATGCGAGGGGAGCGGCGTATTTGGCGACTGGAGCAGAGTAAGCCAAAGGAGAGGCATAGCTGGCAACTGGGGCGGCGTAGGCGAGGGGAGCAGCAACTGGGCCATGGCCGTAAGCTACTGGGCCTGGTGCGTAAGCTGCTCCATGAGAGTAAGCAACTGGGGCTTGTGCGTAAGCTGGTCCGTGGGAGTAAGCCAATGGGGCGGCGTGTACGGCGATTCCTGGGTTGCTCACTCTGACGTCATGTTTGCTGACGCTGGAGTAAGGTGTGTCGATGGTCTTGGAGTAGGTGGAGATCTGACCAAGGTTTCCGTAGCTACGGTGGATGTTCATGTCTCCGCTGGTGATTTCGTATCCAGCGTTGGCAAGAGCCAGCATGGAGCACAAGACTACGATCTGCAATTTCAGTGAATTCTTGTTATAAAATGGCAAATGAACATTACAGCAAAGACATAATTTTTAACAACACTGTAAAATGTTGGAACTTGTTTTGTCAATTGTTACTATTTAACTGTCTTTCTCTTGCATCGTTTGTTATTATGTAATTGTTTATTTCGTAAAAACACGAACTTTTAGACAAGAAAATTAGTTTAAATAGTATATTATAAACTGGAGACGTAAAGAAAATACTTAATAAGCGTAAACGCCATAAGCAGTAAAACTTGCGGACGGAAATTAATGTTTCATTTAAAAAGTTAGTCCATAGATATTCTAACTAAAAACCACTTATTAGGCGTTATATAAACACGACGAGTTTATTTCATATTTTAACGAGTAACCTTGTCATACATTTTGGTTGAACTTGTCTTTACTAATTTGATTTCGTAATAAATACCACGATCGATATCTTAGTGAAAAAAGAGCAAACTATTGACGTGAATAAAAACTTACTTGAAGCAATTTTTACTACGTCTTTTTTTAAAACTTAATCAATTGACACCTGTATCACCTTAATTGAAAATTATATTATTTTTTATAGTACTTAGTGCACTTGAAATTCCAAGTTTATTTCAATATTAAATATTTATTAAATTACAACCTTAAGCGGCGTAGTGGTGAAGAAAAATAATTATATTGCCGATCAAAGTTTAGCCGTTTAGTGAAAATATATCAAAACAACAGCTTTGTAAGTAAACGCAGTAGCTAACTTTAAGTTCCATAAGAAAACATATAAAGTCCTTGTCGTTTCAAAGCAAACATATTAATTTACACTATAAGATATTGTAGATAGTGGGTTATTGAGAAGAATATTTACGCAAATAGAAAAGTATTGATATTTTATTAAATTGAAGTATATACTCAAACAAAATTGCGGCGGGAAAAAATAAAGCTAATTTCGTTAATGATAAAACAATAGTATTTCTTTTAACTCACAATGATAAAAATCACTAACTTGTTTAACAACCGCAAAATCTATCAATTATACTAAAGTGGCTGGTATATTCTTTAATTTTTCAAAAACAAAGTTTATTTTTTAACCAGAATTGTATGAAACATAAAGACATTGCTCAATTCATAAATTTAAATTCAAAGTAAGAAATTTTATAATGCTTATGGCGGACTTTTTTATTTACTATTTTTGAACAAAACGATATGAGTTTCTCAATCAAAACCAGTTTTGCTTAATTAGTAAGCATTAGATTACTCTACTTAGCAATGTTCATCAACGATGGAAAACTATTCTAGATTCTTTGATACAATATGTAAAGTAAAAGTGAAATATAAATGGAAGATTGATTTTATATTTTTTTTTTTTTTTTTTTTTTTTTTTTTTTTAATTCCCTAGGGTACTCAACGTTGTACCCACCACCACCCGCTACGGCTTCACACTCTTTATATAGGGTGTATTCCGTAGCGTAACAACGTTAGTCGTGTTCAAAATATTGCCAGAAATGTCCCGAGAAGAAATTGATTGATTGAATTGGCATTTACTTGGTAGAACTCCATTATAATAGGGTAAAAATAGCTACATAATTAGATAATAGCTATTTCAGCTTTCGCCGTTGTCAGAACTATGTTTAAACTTAAATTTTGCTCAGCTATATATTACTGGCTCCGAAGAAATACACAATACATTATATTATTCACTCTAAAATTCTAATTCATATTACAATTAAAGTATTACACTTATTAAATATGACCTTAGTGTTTCAAAGATCGATAAGCAATATGGGATTTTTCAATGAAAATTAGGATAAATTAAACTGATATTTATTATTACATTACATTTATTAAATATGACTTTAGTGTTTCGAAGAACGATAATCAATATGGGATATTTCTGACGATGGCGAAAGCCGAAATAGCTATTAATTAATATTATAAAAAAATGTATAACTAAATACGTTGCTATTTTACCCTATTATATATAAACAACTTTAGCTAAATTTTTAGACTGTGAAAGTATAAACTAAAAAAAACAAAAAAGCACTTCAACATTGTAAACCAGAAATTCTTGATCGAGAGCTTTTGACACGAGCTTTCGAAGATTGAATGGAAATTTATATTAAGAACCCGTGTAAGTTAGTGAAGCTTTACTCACTTTGAATGCCATTTTTGGGGATTGTTTCTGTTTGGTGGATGCAAGCGAAATGATACAATTGTTTTGCGAATTTGCCTTTTTATACAAGCGGGGATTGCCGGGCGGCTTTGGCGCGAGATCGAGATTACCCGCGGGTCAAACGGACCCGCTGATTCGCTGTTGAAGGCCTTGACAAATTGGGTGTGTGAGTTTAAGATCAGCAGAGAAAACTGTCACTATTATTAGCACATTAATAAAGGTATAATATGTTAGCTCGTTGAGAATTGGTCTGCGCTATGCTCATTCACAATTTAAAAAATCTATAAATGTGATTTTTATAATAGTTTTCGGTTATATAACTTATACACACAGTGAAGATTGCGCACGCGGTAAAATTTGATTTATATCATTATAGTCAAATGAACTTAATATTTAAATAAATATTTTATGTTTTTTTTTCTTATTTTCATTTTTAATGTACATTGATTTGTTAGTGTGCGCTAGAGGTCTGCACGGTCCCGGGCCTGGCCTGCGGGCTCTTACTCGGGTTTGGGTGGGTAAGCGCTATTGAGATTCGGGCTCGGGTCGGGCCCGGGTAAGGAATTTATTTCTTCAGAAAAATATTTCAGACTATGTTCGTGTCATAAGTCAGCCATGATGATTTTAATTATTACCAGTTCTATAGAGAATCGTAAATTGTTGTAAATTTGTAAAAAATGGGTTTTTTTCGGGCTAAGTAGTAAAAATCTGGACTTAAAAAATGTGATATTAGACTCGGTCCCGGGCCGGGTCGGGCATGAGTCTTTCGGGCTCGGACCGGGTAATTTTATAAAATTTCGGCCTATGCAGACCTCTAGTGTGCGCATTTGACCTGTACGGATAAATAAAAAAATCCGGCTATCCTATATAAGATTTTATCAATAGATCAATAATGCATTTTTAGCACAATAAGTATTTTAAGATTTTGTAAAAAAAAATATATAATATTATCTATTAGGTAAATCGGTAAATGTAGGTAAATTGTGTAAATATAAAATAAATAAAACTACACCTTATCATTTTTTTACACGATACATTGGTTCCAGTAAGTGGCACGTAAAAAAACCTTATTTTCATATAAGTGATAAATTGGTTTCAAATCCGCGTAAAAAAGTATTTAATATGTATGAAAAAACGTAACGTAACGAAATAAATCGCGTAAAAAAAGAATTGGGTGTATATTTTTTCCATCAAGAAGTGGCTCATCACAATCAGTACAATAACAAAGTTATCAATTTTAATATTCATATATTTTCTATTCTTCTGGATGTTTTCAAAATTAAATTTTAATTTTATTTATGAACTGCAGTCGTGCCCGAGTAATACGTGCTATTAAAATATTTGAGGTTTTATATATAAAAAACCATTTTTGAAAATGTACACTTTTTATTGATTTTAGTAAAGAAATGACTACCTACAGTTCAATCTATATTTCATTATCATAACCGTACTACAATTTAATAAAAAAAGGTTTTGAATAATAATTATACGTATACTATCAAAAGTAGCCAAGTCAAAAGGAACTAGTTCTTGCATCATACTGACCAAGTCATTTAGAGCTGATCAGATCGTAGTTTTTTAATAAGCTGACTTAATGACATTCAGTATCTGGGGTGTTCATAGTTATTCAAGTTAATTCACATTAAAATATAATTATAAAGTAATCAAAAAAACTTTCGGCTGACTTAAAAAGTAAAGCGACACTTGGTCGTGTTTGGTACTGAACGTCTCAATAATAATCGAATCGAAAGTAAATTGAAGCTATTGCACTTTTTATTACTATTATTGTTTTCTTTTTAAGCACATTACTGCATGGTTCGAAATCAGTCCCGTGCAGTTCTGCTCGGGCCATGAATGTGAGGGGTACTCTTTTTTTTCTGTCGATAACCTCGTTTAAGGCGGCCGTTAAACGTTGACTGCATATACACAACGAGTGGTGGTGGGAAACCAACTTGTATTGTTTTATCGGGTTCTACTAGAACCCAGTAACATATTTTGTCAAAATTCGCTCAAAGCAAAGTCAAACAAACTCTCTCTACGCAAGCGCAGTGTTGGGCTGTGCGTTGTCGACAGTCAAAAAACCAACATAAATATTTCTCAATAAAAACACAATATTCCTTTGTACTTTATTCCACATTATTTAAAAGGTCAGGACCGATTTCGCTCATTGCGAGCATTTTCAACTGAGTAACTGAGCTCGTAAAGTGCACGAATGAACTGAATGTATGTACATAATTTGAACGATTCAAATTTAATATCGAAGTTCCACCAAGCACCTTCAGTCGAAATCTTAAATTATACAAGTATTTTAAATATGTGTTATTAATAAATGAATTAAGAGTAAGTTTTTTTTATCAAATATTTCTGTAAATAAATAAAATGGTACAATTATTTTGATTGACATCACGTAAACGACCTAACCCTGAAAAAATCCTTATAATAATATTAATGATCTTGACTGATTCACGAAATGTATTTGAACCAAAGTATGAAGCAATAAAGTTTCCTACCTAACATAATAAATATTTGTTTCTGCGAAACTTTCGACAAACAACTTTTTATATTTTATGAGTGGGTCAAAATAAAACTGAAATATTAATAAATTACTTAATAAATGTATAAATACTCGATTATATACTATCCAAATTCGTCAATGATTTAGGCACGATTGTATTAATATTGTTCTAAAACAACATTATGTAATCAAAGTTTCTATATAGTAAACATGATCAATGTTGTTTCACACATTCCGTTAAAATTTGAGAGCGATTAGCCAAATATTAGCCACATTTTAAAACAATTCTTTATATACTCGTAATTTCTAAAAAACTATTGAATATTTTTTTTTATTTAAAGTAAATGATTTTTGTGATACATCCCTAATCTGTTATCACATATTATTATTATATTTAAAACTGCAAATGTGGCAAAAAATAATTGAGTTGCTATTAAGTAATTGTCTTTCGTTTCAGTTTTTGCTTATTTTTAGAGATTCTTTAAATAACAATAAATAAAGAAAATTTTATCAAATTATGATACTGTCAATTCTTGGTAGAAAGAAAGGTACTACATTTTTTAAAAAATACAGATTTTTTTACCGTTTTTGGTCCAGATATAAGAGAGAATTTATTAAAAAATCTCAACAGAAAGGTTTTAACGAGTTCTGCTTGTTATTAATTTTTCAACCTTTCCCTTTGTATAGAAGAATACGGCTAAGCTAGAACTAGTGTTTAGGTAATCGTGCGCGCTAGTTTTTAAGATCAAACGAATGGTTTAAAACATACATTCAATTTGTTCTTTTTGCATTGATTCCACAATATAAAATAAAATTCAGGACTTTTAATCATTGAGAAAATTTAAACCTTGACCATAATGTTTAAATAATAAATCAGTCCTAATGTTCTTGCCAAATTAGTAGAGTATTTTTTTTCTTGTGTATTGCGTTTGACAATTTTAAAGCATAAAGTACATCAACCAAACTAGAGAAACTATAAAGGTGTATAATATATCAAATATTTCTAAATGTTGCCTAATTGTGACCTATATGTTTAGCAATGATAATTGTTGTTTGTCAAATAATAATGTTTACATTTTATTCAACTATCAATCGGCAAGGCTAAAAAACTACTTTTCATTCATCTGAAAACAGTGCACCGAAAGTCATATTAACAAGCACATTGTAATCAAGTGACATTTTGATCGTTAATCACATTATTAGATAGTGAACTGTAAACAAACTAGTTTGGTCTTCTTATCGCGTTCTTAGGAGCTGTAACACGAGAAGGACGAATTTCGAGGATTTAAGCGAAATGACCTCACTTGTTAAAAGTGTATCAAAGGAAGCCTGTTTTGAAAGTCTATCGATGTAGGTCATAACATATATAGCAATGGGTTTGCAAAAACCAAAGATGCGAAACCAAAATATTATTATATAATTAAAAAAAAAAGAAATTTTAAAGCTAGTAATTATTATATATCCCCTCCTCCTATTCTTTCTGTCCTAAAAAAACGTGGAGAAACTATATTTGAAAACAATTAGAGGTTAAACAACTGAGTAACAAGCAGTTCTTGTTAAAACACCCATATTGAGATAGACTATGGAGTGTATGTGATCCACATTGGGAGTGGTCTTGGTCAAAAATATATATTAGCGAGTAGTAAGGCCAGGCCATCTTTTAAGATTCGCTTAATATACTTTATGTGCACGGTACACACACTGAGAGAGAAAAAGAGAGTGGATGTGTGTGTTGTGCCATAAAACTTCAATTAACACTTACGCTATCTCGCACAAACAATAACAGTCTCTCTCTGCGCATTCGCTGACAAAGTGTGTGTGTGTCTGTGTATGTGTATTCTGCGTTATTTTTAAATCAAGAGAAATACATATATTATATTTTGTATTTAATTGTTCTTTATGAAAATATACGATCATTCAATTGATACGTTAATATAACTAATGTGGTCTTGGCAAAACAACAAGGACCAAAACCTCTGGAAAAAAACCGGAGGGATATTGCCGCTGAGACATTGCCGCCAAGTAATTCCGCTCACAACCACTACAATTAATTATGAATGAAATCAGATTTATTTTATTTTTATGTATTATTATATTTTAAATTTACAAATAAGGATACATATACATACATATCTAAGTTCAAGATAATTATAAATTATTTGAAATAAATTTCAAAATGGTGTGTTAACCTTTATAAATATTCTTGATGACAAAGGAATGAATTCTTGCAGTCTCGTTTATTTTTATTAATTTACACTTTTATGCTATAAATATTTGATAAGCAATTCCAAAAAACAAAAAAAATATATTATATATTATATGTATTTTATTTTTTTTGCCAACGGTTTTGTCTTTGCAGATTTGTCTGGACGGTATTAGCGAGCATTTCTATGATCATATTTGTTTTGGCGGCAATGTCTCGACGACAATGTCCCAGCGGATTAAATCATAACATTTTTTTTGTTATATTGGTATTGCTATTTGAAAAACCAGAATTAAATATTGAATACCGAAATACAAGTTTTGATATATTCGTCCGGTATTTCAGTTTCGTTCAATCGTTCCGGCTCGAATGGCCTTATTCGGTGACTATAATTGTTTTGGAACTAAGCACTTTTGTTTTTCATTTAAACTAAGTATCTTTTTTTTATAAGCATGTATAAAAAACTTCTCTTCATATGAGAATAAAAAGAGTAAAAATGAATAATATATTTTGTTCGTTGCAAAATTGACAAGCGATGTATCGACTTCCGATCTAGATAAAATAAATACATATTTTCTCAAGGGCGCGCAAAAACCAAGCTGATGGCATAAGTAGTTTGTGGGTAGTGTGTTGATATATGGAGCCAAGGTTGTCTGTATTATTTTAGCGGTGAAAATGTAATTAAAGAGACATTTAAAAGTATCACACGCTCTTCAATAATGTTACAAATGGTTAAATATGAACTTTCATTAATATAAAGCGATGCTTATGAAAAATTTTAAAATGATTTAACAATTATACCAAAAAATCAGCTGTTTTATTTAGAAGATTTCGGGAATCTCTGTAACATGTTATATGTAAAATAATAGAATTTTAAAAAATCAATACTTATAATTTACAAATGTGATTTTAAATTTTGCCATTTTCCCTTCCCTCCAATCTTGGAATCCCAACGAGCTAACGAGTCAAAATCTTAAATTACACCAAATTTAATGTTAAAATTGTTCTCTTCAATGTATGTACATTAATTTTTCGTACGTCTATCTAAAAAAAAAAAAAGGATTTTCGGGGACAATCCGGGAAAAAGTATAGTAAATCGAGTATTTCAAATTCCTCGAGGGGGGGGGGGTCGCCTTGTCATGTGGCTTTTAAAAAAAGGGGTTAACACTAAAAAAAGGTTGGGAACCTATGATCTACATAGTTTTATTTCTGATTAATTAAATTGTAGATAAATGAATTACGAAGCACTTAACAGGAGTAGACCATTTAATTGTTAATATTTGAATAATTTTAATAGCATTCCGTCAGTGAAGTCTCTGTCATTAAATTGACGATTGTTTAATTAGTTAAAAAATTAAGGAAATCATTAAAAAAGCTTCAATATGTATAGTAAACTCTGATTTTATTACTCAGAGTAAATTTGTGTTTTTCTTTTCTTTTAGAAATGGTCGTCTGATAAGTGCCTTAAAACTAAATCTAGTTACATCTTACAATAATACCCTGAATCTGAAAAAATAATCTGCGGACCCCCGATATAACATACACATAGAAAAATGTTCACAAATAAATATTTGAAGAACCTGCGGGCCCCAGGTTTGGCAAAACCATTTCATCTCTATTAACTCTCGCGGCTCGGAGACTAGAAAAATACTTCTCGGCCAATGGGGGTATTTTAGGGACCCCAGTGGTTTCCTCATTATTAGCCTTATTCTTATGAATTTCAAAAAAATAAATAATCTAAGAGCTTTAAAATATCTCTCTGCATCATTCCTCATACATTTTTTTTTATAAAAATCCGTGGTTTTTTAATAAATAATCATATTTTAAGTTGCGCGTAAAATATACGTCGTTTCAGTGCAAATATCAATGTGCTACTGGCGCGCTTTGCTTAGCGGCGTTCAGCTTAGTTATCTTACGAACGATCGCTGATAAGCGGGCGCTTACCTCTTATCTAATCGTATTTATATAAACTACAAAAGGTACAAAAAACTATGATATAAGAATACCTTAATTATAAACATTGTATCACCCATATTAAAATATATGTTTAAGAAAATGTGGGTATTGGGGTCGCATTTCTTGAGCTTAGGACCGGAAAAGTTAAAAATGTGAAATCATTGTGAAAGAAAAATGCATAAAAAAACAGGAGGGAAAACGGGGTAAAAATAATGGTCGAGTTTTGATTAGTATTCATGATAATTGTATTTTTTTTACACGTGTTAAATACTGTAACATTTCTTAACCTGCAACGATTGTCGCAAGTTTGACGTGCTTTTTTTTACTTCGTTTCTTCTTGTTAATCGATTAGACTTCAACGGTAGGTCAAGAGTAAGACTTAAAAGCTATTTATTAAAGATTATCAATTGACCAGTTGCTGGCCGGTCCTGAGCTTATGTGATATATGCAGGGCAGGCTCGTGGCGTGTGCAAAAAGTGTGGCGTACACAGGCGCACAGGCGCTGCACTAAAGTTTTAGCACTATCCACTAATTTAGATCTAGTTTTTTGAGAAGCCAAAGGCGCCTAACAAACAGGCGCAGAAATCCCCGAGCCAGCCTTGGGTATATATACAAAAGTGTTTTGTTTTTAATATATCATATTGTCTATGGACGCAGCTCTGAAATAAGTGATGACATCGAATAACATTAAAGTATGATTAATATATTTAACGCAGGCATACTCTATCACGGTTACCTTGCCAAATTATCATA
The DNA here is from genome assembly GCA_031772345.1 of Himalopsyche anomala. Lineage (NCBI taxonomy): Eukaryota > Metazoa > Arthropoda > Insecta > Trichoptera > Rhyacophilidae > Himalopsyche > Himalopsyche anomala. The sequence continues at coordinate 16,318,530 of CM062832.1, read as the reverse complement.
TATAACTTATTTTGAAAATATTAATTTTTCTCTGTTATAAAAGGGTTTATTTATAACGATGATATTGCAATGCTGAAAAAATATTATTAAATTGAAATAACAATGCCAGCACCATGAGTATAACTCATGATGCTGACATATTTTTCAATCGCAATAATAATACCATGATTTGGCCCAATTAAATAAGTGCTCGATTGTTTGAGAAACGCTGACAGACAGTGATTAATTGTACGTGTATGTGTCTTGGCATGTACGCAGAGCAATTTGTGCTCATGACCAGTAATATTGTTTACACTAAATATTAACATTTGAGCAGGGCTGTGGAGTAATGAAATGACTCCAGCTTCAAAAACCTGATACACCGAATGATTTTTTTTATCTAACATTTTCTAATCTGATTCCAAACTAATGTAATATGTATATGCATTGACAGATTTAATATTTTTAATTTAAAAAACAATTTATATTAATTGTGAGCAATTTAACCAAGCAGAAGTAAACGAAATCTAGAGACAGTAAAAGTTGTAAACATTCCGACACTGAAACCATACATATTCGTTTTTGTTTGCTTTTACTAAAACATATAGATCGATTTTTTTCCATATCCGCTCCCTAGTTCCTGTTCCCACCTTCCGCGATGGCGGAATCCATTCAAGCTTTCTTGAGGCATCCGCAGCACATGTCCAAGCCAGGTCCATCGTCGGTTTTTCATTTTGGACGTAATTAAAGGCTGCTGAGGCCGTTTCCTTATCTCCAAGTTTCTGACAAAGTCAGACCACCACATTCCCAGTATTCGACGCAGGCATCTGTTTTCAAAGCAAAGTATACGGTTACTCTGTGCTTTTGTAAAGTGCCATGACACGCAATAATAAAACAGCACTGTCAGAATGCATACGTTAAACAGAAAGCACTTGTTTTTGACTAAGTATAGCCATGAGTCGCAAATTTAATAATATGTTTTTTTAAAGAATGGCATTATAAAATATAATCAAACGGTGCCGCACCTATTACCGAGTGGTCAGAGTAGTTGGCTTTTGTTTGTATTCCGATAAGAAATTCTTCAGCTGGGCCCTCAAGAAGTGAAATGAGCCAACTAGAATTTTTTTTTTTTTTCTTGGACTTTTAAGTACGACCACTTTTTTACTTGATGATTTGGTAGATTGCATATTTTTATTTTACGGATATAACACTATTGCAATGTGTATTAACTGAGGTTACTTCACTTTTACGATACTTTAAGACGTGTAGAATTTTACAACATATCCAACATTTTTTTCTAAAATACCATTTGGCTGACTTCACCTCTAATGGGCCCAATTGACCTGCAAATAAGTTTATTGGTGAAGCAAAAGTGGTTAGCTTATCTTGAGTGCTGTGCTGGCGTTATTTTCCAGTTCATTGAAAAATATACAGTTCTCCTAAAAAAACGTTTGTTGATAATAAGTTCCACTAAAAGTTAATAAAAAACACTTATATTTCAAGACTAAATTAATTTGAAAAAACATTGTAATATTTTCATAATTACAATTTCGAATAAAAATCCAATAGTAACGAAGCCTTACCCACAAAATTAACATTTTTCCAGATATAATCAATACTAAAAACAGATTTAAATAAAACATTTATTATTAACTAATGACTGGTATTGAATATATGAATATTCTTTTATCAGTTGAAATGCTCGTGTTGAGCGAAACCGGTGTTTAATTATTTGTTTAATTCTTTAATCAAACATTTTTTTTTATGTTTGAGTGAATATTAAATTGTAATTATTATTATTTTTTAATCGATTGTAATATCATGGCTCAATAATTAAATGAGCTATATTATTACATATTTAATAAATAGGTAACGAGTAATTTATATATGTAAATTTCTATCAATAAATACAATATTGACCTCTTAAATATTTTGAATGTCAAAAATGTCATGAAAAATATTCTTAATGTGGCACTAAATCGAACGGCTTCTAACTGGAGCAGCGTTTCTCAAAGAGAGTTTCGTGGAACCGAATGATTCCGTGAGATAAAGCAAGAGTTCTGCAAAGTCAAAGTAAATAAATGTTATGAGCTCGTTTATATAAACGAGCAAATACCAAATGATTTATACAAAGTGATCAAAGAATAATATACAGATTAAAATTGATAAATTTCTATAGCTGGTGGAACATATTGCAACACGTCTTTCACCTCATTTAGAAGCATCTTCAGACAAAATTTCGTAAAATTGTTTACGAATAAACTAAAATTTGATTATGATTCTTACCATATAAAATTACAAAATTGATGATGTCATTTTTCAAATACTACCGGTTGCAAGATAAAAATAAAAATAAAAGTATTAAATAGAAACTTAATTTCTTATATTTGAACGGGTAAACCCAAAAAAAATATTTAACCATGGTCAGCGGCTTCCTATTAAAAATAATATTTACGAACGCTTCATTTCTGTAAATAGTTTTAGTAGTTTATTTTCAAACCTTTATTATTTTCTTGATACTTTTTTTTAACATTTTTATTTTTATTGAACAATGAATGATTTCTATAAAATGATTCGCAAAATCTGAAGTTAAAAATTAAAATTTAGTTTAAGTTTATTCGTAAATAACCATACGATAGTTTGTCTGAAGGTGATTCTTAAATAAGCGAAACACGTGTAAAAATTCGTTGCACAACCTATGGAATAAGTTACTTATCTATTTTAGTTATACATTAAAAGTTAACATCCACATTGTTACCGCTGAACCCACTGAAAATATAATAGGAAGAGAAAACCTCCACAAACTGTTCAATGTAAAAATGTTACAAACAATTTTACAGTTTCTAACTTTAAAACTAGATAAAACGGTTCGACAAAATATAGTTGAGAAACGTTGAACTAGAGTAATAAAATTCTTAAGCCAAACTAAACGATTACTATATGATGTAATAAATTACTAATTATTATGTTTTCTTGCATAGATTAAGTTTGGTATTATTTATGTTATTATGAGTGATAAAAACTTTGTAAGGTTTTTAGTTTTCAGATTAACGTTCTTTAAAAAGTAATCATGGCAGGATATGTAAGTATATCGTATTTGTATAATATCATTATATGTTATAATATATCAAGTATATTATTTCAGAATGACATAATAGTAAGCCATTTTTAACGTTCATTATACTTATGCAAAGGTAATAATGAAAAATTACATGTCTATGCCATCATATTAGAACAGGGATTGAGAACTAGTGGAAGTTATTAAAAACTAATTTTGTTTTTATTTAAAAACATGGCTGTTGCGAAGAAAATAAAATTGTAGGCGAAGAATTAAAAAAAAAAATGTTAATTTTGAAAAAATGAGCTTGGGGTAATAATTTTTCAATGTAAAGTTATACTATAACAAGGCTTAGTGAGGGCGATAAGTAAATTATTATTCCTTTCCTTATATTTCTATCCATACGCATATGTTCTATAAAGAGAGTTCGAGTAACTTAGTAACAACAAGTTCTCGTAAAAATAACTTTTTTTGAGATATCTCTATTAGGAGACCATATGCACCACATTGAGAGCAAAAAAGAGTTATGTATGTTCCAAGCATTCACTATGCATACCAAAGTGGTAAAATTATGTATACAAATATAAAACTTAAGTATAATTGGTTTATATTTGACAGGTGAAATAATTTTTGAAGCATGTAAGTATTTTATAGTTTCTCTAAAATTTTTTAGCTAACCATTTGGTAAAACAATAAAGTTTAATTGTAAATGACATCAATAGATGATTTATTTTTTTAAATAAAAGAACGAGGTAAAATTTCAAACTGTAATATAATATTTCACTGTTTTTATTAATTAGTATTATTAATATAACAGAGAAAATTTGTTTGTCACATATCTTTTAAAAATGATTATTAATTATTGTAAATTTACTTATATGATAAGTGACTTAAAACTGTATAAATACAAAATTGTAATTTAGCAACTGTGCAATCTATATTCGATCAATTTAGGTGGACATAAAAAATATGGTATGCAATCTATTGTTCCAAAGATATTTAAACCTGTCACTTCGGGGCAGTATCTATTTAATTTATACTTCATACAAAAGTGTCAGTATTGAATATCTAAACAATTCAGATTAAATTTTACGATTGTATTTTTAAAAAATCTGTACATCAGCGTTGACGCGGAAAATATATTATTAACTAATGAATTATTATCAATGATCACTACTGCGAAAGATATAATCAATAATATGTATTAAATTTGAATCATTCAAATTATGTACACTCCCACAGATTTTGTCACTAACGACCCGGGTTTCGCCTTTCGGCATCTTCAGGCGTTCAAGCGCACGGATGAACTTGAACTGAGCGTCAGTTCAAGTTCATCCGTGCGCTTGAACGCCTGAAGATGCCGAAAGGCGAAACCCGGGTCGTTAGTGACAAAATCTGTGGGAGTGTACATAATTTGAATGATTCAAATTTAATATTGAAATTCCACCAAGCACCTTCAGTCGAAATCTTAAATTATAATAATATGTATGTTTATATTTTAAATTATATAAGAGCAAAATAATGGTAGGAATATAGTACACCCAACCATTGCGTGTATTTTAACTTAAAAAATAAAGGAAATGTATTTAATATTTAAAAAAAAAACAATTGCTTAAATAAAAGATTCACGATATATGAATTTAGTACTGAAGTCATTATATACGTATAAAAAATATGTTATGATAGATAGGTCAGCTTATAATGGTTCGATGCATGCGTTTATAATGAGTGAGTGACATATTAGGATAGGTGTAACAAGTGAAGTGAAAGAAAGAGATGCATAGATAAGATCCATAAATCATTTATTAAGTTACACATGAATTAACGTTTACGTTATTAAAGCACGATTCACACGCTACTTTGTACAGTGATAAAGTAATTTGACGTTTTGAAACGATAAAATAAAAAAAATGTTTATAAAGGCTTACTTAAGTTGAAAGCAATGGAAACAGAAGGAACGATGTTATCTATCTATATAGAATGTTTGTTTGTGTGTCCCTTTTGTGTTCCTATACCGCTCATCCGATTACAATACAATTTTGGAGAGTTGTTGTGTTAATATAGAAAACTGAATTAAAAATATATGGGTTTTTATACTATGAGTTTTTTTGAGGCCCGTAAGATACGGAGGCCCCAAGCGAGCACGTCATTGGTGTTATGCATCCAAAACCCTTAGTGACCTTTTCTGACTGAAGTCGTGGAAAGGCGATGGAATTGGGTCTGACTATGCTGGGAAGAAGTTGTTATTTAAGAGGTTTATTTTATTAATACAATTGAAAATGTTTAAGCGAGAGTAATTTGAATACTACCATATAAAAGTATGTGTAGATCGAGATTAATATTTGCTCTGACCCGTATATACGTATACACTAAAATAAAATAATAAAATTACACATGACACACACTCGCCTCCGGCGGTGTTCCAGTTTTGCGGCGAGTCACTTGTGAGCGATTACGAGATACCACACAACAAGGAGAGCATTACTAGAAACAGTGTTTCTAAACGGACAACATGCGAGTCCAATAAAACGAATAATATTTTCAAAAATATTTCGGTTCTAAGATTTGATGATTGATAATGGTATAAACATTAAAATTGTTAATAATTATTTTATCGTCGTTATTCGATCTTATTTCGTTGAGTTTTTTTTTTTGTAAGTCTATATATAGTGCATTATATGAAATTTTCTATAATGTTGCTATTTATAATATTTTTTAACAGTCGAAATATTTTTTTTTTTCTATACATTTGTATTCGCTATTTAACGAAATAGTACTTTTATTGGATATATTAACAATAGTAATTATTATTAATACACTTTTTTAAGCCATGTCCTCTCCTAATGTAAAGCATTAGTGGAGTTTATCTCTACGAATGTGTTTTTGCAAGAACTTCTTGTTATTGAGTTGCTTAACCTATCTTTTTTTATAAAGAGAGCAGGGATAGAATGATAAGGATATGACAGAAATAGTGGTTAGCTAATTAGTATCTCTACGCCCCGATTTAAAGATTTAATGGGTGGAAGAGGGAATCCAAGACATCATATACTTTCATGTCTACTAACAGAAATTCATAAATCAATTAAAAAAACAATATTCAGATTCGAACCCGTGATATCCGTAACCGAAGCCAGCAGGCTATAGATAAACATCTCATCTAAATTTCGATACGTAAATATACAAAACTTGCAAAATAAATATATAGTATCAATACAAAGGCCATATAATTTTTCAACATAATTTATCAATAGTTTCGATGAATTAACTTATAAAACCATTTATATTATATCATGAAAAATTTAAGCCATAACATATTTTCACTTTAGTAATCATGTATTTATTTATAGAGCAATCATACACTGACTAAAGAAAATATAATTAAAATATTACCTGAAAACGATTGGATATTAAATAAGTCTTAAGTTGTGTAACAGATTTTATATTTCTAGCAAATATAATTTAAAGTGATTCTTTTTAATAATTGGATGGAAATGGTTTCGTACAGCTGAATAAGTTGGGCATGCAATCGATGACGACCGGTTACTGTTGGACCATTGTCTTGAGAATTGACAGACCAATTTACTGTCTTATTCAATTCGCTGTCGTGGGATAAGGTTCGCAAAACAGACCTTTAAAAATTAATTCACATTACAAAAAGAGTACATACCTTTATTCTTGCATGTGCATTCCACAAGAGGAATGCAATTTGAATACATGTACCTATGTGATACAGTACTTATAAACATTTGTAAAGGTTAATTACTGTTAAAAATGTTGATACTTTTTGCTACAAAAAATGAAAATTGGCTTAGTCAGCTGGTTGGTACACTACCCTTTGTTATGTTCTAGTTGCCGCTGATTTCACGGGGTTGTTTTCCATCGCATAGAGTATTTTAAAATTAAGCCATATGTAAAACTTCAGTAAAATGTTTTTTTTTTTAAACAATGTTTGCTTTGAGGTTTTTTAAAAAAATCATAATTTGCAATCGACCTTAAAGTCCCAACTATAAATTGTAGTATTGAAAATTTATAATTTAGAATCGAGCTAGAAGTTCCAACTATATAATATTGAAACTAAATGATTTTTCAGTAGATTAAATTATTATATTTTTTTTCCGCTCCCAATGTGGAGCATACGGACTCCTGAGTTTATCTCAACAGAAGCTGAGATAAATACAGCTTGTTACTCAGTTGCTCAACCTCTCTTTTTCCAAAGAGAGTAGAAATAGAAGGAAAGGGCTAGGACAGAACTAGTGGTTAGCTAATCGCTCTCGGTACGCCCCGTTCATAGGGTAGGATGGGTGGGTGGGAGAATTCAAGACATCACATACATCCATGCCTTTGAACAGAAATTCATAAATCGATTGAAAAATCAATTTATAAAACTGCCCGTACTGCCGCCTGTGTGGTCGAGTGGTCAACGTCGTTGGCTACCACTACGGAGGTCACGGGTTCAAATCCCATATTTTAATTATAATATATATTTTTTACGCCATTGCGTCAAATATTTTGAAGTTGAAAGATCATACGAGATATACTCGATATCTTAGATCTCAAATTAAAACTGAGAAAAAAACAATTTGACATTGACCTTACCGGGAAGCGAACCCAGACCCACCTGATCGGTAGAGCAAGCTCTAACCAACTAGACCACAGCGGGCGATTATGATTTATCGACAACATAAAAGAGGTCGGATCACCGTCCTCGATAAGACATTCATTATTTCGAAAAATAAAGTAATCGACTAAAAAATCAATTTACGACACTGTCCGTAGTAGGAATCAAGCCCGCGTGCTTCGTAACTGAAGCCAACGACGTTGACTACTCTTCCACGTGTCCCAAGCTCTTAAAAAGAGATTTTAAGCAATTAAACAATAAACTGTTCTCGTATAAACACTTCTGTTGAAATAAACAAGAGTCCATAAGTTCCACTTTGGGTGTGGAAATGATTAACTCTCGCGGCTCGGAGACTAGAAAAATACTTCTCATCCAATGGTGGTCGTTTAGGGACCCCAGTGGTTTCCTCATTATTGGCCTTATTCTTATGAATTAAAAAAAAAAACAATAGTCTTAGAGCTTTAAAATATCTCTTCGCATCATTCCTTATACATTTTTTTAGTAAAAATCCGTGGTTTTTTAATAAATAATCATATTTTAAGTTGCGCGTAAAAAGACGTCATCCCAGCACACATATGAAATTGCAACTGACGAGTTTAGCCCAACTATCTTACAAACGATCGCAAACCGTGTATCGTGTTATAGCGTATTTATATAAACTACAAAAGGTCCAAAAAACTATGATATAAGAGAACCTTAATTATAAACACTGTATCACCCATATTAAAATATATATTTAAGAAAATGTGGGTATTGGGGTCGCATTTCTTGAGCTTAGAACCAGAAAAGTTAAAATAAGATAGTTTATAATGATAACTTCATATTTATGCCGAAATAGAGAGGTTCTATGTTTATGTATCAGTTCTTGCTTTAATATGTTAAATTGAGATTTTTTTCGAGTGCATAATATTATATTCACACACGTAATCAAAATGCACCATGTGATAACCCAAAAGGCGATCAACATATCAACATATCAACGATGGAAAGGCAAAAGGACGAAACTCACATATAACAAATTTTACAGGAGTCACAAAAAAGGTTTTTTGATGATTTAGGGCAAATGTCAAAATATGAAATATACACTACCTTGAAGAGCACAAAGGCGGTAACATGGTGTTTTATTGACATAGTCTAATATTAATTTAATTTTAATTTAATATTTTGTTATTGTTTTAAAGTTCTTTTTCAATTAAAAAAAAGTAAACATTTTGGTGAAAAAAAATTATCTGACATTTTTTTCTTATTCAATAAATTTAATAATAACGAACCATTTTATCGGAATAAAATTATTTATTTAATGTTTTTATTTAAACTTCTCTCAGTCTATTTTTCTATTAAAAGAACTTCTGCTCTATGCTGTGTGTTGTTTTTTGATAATGATGTCTTAGAGGTACTTATTTTGTAAACATCATTAATCATCTGGAAAAACACACCGCATTCTTTCCTTAACGAAGTTGTAAAATAAAAGTATAATGTTATCTTTCGGAAAAGTTGAATACAGCCGAAGCTTGGATAAAGGGTGGGGAACCTTTCCATTTATCTGATTCAACATAAGGCCGCAGTAAAGAAAACGTTGACACTGGGGTATCCAATCCCGGAATATTTTCCCGAAGATTTCCCAAGATTACCAGCGTGGGACCTATTTTTTTAGGTCTTCCAAAAAATTTCGAATCCAAAATCCCAGGAATTAGGATTAAAAAAAAAACATTTACCGATCAAGTCAAAAGGCCGCAGGTTCCCTTCCACTGGCTTAGATACACCATTTATGCCACTACAGACTTTAAGTATTACCTGAATAGTATATAACATATCAACGGCTTAATTCTAGCATCACTCAAGTCAGTTTACCCTAAGTGTTCAGGAGACAGATTAAATTAAATATTTCAACTTACAGAAACAAATCCTTATTCATTTATTGTTTGTTGGGTCCTATGGCACAGCTGTTGGTGTTGCTGGCTTCCGTGCCAGATCTCACGGGTTCGAGTTTCAGTACGAACAGCATTTTTTCAATCGATTTCTGCTCGAAGGCATGGGTGTTTCTGATGTCTTAATTTCCCTCCCATTCTTCCCATCCTTCAATAACTGGGCGTAATTAGTTAACTACTAGTCCTCTACTAGTTCTCTTTTGGAAAAGAGAGTTTAAGTGACTGATTAACACACAGTTTTTGTATGAAATAATCTGTTGAGATACCTTCATTAAGAAGCCATATACTCCAAACTGAGAGTGGACATAGATATAAAAAAGCAGAATATTTTACTATTCTTAACTATGATTAAAAAAAAAATCATTCATTTTTATATACATACATACACTTAATGTAAAGAACATATGATATATTAGAATAAATAAATATAAAAGGATATACGTTTTATTGTGTTGCTTGATTTTAACCCCCTTCCACTTGAAAATGTAGATATCAAACGAATCAAATAAATGCGTTGATATACTTTTTAACCGAAATCACCAAAACATGAAATTCCAAAAAAAATACTTACGCGATGTTAGAATTAAGCCGACATGTTTATGAAATATTTATGAAGTTGAAATGGGAAACAGGCACAAAGAATCGCTATAGAGATTAGATACTTCGCAAGAATAATAAAATACCGCAGCTGTTGTTATCTTTAATATATGATTTACTTTCTGTATATTTATGTTAATAACAAAACCAAGTCGTAGAAATTTTATGCACATAATCTACATAATAAAAAACGAAAGTTTGCGTAGGAATAAGACTTAAAAATGTCGTATTTCTTTGTGATGACAATTATTAATATTGTAATGGAACACAAGTACACAATAATCGACTATACTTATATTGAATTAAATGGATGAAAAGAGTTATTTTGAATTTTTAAATTTCAATTTTATTTATGTTGTTATTCAGTAATAAATAATTTGTCTACGAGATCATTGATGCTTACTGAGATATAAGGTGCTCAAAAGCCATAACGGGTAATTCCAAATTGTGATGTATCATACTTACGAGGGTTCTGGAAACAAAGAAAACTGTTTTGTTGAAAATGTGTTAGATACATCATTGGGTAAAGCTGGAAATTCCATATACAGTAGCAAGTTAATTAAAATAAAACTAGAATTTTAACATATAAATTTTGAAGAATTGAAGAGAGCTTACAATTTAAATCGCTACGTATAGAAAACGCGAAGATTTGACATTATTTTTTCAGGCATTTTATCTGTATAAAAAACTTTTTAATTACTTTGTCAGTATTTTATGATTATATGAAAACTGTCGCCTTTGTTTCTCGAGGCCTTATACAATAATTTATTTATCGTAATGATACGAATCGTCAAAATCAACCACAAAATTGTTTGAGTTTTTCCACGTGTCCTGGTAACCGCACGCAGACACCAATAAAATCAATGCCGATTGATCAATTTTATTTCGCTTTCAATTATTTTTTTGCACAATTGACTAAATATACAAACCAGCCATTAGTTTGATAACTAGTTTTGTGTTAACTTCTGTCCTATATCTACTCTATATCTTCGCAAAAAGATAGTTTGAATAACTGATAAACATGCAGTTCTCAATTAGAAGGCCATACGATCCATATTGGTAGTGGAGGTGGATAAAAAAAATATTTACCCAATGTGCAAGAGAAGTGACATAATATTTATAACCCAAAGGTCGGTTTGCAAATGATAAGGTAAAGAAGTAAAAAAAATGGTTTAGTGAAATCTGGGTCAGCTAAATATTCTGAAATGTAATGGGTATTCATTCATTAATTTGTAATATCAAGGGACAACCGAAAAGTCGTAAAAGACACATTTGTGAAAACCAGTTATTTGGAGTAAAAAGATGCTGTAATCGCCGATTGTAATATAATAAACATAAGTATGTTTTTGATAAGAATAATATTATGAAAAAAAAATCAAGGATCGTATTAGCTGTTGGTTGCTAAAAGTTTGATGGTGTTTTTAAATGTTCAATTCTGTTCAGATAACAAAACAAGATATTTTATTATAGTTAAAACGAGGGCTGTAGAGTTATCCAGCAACTGACTTAATTTTGATTTTAAAAATTACAAAAATCTAATAAATGGTTTAATAAAATTTCTAGATACATATATTAAAGCAATCACTAGGAAGTAAATTTGATTTCTTTTAATATTCCAGTTGTTCGTTGTACATAAATTATACAATAAAATATATATCGATAAATGAGCGCCTTAGATTCAAAACCTACTTAACTCCAAAAATCAAAATTGTTAGTAAAGTGCAAAAAACTGCTGTGGGTTTTTTAAATTTGAGTAGGTGTTGAGGCTAAACACGTTTTTGTAAATGCGTTTTCTCTGTATTTAGAGAGGTATTGAAATCGGAAATTTATTGATTGTGTAGATATTGAAATAGAAAACAAGTTGGCATCAAAATTTGAAAAAAATGAAAACAGTCTTTAGTCATGAGGTCTTTATCAAATAAAAATGGGACGTAAATTTTTCTTGATTTGAATGTCATTTATAACATCATAATTATTCATCAAAAAAGACTTTCAGTTTATTCCGTTAAACATTTATTTTTTTCTCTGGACGTGGATGCAAATAGATCAACCATTTTTAAAAAGTTGGATTATCAAATTGATGAAATCATATAACTAAGTGAGTCTAAAAAATCAGACTTTTTTCACAGAAATGCTCATATTACATACTTCCCTATTTATGCGAGATTTTTCAAAGGAAAAGTTTTAACTTTGAAGTGAGACTTTCTTAAATTTGAATAATATCAAAAGTTGGGGAGAGCTTATTATCAAATGGCATTTTCGAAAATGTAAAAATACTCAGTAGGGGAGTGAGCGTGTACCAACAATAGTGAAATGAAAATATAATAAATTTATCTCCTGTATCGTAGGATCAAATTTAAATTGGAAATAAAATCAAACTCTCGAAATTTTATTCAAATCGAGGGCATGGGATCACAAAGGCCTAACTACAAATATGCGTTTTTTAATCTAGTTCGGTTTTGGCAAAGCTATGTATTATCATACTTTTTAGCTAAACAAATTTAAGAACGAACTTGGCGTCACAAAAATGACTCTCCTGGTTGATTCTTTTGTGTACTGTATGTGTACATGAGTTCTCGAGAACTTCTTATCTCTGTAGTGATCACACCCTTCCGTTTGCAACGATGGTAAGGGAATACGATTTTTCAAAAACATTAGCGATGGAGAGGACTAGAAGAACCTTGACGCTAACGCGTCCTGGTACTTAGAGCTCCATAAATTTGATATCAAAAAAAAAGAAAAAGCGAAATAAGGCTCTATCTTGTATATATAACCGTTTACAAGATACATTTGGGTATAGCTACAAATGAAATTATAATTCTAGAACCACAAAAAGGCAAATTCCTTGTTAAACTTTGTTGGATTTAAAACTATGTTTTTATAAATGTATGTATAAGCTCCTGTGATATAAAACCCTCGAAACTAAAATATAGTTATCTCTCACTAAATGTGACTTCAATTATCCGCAGTTAATAAAATAAATGAAAATGTATTTCGAAAATTTTATAGAAGTTAAAATAATTCGATTAAACATAATAAAAAATTTTAACAATAATATCGATCATTTTGTTATTCCTCTAATTAAAAAAATATATGATTGTGTTGCATCCATTTTGTAATTTTAAATTAAATAAATCTTACTCAAAAATACAAAACACGCAATCAGTAGAATAACACGGTTAATAAAACTAATTGTATCTAATTTGTTGCTACAAACAGCAAATAAGGCATGACATATTTTTCAAATATATTCATTGTTCACTAGTAGGTATATACTTAAAAATACAAAAATTATCATTCAACATTGTTATAAAGGACATAGCAAAGTTTTATTCTTTGTTAATGATCACTTAAATTTATCTTCATGAATGCACAAAAAGATATAAGTTAATGAACAGCTTTGCAAAATATTTTACCGACCCAATTTTATGAACAGAGGGTCACGAACCCTTTTATGATTTAAGCATTATCATTAGCAAACAGTTGAAAACCCTACGTATGTGTATTTCAAATATCTCGACACAGATATTGGATAGGCAATCAACTCAAGTTGTATAAACTGTATAATATAAATCTACTACACTGACCTTTTCAAAATTTTTGCTAATAACTAAAATTCAATTAATTTCATCCAAGTGATTGTAAAACGCTGAATTCATTAACTACATATATAAACAATTTTCTATATCTTTAGATATGGTAAATTTAGTAATGTTTGATGATCCTCACGAGATATCTTGACTTAAGAAACCTTCAATGATACCGGCTGACCGAAATCGCAAAAACCATTATTCTTTTAAGACTAATATAAAATACACAATATATGTGTTTAGGAACAAAGGTTTAAAGAATAGATGAAACTTAAAAAAAATATGTAATATAAGTTATAACAGTATATGAAAATATTGATTCAATTCTTCGTGTTCTCGGATCCCGTATAGTTGGAAGTTTTTGAAAAAGGTTTGAAGTTGAACATAAGTGGCAATTGTTGACAAGAGAATATAGTATTGTTATGTTAAAAAAATACAATTTAACAGTTTAATCGTATTGTGTGATATAGTTATACGGCGTGAGCACCACAATGAAAAATAACGTTCTTATATTCATGAAATACTTATATATAATTCGTTGTAATAAATAATAATTTTTAACATACAGTTCTGTAATTTTAAACTAAAAAAAAATTCAATTCATACCTTTGAAAAGTTTATTAATGAATGAATTAATTTTCCCTTTACCTTTCATGTTGATGGTGAAAAGATGTCTATCATTTCTCTTTCATGTAGTCAACGGAATATAGTTGTGTAAGAAGATTCATTTGATTTAAGTTAGTAAATTAAACTTCTCATTCATTTTCATTGAAAACTTTTACTATTATGTTTCACTACATATAGAATACGGCACCTGTTTAATTAAATTGAAACTAATTTTCAAAAGTAATTATAGTCAACGAGAGATGTCACTATATAAAACAACAATTCTAAAACACCCTTGACTTTCATCACGATTATATGGACAATTTTAAGTGTTTAGTTGGTTTAATAGAAAAAAAGATTGAATAAACTGATATTGGCTAAAGACGTTAATATGTTGTATTATATTTATTAACGCATTTGATATTTTCAGGGGAGGACTTGTGATTGGTGGTTATCACTATCACTTCTTCAATTGTTCTACAAAACTTGTTCTACATATTACATATTACTAGCTGTAAGCCCGTTGGCCCCAACTGGAGGATTTTTTCGTATTATAAAAAAAAATGAAATTTTCCGTCATGTTACAATCAAATGCATATTTATCAAATTAATCAGAATAAATTAACTTCACTAATTCGCCAAACGGAGCTTATTTTTAGGAATATATGAGTCTTTAAGAGTTGAAGTGAACCAAACATAAAAATGGTGAAACTTTTCCATTTGACTTTTAAGTGCAATTATTTTTTGTGGGAACTGTCATCAACTTTTAATTTTATGTGAAAGTTTATTCAATAAATAAGCATAAAAAAGTAATACAAAATAACTTAGATTATTCCACGTATTGTGCTACAAACTGTGACACATGTTTCGCCTATTTCAGAGGCATCCTCAGACAGACTTACTTTTACTTACTGAAAGTAAGTCTGTCTGAGGATGCCTCTGAAAGAGGCGAAACACGTGTCACAGTTTGTAGCACAATACGTGGAATAATCTAAGTTATTTTATATTTTATATTAAAATGAACTTCCACAAAGTTACCGACGAATCCATCGAAAGCATAAACAATGTATTTTAGAGAAAAAATGATTGAAATTATGCAATAAAAAGGGTGGGTTCAGTTCACTTTTTCCCATCATCCTAACTTGGCTCACTTTGCCGTATTTTAATCTCGTTGACCCCAATCTATCAAACTATTTCGCTTACTTTATTTATATTAGTATTTGAGCATAAATTTACCTTGTCCAAAGCATAGAATCGTTTACTCGTTATTTAGAACAAAAGATACAAAACTTTTAAAGTATCGGGATAAATTCTAAATACCCTCTGTTAAAACGTAAAATATTTAATAGCCGTCAGCATACATATGACACACATGGAATATTTGCATTTAACTGTCGAAACTATATTATGTAAAATATACCACATTCATTATTTGACAGATGTCACAATATTCCATTTTTGAATCTTGAATACAAACAATCGAAGTCAGTATGAATCGCAAATATCGTTCCATTTTCAAATTTTTAATTTATATACACTATTTTTATCGCCTTTGATAATTATGACGTTAGCTCAGTTGATAGAGAACTCGACTGGTAATCCAGAGTTCTGTGTTCGAATCCTGACCGCGGCGCTTTTTTGTATAAGAATTGAAATTTTCAGCGATTTGATTTGTTTCGTCAAATAACAGTGTATTGGAAAAATATGTTTTTTAGTATGAATAAAAAAATGATGACAGCAGAGCTGGGGTGGAGGAGGAGGAGGAGGGGCAGGGGGAGGGGAAATCGAGGACAATCGGACAATCATACGGAAAGACAATCATACGGAAGAACAATCATACGGACGGACATTATCGACTATTAATATATAGATAACAATTTGTTCTCTGTGGTCTAGGAGTAAGAGTTGTACGCTAGAGAACATATGGTTCTGGGCTCAAGTCACGGCATGGTCAATTTTAATTTTCTCCAGGGAAGTAAAAATTATTTTGATGTGATTGAAATTCAATGAGGTCATTAAAAACTTAATATCTTGGTTGTTAAAGGCATTTTTATTATTTTTCAATAATAAATCACGGAAGAACCTTACATGCACTACATATGCAATTTCTTTAAGTATTTATATATATTTATAAAATAAAATCAAGATCAGGATCGGTTTCGATCATGGCGAAAATTGTCAACTTCATCATGTCATCAGTTGACAATGCTCGTTATTAAGGAAACCAGTCCTGATCTTGATAAATAAATTGGAAATTAAGTACGAGTGAATATTGCGTTTTTTCGTAATATTATGCCTTTCATCCAAGGCAGTGAAAACTCTAAAAAATATTATCCTTATGTTATATGTATTAGATTTCTCGTGAATTTAAATACAATTATTTATGATAACATTTTAGCGTTTATCATTTTCCACAATGATTAATTTTAAGAATTCATTTTCAGCTATTCAAAAGAGATAAATAAAAACCCTTTTTACTGATAAGAAGAATTAACGCCAAAAGCCGATTGAGAAAGTTTCGCGTTATATACCGTTACAAAGGGCAAAGCTCTTCCGCTGAAGGAGTCCTGTCATCCGCAACTGTTTGCCACTCCTCTGCGTTTGAGAACTTCCCTCTCGTCAAGTTTTTAATGGTTTCCTCTGACCAAAATTTCTCGGAATCCATAGGAGTTTCGCGTAGAAATCCTGTGTTTTTTTTAATGTGCAGATTACAATACATTTCCGTTGAAGACAATTCATAATTGTGTAATTATTTTTTTGTGATTTCATTCAAATACGGGACAGTGAATTGCTTTCATTAAATGGTATTTATAATTTTTTTAAGAGCCGCAAGCGATTTGAAATTTTACATTAAAATAAATTATGATTGCGTGGTCTAGATTTTTTTTATAAAAAAGTAAGGCCTTTTTTGATTTTTAATGAAACATGTTCATATTTTCCACCAATGTCTGTTCCCAATATATAACTAATATATCATTTCTACAAGTTGTTTTAAGATTACTGCTTGCTATTTGGTCACAAAGCCTCTCTTCTGAAAAGAATAAAATAAAAATATGTATATATATTGTAATTAAAATTTTAGAATCGTGATGCTACGTTGCTATTCTATTTAAACGTTTTTTTTTCAATTTGAAAAATCTCTATAAGGGTTTGAGGTTTACACTAAATAAATAATTCACTAAACTATTGTTGTAGTTTCATAGCTGCTTACCTCCCCCTTTGTTAAATTATTTCTGGGAGTCAAAGTTTATTAAACTATTACGCATGGAACCTTTGTTAATTATAAATTAACGATATTATGCTTCCCTACGGAAAGCAATAATATTCTTACTATATTTTTATTTTCATGACTCGAATTGAAATGTGAAAATTAATATGACACGTCCCTATATAGGCGAAATGAGCCAACTATTATAATGCTAAAACTATTTTCTCAGTACAATCACGTTTTTATTTTGTGTTTTGGTGGATTGTATATTTTTATTTTACGGAGATAACATTATTGTGTGTTTCAACTGAGGTTACTTCACGTTTACGATACTTGATGATGTGTCGAATATTACAACTCATCTAACTTATTTATTTCTAAAATACCTCTTGGCTCACTTCACCTCGAATGGGCCCACATTAAATAAGCCAAATAGTTAAAAAAAACTGGCACGGAGATCCAAATATCACATTATGAATATTTTTTTGAAAAACACCTTTTACACCTTTACATTTAAATTTGTTTATGTATAAATAGCACTGTTAAATTCTATTTCATATCAGTTGACAATGCTCGCCATGAGCGAAACCGGCCCTGATCTGGATTCATTAAAGTGGAAATAAGCTCAATAGAATATTGTGTTTTTCTAATTATAATTTTCTATTGAACTTATGAACATTCGACTGTGGAATAGAAAAAGGACAAAACCCAGAGTTTTTTAAAAACAGCTTTTTTCCGATAACCATTATGTATATACCTTAATACACGTTATATCAAAAGGATGTTAGCTGGAAATGCCAAATAAGTATCTTTATTTACCTTTTAAGTTTGACAAAATAAGGACCTGCGATAATTGCAATCTTAAAAAAAGGTTTTTTTTTTAAATATCAAATTAATTTTAGATAAAGTCAATTAAAAACCAGTTTAACAGTCTCCATGCACTTCAGAGTTGTGTATGTTTCATAATTTGTCTTTGGACAAAAATCGTCAAAAAACGTTTTTGTGTTTCCTGTAAATTTTTTTAGGTGTGGTTTACGTCCTTTTTCCTTTCCACAGTCGAATGTATACTCAAACTCATGTATCTAAGGATTGTAATTTAGTGTTTTATTTTTTATCATTTTTTGTAGATCTATTTTTTATTTTACTAAAGGTTGCTTACAATTTCATATTTTTTACATATTTTCGGAAAATTATCAAAAATAAAAATTTATTCATAAGTCTTCCCACCATCGATATTACGCTATCGTTCATATTTATTGGGCTTCTCATATGAAATGTACTTTATTATATGATTTTTTTCTGATGAACAAAGAAGACAGGAAAACAAAAAGAAGCAGTTAACAATTTCCGTGCCATATTCTCATCTACATGACAATTTTTTACAGGCTTTGTTAATCTTAATAAAGTATATAATATATATTTTTTTATATGCTCGGAAGTCAGTTTTTAATGGTTGAATTTTTTTCAGGCGATATCCGTTTCACACGTCCGGTCATTAAACTGATAAAAACACAAAATTTTATCGCAATGTGTTATGTGACTTGTCACAATTCTAACAAACAGCTCTGTGGCAATAAATTAATTTGCTACTGGGGATAATTTATTCCTAACTGACAACATTTATTATTGTTTCGTGGAAATCCCTTGAAGTTTATGGCGTGAATTTTTCCCGCAAATTGTGCAAATTTAGTCAAGGGTAACAATGTTGTTGTTGGCCATACTTATATTTACATTATTCTTAAAAAACACACTGCTTTTACAGTGTTCAATAAGTTAATATTTTCATCGATTTATATGTACGAATTACACTATCGTTACCGTATGATTGACAAATAATTTTTAACTTTCAACATCAGAGACAATAATACAATAGGTATTAATGATGATCCCCCTATTCAAAAACGGGGCGAAGACCGATTTTTCAAACTTATCTTATTTGAAAACTTTTATTAACCGAATAACTTATAACCAATAGTAGCAAATTATTTTATTGACAGGTTAATGTGTAAAACTACCTAGCCAACTAACCCCACATAAACAATCTTTTAAAGACATAGAAAAAACTAACCATTCAGCTTAATTAAATATTTTTTTTACAAACGAAAAATTAGAGCACAATTGAGGATTTAAATGGCTTAAAATATCCAGTCTTTAGTTGTCTTTAAAAGTTGACTAGAGGTAAACTAATTTATAAGTCGTTATATAGTAAAATAAAAAAATGGAAATATTTGACGCGAAAATTCAATACCTCAGAGCTTCAAATGATAATTGTTTCTTCTTCTTTGGCCATGTTCGCTCCCTATGTGGAGCATATGGCCGCCGCGCGGCACCTCCATGTTTCCCTGTCTCCCACCAATTGCTTTGCTTCCTCCCATGACATGCCAGCATCCCTCAGTTCCGCCGAGTACATCCTATGGATAGTACCCGACGATTGTATAATACTATTTTTAGATACAAATAAAAATCTGACTTCCTTTAAGTTTAAATGAATCTTTTCCAAAGAGTATTATAGCATAATTCAACATAATTGATAAGTTTTTTCAAATCAGATAGATTTACACAATGTTTCTTTAAGCATTATCAACAACAACAATGTGTGTTTGTTTAGCGATAAATGATACTTAGGAAGTTTTTAGTAGAAATGTTCAAAGAAAATATGGTTTCATAACTTTTACAAGAAAAATATTTTTTACGAATACCGATAAATGACTGATGGTGGCCAATATGTGGACGGGTACTCTAAATTTACCTATGTAATTTACTGAATGATCTGTGGTTACGAATTAATATGCATGGGTCACGATATTTTACACACATTTTAACGTACTTCCATTTCACCCCTGGGAATTTTACCGCCAATTAAAAGTTTAAATGGCTTTTACGTGAAAATGGAATGAAGATATTTACATATTGATTAAAAATCTTGGTAAAAACGTAGGAACTCAATTAATATGTAAGCGAAACTTAACCTTATAAGAAAGTAATTTATATGTATGAGCAACTTTTATAATCACGAATTACAGTCTTGAAGAAGCATAAATAAGAGCACATTTTTAGTTGAACAGGAAACAATTGAAGAAAATAATTACACGTGGAATAAATTGGAAATTTTGGAAAATAGACAATATGTTTTATCTAGCAATAAACACCTATATTGCGACGTTGCCAGTTGCCGCATGCGGTCCAGTTAAAGATTTTCTGCGGCCCTATTGGAGTTTACAGCATTCTACAAATATATTTTGCATTTTGTTATTTATAAATCAAACAAAACAAAGCAGTGACGTGAATTTGCGAATTCAAAGTTTATTAAAGCATTCAACGACAGATTCTCATACATGCAAAAGTATGAGAAAATTTTCACGATATTTTAAGCTCCGTTTATTGTAGTAGAGGTAGAATCTGCACCTGCAAATTTACAAAAGGAGTTATTAGACCTCCAATCAAGCATTGAGTTAAAATGCATGTTTGAAGAAAATAATCGTGAGTTTGATCAGAAATGAATCCTCGAGGATAGATTTTTCAACATTAAAAATCTAGCAATGTGCATTACAGCTGCATTTGGAACCACATATCGCTGCGAGTCGTTCTTTTCAAAATTAAAAATAGTTAAAATGAAATGTCGTAACAGGCTAGCCGATGAAAACTTTACCAATTGACTGCAATGTGCATCGAATAAATTACCAGTCGATGCTAAAATTGTATAAAAAAAAACAATTGTCACATTAATTATTAAGTAAATAAAATGTTTGGCTATTTTTAAAATAAAAACGGTATCATGATTCATGTTGATTATTAATTAATAACTTGTTTTTAATAGGTTTGTTTGTTTTGTTTTTTATGCGGCCCACCAAACGATTTTTGTTGGACAACGCTGTCCTAGACAAAGCAAACGTTTCACTTTGATAGGTACAACAAAGTTAATCAAAATACTGGGTAAAAAATATGTAAGTTAGTTAATACCATTGCAAGCCGACAAAAATGTACGAGTGGTTCTTGCGCTGCCGGTTTTTAACCCCTGGTAAAGAATATAACAATTTGTATTAATTTGGCTCAATATTTTAAATCGTGAAAATAATCCATCATAAATGTTTTGTCAGAAAATTTATCGTACGAATAACGTCCACAATGGGTTGATAATTTTTCTTCTGCCAATGTGTGTAGATTTCAACAACTTATTTTTACCGTTAAGAAGGAAGGAATGAAAGACAAAAAAAGGAAACTTTGCAAGCTGTTGAGTTAGTTGGAAAAACAAACGCGATCAATCATTTAAAAAAAATATAAGTGACGTCTTATTTTTGACACTATTACATGTATGTACATAGTGAAGTATCATTTGCCACGTAGGGAAAATCAAAGTGAATGTTTTGAAATCTGACAACCTTTGTTGGTTTATTACTTGAGAAAGCAAAACTTTTATTTGAAAAACATATTTAATCTAATTTAACTTTTTTTACCTTATGAAAATATGAAAAAAATGGCCGGTTTTGTTCTGTTGTGATAATATAACTCATGCAGTGTAAACAATCTGATACACGTCTAAAGAGTTAATGAACTATAAACTATTTATTGATTTGGCATTTACTTAGTAGAACTCCATTTTAATAGAGTAAACATATCTAAGTATTTCAGTTCTACTGTTTTTTTATATATGGTATACGTTGATAGCTATTTCGGCTTTCGCCATTGTCAGAACTATTTTGACTGATGTGTAAAACCATGTCTACTCCCAATGTGCAGCATATGGTCTCCTAATAGATTTTGAAATTCTGTAATTTTTCAAACAATTTCATGTCGATTGAAAAAAACCAAGAATTTACAACGTGAGACCTTTTTTTTTGTTTTACTTACTTCCAGGATTTGCAAATTGAAAAATTTGAATTCCCAAAAATAACCTAAATTTTTTTTAAGCATCAGTCAACTTACTTAATCCCGAAATCCTGGAATAGCACTGTCACGATCCCGAGATTTCGGGATCATAAAATTTGACGGGATCCCGGGATTGGATACCCTAGTTGCAGGAATTCAGTCGTATAAATTCTAAGAAGTCATTTAGCCTGTAAGTTATATTATAACCCCCTTCTTAACTGGTCCATAGCAATATGTTCCTGTCATTTTTTGTAGCCAATTACTGGCGTTGGAAACGTTATGAAGGATTTTCCCAAGAGCTATAATCGTTTCAAATCTACTGAGCGCACATGTTCACAAGACGACCCGCTAGCTCTAAAGTGTCCCCGGGGATTTTGATAACTGGATTGCGGATGTATAAATATGTCATCCTATTCGGGGTTTGCGATTTTCTTAAATATCACGAAAGATTTCTTCATTTTTCTTAAATTTATGGCAGAGAAATTTTGTGACGTACTGTTTTCCTTTGCAGTATCATTTCGTCGATCTGGAGACAAAACCGTACAGAAGAGATTCTTATGAACGAAAGAAATTCTTTAGATTATATCTGTATGCGAAAGAATAACTACAATACATATCGACTGTGGAAAGAAAAAACACGTAACCCACACATAAAATTTTGATGATGTGGGTTAAAGAAGAAATATGAAATACACACAACCTTGAAGTTTACGGATACAGATAAACTGGGTTTTTATTGACATTATCTAATTATTTGCAAACATGACTCGTTCCAAAATGATCAAAAATTGAAACATGGAATAAATTTTGTATTTACGTATTTTTAGTTTAACATTACTTTGGAATGATATTTTATGTGCTGTCAATTTTTATTTATTAAATAACATTTTGCAAATGTTTGTCTCAATTACATAAATACTGAGTATTCTTTATAAATTCCGACTATTTAATATGTATACTGAATGTCTGATTTTAAATATTGTCTGAAATTGATTAAACACTCACCAAATTAATTAAAACCTTAAAAATAGCCAACTAAAAAAGGGATGTGTAACATTTGTAATATTGTATTAACAAAAACAAAGTATTTTTATATCCAATTGTGTTATTTTGTTCATTAATACTTTATAAAAGGCGCATGCCAAAAGATCCGCGAGTGGAAGTGTGAAACATATATATACATACACCTATACTTTTGATACAATTAATAATACTATACAAATCCTCAGTTTAACATTTGATTCGATTACCACGCCGAACGCCAAAACGTTAGATTAATCAGTTAAAAAAGAATTTTATTAAATAGTATTATCGATGTTTCTGTTATTCTTTCCGAAGCTCGATATAATTTTTATTAAAGTGAGTGATTTATTCACTAAGATTTTTTTATCATATCTTTTGTAGCACTAAGATGATATTAAAAGTTTTTCTACAGCGTTGCGAGTAACGGTCTTACCAAAGCTTTTGCCACACGTATTCAATGAAAGAAACTTTCACGAATTTAGTCTTACCTGTTAAGATTTGCGGGCGATTTTACAAAAAAATTACAAACTATGCAATCCAACAGATGAATTTGTTCATAGATTAAAATTATAGGTAATATTTTTAGCTAATATACATTAAGCTGAATAAGATACAGTATTTTAAACGGTTACTTGCGGAAATGTCACACTTTTTGAAGATATGTTTTTTTTATTAATTCACTATTTTAATCGCGATTGATTTCATACAAACATGTAGTATAAATTTATTTACAAAGCAATTTTAAGAAAAATATTTCTTACTGTTTGCATTCGTTTACCTCAAAAAAAATTGCAATAATTGTAAAAATAAATTGATATATTTATAATAAACGGATAAAAATAATTGACTATTATATAATACTATTATATGGCACTTTTATGAAATTTAGCTTTGAATATGTTATTAATAAAGTCAAAAAATAAATCACTCATTTGTACTAATTCCACTTTTATTTTATATGATCAGGACAAGTTACGCTCATGACGAGAATTACCAACTGATAATTCTGCTCGTCATGAGAGAAACCGGCCCTGATCTTATGTAATAAAAAGTAAGAATTAGTACAAATGAGCGTATTATTTTTTTATATAATAATTTTCTACTAAGTATTGACAGTGTCGATAAAAAACATAAATATTGAAATTAAGTAAACACTATTTTATTAAAAAAGTAATTCATTCTTTTATTTAAAAACACTGTAACTTTGTATTTTCTTATCAATTGATAATGCTCATCTTGAGAGAAACCATTCCTGATCTTATTTGATAAAAGTAGGAACTAGTACAAATATATGTATTTTTTGAATAAAATTATGCTTAATTAATATTTATGATTTTAATCGCCGTCATTGTTTGGCCCGTTTCCAAAAATAAGTAGTGTAAATTATTTTATATAAGCCCATGGTATGAAATCTGCCAAGCTTGCTATAAAGTAAAATTCTTTTTCAAGTTTCATAAAAAAACTACAAATTCAAAGTTATTTTTAAATACAAAAATCCTGATAACTTACACAAAAAGAGTATGGCGTATCTTTTCAGGCAAATTCCAACTTTTTGAAAAGCAAAATTACGAAAAAGTATGCTTTATAATAAAAAATGACTTTTTTTCTGTAGACATTGTTGCGTAACGTTGGAGCCTAACGTTTTCACAACTTTTCCAAGTGAAATTCCACCTAACAAATTACCTTACGTATTTATGTGAGACAATGTGATGTTTGGATACGACCCAAAGTTACTTGTGTTAATATTCGAAGCCACGTGTCTACATGGTATATTTTAAGTCCCACGGGAATGTCTTCAGAGTATAAGGTACACATTTAGAAGTACTGTTTATGTTCTTGAATTTCAAGCGATTCCCAAATAGTGTGGAATCAGTTTTAAAGAACATATTCAATTTGTCTTTATTATTATGTGTTCTAAAAGTCACTTTAAAGATGCTCACTGTCCATTATTAGTAGAAATGCATTATATCGACTGTGAAAAGAAAAAAATAGCCCACACATAACAGATTTGACAAGGCACAAAAACGTTTTTAGATGATTTTGGGCCATAGGTAAATTATAAAATATACACACCCTAAAGTGCACGGATACTTAATAACTGGTGTTTAATTGAATTAATCTAACATTAGTTATAACAAAATTTCTAAGAATAACCTTTTTTAAGATTTTTTCTTGATTTCAATTTTCGCAAGCCTTTCTTTTTTCAAACTTAAAAGATTAATTGAGATACTTATTCAGCATTTGAGGTTTACACCCGTTTAATGTGACGTGTATCAATTTGAATACATTATGATAATCGAAATAAAGCTTTTTTTAAAAAACTGTGCGTTACGTTATTTTTCCTTTCCACAGTCGATATTATCAAGTAATGTAATTTAAAACGATATTTTGTTATTTATACAGAATTAATTAGATACCTAGTTAAGTATTATTGGTCTTACTTAATTTTGTACAAATAATCAGTTTACAATGCTTGGAAAAAAGCAAAACCAGTCATGATATACAATAAAAAATGTGAAATTAGTATAAGTGTTTTATTTTTTATTATTGGACAAATTGTTTAATTTCGACTTACGTCATTCTAGATTCAATATGTGACACTAGAATTTATAGTACTTCATTAGTTTTTTTTTTAAGCCATGTCCGCTCCCAATGTGAAGCATATGGACTCTTAATTGAGTTTATCTCAACAGAAGTGTTTCTACGAGAACTGCTTGTTACTCAGTAGCTCAACCTCTCTTTTTCCAAAGAGAGTAAGGATAGAAGGATAGGGTTAGGACAGAACTAGTGGTAAGCTAATCGCTCTCGATACGCCCCATTCCTGATAGGATGGGTGAGAGGGGGGAATTCAACACATTACATACATCCATGCCTTTGAACAGAAATTCATAAATCGATTGAAAAATCAATTTATAAATTTGTCCGTACCGGGATTTGAACCCGTGCCCTCCGTAGTCGAAGCCAACAACGCTGACCACTCGACCACACAGGCGACAAGTTAGAGTAAGTGTAGAGTCGTTTAAAAACTGCAACATTAACTCACAATATGACAAAGAATATTGATTTAATTGTCTGCAATTTTTAACAATTTCTGGCTTAAACATTTTATTTTTTACTATTATGTGTACTACCTATCGATAGATAAAATAGAATATCGCCAAAACAATAAAAAAGCCTAAAAATATTCTTTTTATTTCTCAGATTTGCATATATTCATACTTTTTTAAATGTTAAAAAAAAACAAAGTATCTTTACTAAGTCTTCGAGTTTTTAAAAAACACCACAATTGCGAAATTATATCAGCCGTATATTCGGGCTATAATTATAAAATTTAAATTGAAGAGAATTTAAGCTCTTTGGAAAAGCTTTGTTGCAAACCTTGAACATGATTCTATTTTGGTGCTTTTACTTTCCTAATTTAGATCTGACATTTAGATGTCACGTTGCAGTACACGAATTATTAGAATAAATAGCAGGCCAAAAATAAAACATTTTTTTTGGAATGCAAATATTATTATTTTATATCGTTGAGTTAGTATTTATTGCAGTTTTTTAAGGAATGTAAACAAATATTTAGTTAGAGTATTTTATAGAAAATGTCAAATTCTAACTTATAAGTATGAATATGGCCAACTTAGTGACAAAACTTGTGTGAATGTACATAATTTAAACGATTCAAATGAATATGGTAATTGAATTTCAAACTAATCTTCTTCTTCTCTGGCGTTATAGTAACGTAGGAACCTTGATATCCTCAATCAATTTACTTCTTTTTGATTGGCCCTCTAACTTTCTACGCCAGCTACTGACCCATATCACTAGTCGGTCTTTTGGCATCTTATTAATCTAGTGAAATATCCCACCATTAAAAGAAAAAATCAAATATTTTCACACACATCGCTTCGACACATCTTTAATAAATATATTACTTCCTTCCCAGCATAGGCTTTGAATTAAAAAATATACAATCACGTCTGGCTAATAAAAATGGTTATTTATCTCATGATTGTTCAATTAAAACATTACAAATTAATCTCGCTAGTTGTAAAGTTAGCCTTGTCAATATGTAACGAGTTTGTAGTTTTATTTGAATTAAAATTAAAACCTTACAATTAAAGTTAAATGAAAGAATATATTTAGGCTCTGAAAACAAAGATTGCAGTCTCTATGTTTTGTCGAGAGTTCGTTAGATATGTCATCAGTGTTATGGATTTTTAAATTAAAACACTTAATTTTATTTAATGATGTTTCACTATATTCTATAACATATAGTTTATACAACTGTATTATAAATCACTGAATATTATAAATCAAATCTTAATAATATCAGAACACAAAGAAATATTGATATGTCAAGCTGCGTTGTTTGATCCTAGTTGGATTGATCTTTCGATTGGAACTGGGTGAAAAGAATGAATATACGTTTTGTCTGTCGAAAGGTTTATTGTTATTATATATGCCATGTTAGGAAGAATCAACAGTGGTTGATGTTGTGTATACAAAACATCACCTAGAAATTCTGCGTATAATAGTTTTTGTTTTTGAATAAGTATGGCACATGTATTTGTCAAGAACTAAAATAGAGTATATAAAAAAGTCAGTTAATATAGTCTTGTATAGCAAACATGGCAGTTATTAAACAGATCTCACAAAAAAATTTAGGACATATTTATAATACTTGTAATCATTTTTAAGATGGTTAATATATAATATAAAAGAAAAAACACAGTTTAATTGATTTGGCAACATTTAAGGATTATAAAAACTGTCGCTTTTGTTTCCCAAGCTCTCAAGTATTGAGCATTTAATGACACGGGTATACTAATAAGACCGCAGTGAGTGTTTACACTGTCACACCTTACTTGAAGTGTCAGTGCTTAAACAGAGCATTACAAATCCTTTGTGAGAAACTCATTACATACTTAGTACAACAGATAAAATACTATTAGCTGTATTCGAGACCAGATTCTGGCAGAGATGTATTAACAAAATTTTCCTAACTCAATTCTCTTGTCTTCGCTGAGAATTGGAGTGACTGAATTGCAACCAATTATCATGAAAACAACTTCTGACAAATCTAAAAGCTCTGCATTGGGTGTGGACACGGTTTAAAATGTATACTTGTGAATCTAGATTTAATATTTCAAACTGAAAACTGTTTTTTATAAACAAAAAAAGATGCTGAATGTGGGTGCAAGTAGGGCCTCCAAATCCTGTAATTCCGGTATTGTCTAAGTACTAATCGTTATAATACTTTCCGTTTAATCCGCGTAAAATAAAAAATACGCTATAGTCACTGGCAGTCGTAATTATTCAAAACAGCGGTCGGGGGACCGGGGTAAATTACCCCAAATGGAGTAAAAATGAAATTTTAGGGGTAATAAGGAAATTTTTCAAAGCTTGAAGGGGAAAAGTTTTCAAATTAATTTAATTAAATTTTGTTTGTTCCAATATGAGAATTTGATTTTGTTTGTCTATTACATACTTACTATTTTCATGCAACTTTTTTTATTTTCCGTATAAATTTCTCTCCTTTTCAAAATGACTTACGCAAAAATATTTTGGGGTAATGGTCAAAAAAGTTCCCCACCGCTGCTTTAAAAGCATGCAGATACAAAACTAAAAAATCTGTTACGCTTCTGAATAATTGTACGATCTCTCAATTCGTATTTTTCAGAAAGGATCTAAAGGTTTTCGAGTTGATAATAATTTTTGAATCTCTCAATATCTCATTTTTTCCCCAGTGATTAAGCTGGGTATCCCGAAATCTCGTGATCAAAAAAAGGGTCAGGGATTGGAAGTCTTAGTTGCAAGAGAGTGTTTTTCCTGACTAGAGAAAAAAAATCTTTGGCATTAGTTAATTATCATAGTTAAGAGGATTTATCATATTATAACCACGATGTCTGACTCATAAAAGCTCATGTTGTGTTACTAAGTAATCAATGGTTTTAAGAATCTTACAAAAGTACCAAGAATGAATTTATACTTTGAATTTTTGGTTATCTCAAACAATTTTATATTATATTATATAAAATAGTTTGAGATATTATAAACATATTATAAACATAAACATTTATGATTATGATAACAAAAACAAATATAGCGCAAAATCGAGCACTTGTTTCAGTTGAAAATATTTGTTAATTTTAATTGAAAATTATGTGTAATATGAGTATTATTATAAATATATTTTGATTAGATATTATTACTACATCAAATATTTTCAGTACAAACATATTTACCAAGCAAACTTTTGATTAGAAATAGTTAATTAATTTTCCATAATTAGATTAAACTGGAGCTAATACGATAAACTACTTCATAATATTTCTGATGATAAAATGTATTTAAAAACTTACTGACAATGGATATCGATTTCTTAGACTTGCTTATTGAAGACTATAAAACAAACAATGAAATAATAATATCATTTTTTTTGCCTTCCAGACGGGCTTAGTGTTGTTTTTTTTTAATTCAAAATGTTAAACATCAGACGTCGTCTGGAAGATGTGGATGCGGTTATATTAAAAAATACTTAGAATATTCAAGAATCGTCAAAGTGACCGATTTAACGTTCTCGAGAGAGTAAAGAATGAAATAAATTTTACAAAAAAATTAAGTGGAATACCAAAATTATTGTGTTTTATTCGCTACAATAAATAGAATTTTAATTGCGATTTTAATATTGAATAATATAGGTTTATTTAATCAACTGTTGACGGGGTAAATGACGTAACCCACACACACCAAATTTTGCATCTATCACTAACGGTTTTGATATTATGAAATACATGTTGATTTACAACGAAACGAATGATTAACTTATTTTTTGAATATAATGCATTTCCAACAATTATTGACAGTGAAAGCTCTAAAAATAAAAAAACATTTTAATTGATTTATCAACATTAAGGAATAATGAAAACTACCGCCATTGTTTTTTCAGGTAAATCATGTGTTTTAAAATAATCGATGGACAGCAGCCATTTTTAGTGTATAACACTGTATTGAAAAACATATATGTATGAAAGTGGAATCATACTAATTTTAAATGACAGAAACTGCAAGAAAACAGAAACATTCAATTCAATTATCGGCTTTAAAAAAATAAATTCCATCTTTGCTTTGATAATAAATTGAATAAAGTATTTAAAACTTTAAAATCTAAATGGCTTAATTTGTAATGACACAAATCTATTCGCCTTAAAAGTGAATGCAAATAAGTATTTAAAAGCACTACTTATACGTTTATCATAAAGCACAATAATAAAAAAAGCAAACATTAGTGACTAGACTGATATAATGTATTATTAAAACACATAAAAACGAGAAACATAATAAAAACAAAGATAAAGAAAAAAAGCAGTATGCCAAATTAAAATTAAAAAAGCTATATATACCACTGGTGGTATATTATATATAGCTAATTTTCAATAACGAAAAACCGATATTTTTGCATTTACCAAACCGGTATTTCACTACTTAAAAAACACTATGAATATCTGGTTCCATTAATATCGGTACTGCCATCTCTACTCGAATCGTTTTGAGCCAGTTGTTCGATTTGAGTTTTTGTCAAATATCATTACAGATTTAATATATACTAAGAATCAATTTTATCATAACGAATGTTATTCGTGTGTTTGTCTCCTGACATATTGACTTCAATAACAGCAAAAGAAATAAAAACTTCACACATTAACCTGTGACTGTCTGTGAAAAGATAATAACGGCAATAAACTTTAACTAAGTATTTTCACAGTGATAGTGCTTTTAAAAAGCTTTTAAGAAAGATATTACGCAGAATAATAATTTTCCTCGATTCGGGTCGGGGATCAGTGTTTTTGATCATATTGGTATAATTTTTCCAATTTTCTTTACAGGTTATCCGTGCTTTCCACGAAGGAATGTTGAACCGAAATTACGATCGAAAATAAATAATGTTAAAGAACAAATCTCAATATCTGAAAACTTTCTGATTGGAGCTTTTTTCGTGCCTCGTAGACTTTAATGGCAGTATTAATATCGGAAACTTTCGATGTCAACTTTCTGCTCTTTGAAAGTTTTCAAGAGTGATTAAACTAAATCGTGGCGAAATTCTGAAAAGAAGTATCGTGTTTCGTGTCAATCTTATTTAAGATCTGTTTTATCCGTTAAATTTTATTATACAAAGTATAATGAATATATTATCAACATTCCTGTAGACGAGTGATCAGTGTTTTTATGCTTTTTACAGAACTTAAATTGATTTCACGTTAAGGTTTACATTCTTAGTATTTTGTTATACTTGAACTATTTAAATTGGTTGATACTAGGGCATCCAATCTTAAATCTTTGTTGTGATCCCAAGATTTCAGGATCCAAGCGAAGTCTTTCATATTTTAATAACAATCTTTATATTATACTAAAATGATACATTGTTAGTTGTTTAAAAACAAATCGGGGTTTTTATTATAGATTCAGATTAAATTCTGCTTCGGTGTCAAAGCGACGGGTGATTAAATTACCACCTACTAGCACACGTTGTCATCTCTAAATAATATAGAGTAACTGCTTGTTACTCTGTTGCTCAACCTCTTTTTTCCAAAGAGATTAAAAATAAAATAATGGGACCAAAAAAGGACTAGTGATTAGTAAATCGCTGTCGCTACGCCTCGTTTGAAGGATATAATAGTTTGAAGCGGGCAATTCAAGAAATCACATAAATCCATTCTTAAATTAATTGAATAATCAATTAATAAAACTGTCCAGACTGGAATTCAAACCAGCAACCTCTTTTAACCATTTTTATAATTAAAATAAATTTATACAAAGTTATTCCAATCTTAATAACTTATATTTAAAGACATGAATGAATGTGATATATTTATTATATTTCACACAAGTCTGTCCAAAATCAAAAACTGAGTGAAGAATAAACTGATTAAGTCACAGCTATTCTTTTCTCATCTCTGAAAAAAGAATTTACTCAATTGGCTTATCAGCATCGCTCGCTAAGTGAAATCATTATTAAATATTTGATAAGATTCTCGTATGCTTCAAATAGCGTAGGAATTTTGTGAAAATCGTATTGATAAAAATAATTATTCGACCTGAAATGTGTTTCGAATTATTTCTCTTATTTATCCATTACGTACCTTTTGAATATTTTTTGATAACTTTTTTCTTTCGTTAAATCTGTATTTATGCTGCATATTCTTCAAAGTGTACCTTGCCTGTTTTGATGTGAACACAATCTTTTATAATGAATTATGTTCGCTGCCGCTACCGTAGTAAAGTAATTGAAAATTTTCCAAGCAACCCCCATAACAAAATCAATCGAGCAGAGAAAAGCAAGAAATATGCGGTGCTCGCGCAAAAGCTTTAAATATCTCGCAGTAAGTGCAGTTGCTAGATTTACAAAACTTTAATCCAAAGAACCTGCGTGACAAATTTATACTCTTCGGTTTTACAAAGCAAAGTTTTTATGCAACTCTTCGTGTTGGAGTAAATTTACTGTGAAAAACCGTAATATAATTAACATGTTATCATGAGAAGTAATAAATAAACGTGTGTATATAACAGATAAATGTTTAACTGATCACAGAGGAAATAAAAAAGTTAATTATGTTTATAATAGAAAAAATGATAACTTTAATGTTCTTATTATTTGTGAAACTAAGGTGTAAAATGTGAGTTTTCTTTTTTATGTAATCTCATCTTCTGTCTAAGTTTACAGTCAATTACATGAATAAATTTATTAATTAAAAAACAAAGAAATTATTCTTTTGTGTTCGTTTATTTAGTTTCTTTTCGGGCTTGAAGTAAGTTTTGCATTTTTATGTATATGCCAACAAATGTGATATTTTGTAGATACCGTATTAATTTTGTGTTTCCGTCAAAGAATTTCTTTATAAATATGAACTCTTTATGTGAACAAAAGTAAGCACCAAGTCAATGTTGCCTCTAAAATACAAAGCTACCTATCGATTGATTCAAGTCAACATTATTATTATTTAAAAAATGCGAACTTGCAAGACGAATGGAGACATTTTAATTAAGTGGTTCTCAAGATCCTGTATAAAAGCCTGAAGACCATTATTATATAAACATACAACAACGATATATTTTGAAGATTCTGTTATAGATTCATCACCTACTGTATTAGCTCCTTATTCGGAGAATCTAAAATTTACCTTCAAGCCTTGTTGTTTCCTTCAATGTTATCCTACCGTCCCGTAGTCTCAGTGAGTATCATGGAAGGTCGCTAATGTTTATAAGAGTTAAAAACAAACATTTGACGACGTGAAAAATGTTTTTTTACACAAATAGGTATTACTGAATGAGGTTGAAAATTTTTGTGCTGAAAAGTAACCCCCTGCGGTTTATCACTTTCGGTCATTTTTTCATTCATTTAAAAGATTAAAAACAAAGATATTTACACTTAATAGTTAATTTAAATCAAGCAAACAAAAAAAAACTTAAGCAAATTTGTAATCGGAATGTTCTTCTATTAATTACTTTGTAAATTTTCACTTAACATAATTGGGCTTTATATTTATTACCAAAAAAGACCAAGTCGCAATAAGGGATATACATACAACTTTGCTTAAATAATCCAATCCCTGATAACTTCCTTTTAACAAACATGCCCCTATAAGTTTAACAGTAGCTTTAAACTTTAATTAACGATTTCCTACAAAACCAGCAATAGCTTATCGCCTTTCCTCCCATTCTGAAAATAAGGGTGTTCATATACTAAAACTTTCGATACGAGTTTCAATAATCAATTATTCACAATAAACAAACTTGTTCAGAACAGCTTGCGTAAATAAACCTTGTTAATGAAAATATTTGGTACGCACCTGGAAGGTTTACCTTTCATTATTCTCTTCCAGAATTCCCCTCCAGAGATTAAAAATACATCAAGAAAAAAGATATTTATCAATATCTGCTAGAGTTTCTTATTAAACAGATGTTTTTGTTCTTTTATAATTTCTGTAATGATTTTTTTCCATCGTTTTATATTGGAAAAATAATGAAAAACTAATATTTGATTTTAGTTGAAAGTTTAATAAAGTGAACTCATGTAAACAGTGAAAACATATCGTTTCGATGCGTTGTTGTCCGATGTCCAAGATCGATTCAAACACGCACGCGGGCCAATCAGATATTTTTTGCTGCTTCAAGTGACTGATTAGTTTTTAACCACCACCCGCTTTGTATTTGCAACCAACGTTTTATGGTCACCTTCTACAAAGCTGGCGACAAAAATAAGTCTAATACTCACTCTAAAGGTTCGAGCAGAGCTGCACAGGACTGATTTTGAACAATGTGCTAGTGAGCTTGAAAAATTAAAAAAATAAAAAAGTGTCTATATTAAGCGCTCTGTGCATTATTTCTAAAATAAAAACCAATCGTTTTGACAAGTTTATAGACCAAGTGAGGAATCAAGCAAATGACAACCCCCGAATAAATTTGTTAATTTTTCAAATGCCGTTAAGTTAGCCATGAATACAATCAAATCAGTGTGGCCTATTGGGCTCGTGTGAGGACGAGCAGCAGTACACAGTATTGCTGGTTCAGATTTCATTTCAGGGCAGTCATATAAAACATTTTAAGCGATCTATTCGGCATACCATCAAATAAAATCCGGTCTTAAAACCAACTTTCAGAGTGGAAATAGTTTTTATGACTACTTAACATCAAGTTTTTCATAAAATATTAAAACAACAACCTGTAATTGATATATCCAAACGAACAGAACTGCTAACTGTGGTCCGTTTTCGCACAGGCCCAATAAGTCACGCTGACTTGAATGAAACCAAAGCTAACTTCAAGGCATTTGAAAAGTTTTCTAATTTATTTACTTATTGTTATAACCTTTGTTCTTTACTAGAGACAATAAAATTGTCTTTAACAACAAGCTCTTAGTAAACGGATTATACACAGGATACCTACTTAGTATCGACTTAAATGGCTGATCTAGTCACATTTCTATTTTAAATAATATTTTCTATTTTTCCAAGCACACTAGTGCATGGTTCAAAATCAGTCCCGTCTAGCTGTGCTCAGGCCATTATGGTGATAGGTAGACTTCTTTTTTTCTGTCAATAACGTTGTGGAAGGTGGCTATACAATTTTGGTTGCATATATGTACACAACGGGTGGTAGTGGGAAACCAATTAGATTGATATATGATAGCAAATGAATATCTTAACTCGACAAGTCTTATTTTACGATTGAATCTTGAAATCATTAGTGTTGATCTATGGATAGCAATGACAAATATTGAACCCCAAATCAAAACGATTGATAACAAAGTGCAATTTCAGAAATTTAATTTCCCTTGGATTGAAATGCAGAGGAGGGTGATTAGAGTATCTAAGTGCTATGTAACTAAGATTTTCATAAAGTTGAACGTTTGTATCATCTTATAAAATATATCGTTATGTCTCAACACTGTTGCCTACTTAGAGCCCGTGAAAAATATGAAGACAAATAAATTGGCTCTTGTGTAAAACAGGTTGTGCAGCACTGGTATAAGGCAACAGCGAGATAATATCGTACCCTCTTATTAAATGCCTTGAAGGCTGAATTTGAAAAAGTAAACTTAAAATCACAAAATCGAAATACCTGCATTTCGGTATTGAAAATTAAGCAAACTCTAAATTTTAATATAATGATTTAACCAAATATTAAAAAAAAAAATGTTAGCAGTGAATTGGTATCTGAAAAGTTCGTCAACATTGACAGTTTTGATTGATGATACATTGAAAAGGAAGTAAAATAAGATTATAGACTTTTTAATGTACTTATTTTAAGTTTGAGGTCTTTTATTTGTAAGTGCTTTATGAACAGGATATATCTGACAATAAAAGATAACATAGTATGCAATATTGATGCTATTTAGAATATTATATTTTGTATGCCTTAAAACATATTTGGAATTACGACTCAATACCAATCCGAGTGATTCGAGATCAAGTCGAAAAGTAAGTATTTCAGTTCTACAAATATTATTTTATATATGTTTGATGGCTATTTGGACATACGCTTTCATCAGAACTATGCTTAAACTACCATTAACATAGTTATATTGACTGGCCTACAAGATGCAAATATTCTTATTTATTTTAACACCCTAACATATATTGAAAAATGTAGTATTATTTGTAATAAATTGTCTTTAATGTTACCCGAAACAATAATATAAAAAACTATAATTTTATATAATTTATAAACTATCTTTTGTATAATTTAAAATATATATAGGTATGTATATATATATATATATATATTTCTTTGTTAGAATTGATATGGTCTTAGAAAAAAATCTTTTTCAGAATCTTCCTGGCTGTCGATTTTGTTTAAGTATGTACACTTACCAACTACTTGGAAGCGGGGAAAAATAAGAAACTATCATTAAGCCTATTCACTATATTATTGTCATTATTAATGTCATTATTTTCATTGTATCACTTTGTCAAAGAATTCCCAAATTTTAATTATGTTTGTAATTACTTTCAATTCCCATTCTAAATTTATTAATCTGAGATGACTTTTTAATTATATGTTAGATGTGTTAAACATTTTAATTTTGTGCTATTTTAGAATCACTTTTAATGTAATTGGTATTTTCTTTTCAATGCCAATTATTGTTTATAACTGTTCATTTTTGTATAAATAGCACTGTTAAATTATATTTCTTATCAGTTGACGATGCTCGTAATGAGCGAAACCGGTCCTGACATATTAAATAAAGTGGAATGAAGTACAAAGGAATATTGTGTTTTTACTAATAGAATGCCTTTCCACCAAGTATTGACAGTGAACACCCTAAAAGTGATATAAAAAATATTTAAGGAAAATTTGATTACATTTAAGTAATCTTGTATGATTAATTGAATTTGCTTTTTGTTTAGTTCTTAGCAACGGTGATAAATTAATAGCACGCCACTGCCTTGATGATGCCTATTAATTTATAGTTGTTTTAGTGCAGGGATGGCGAACAAGGAACCCGCGTGTCAGGTGGTGGTCCCCGTGAGAAACTATCTTACCTGCTTGAACTTTTAGAAATGATTGTTTTTATTAAAAGTCTTAATAACTCAATCTATGCGACCCGCGACATTACTTTACTTTTTATTTTTTAAATCAAATTTGACCCACTTGTGAAAAAGGTTCGCCACCCCTGTTTTTGTGCATTCTGCTCAGAGGATTTAACAACAAAGATGTAAAAATAGTGGTACTAGATTAAAAATTATGCTATGCGATGTTTCCTCTTTTTTACAATGGAATTCTATCAACTAAAGGCCAATGATCAATAATTCAATTTTTAACTCACAAAACGTTATTTGGTATTGACTTTACCGGGACATGAACCGAGATTCACTTTATCACTAAGGAAGAATGCGGTATTGAAACATACAATACCGGTATTCAATATAAAATACCGGCATTGCAATATTCGTCCGGTATTATAGTCCCTAGTCGTGTATCAACAATATTTATTTATACTGTTTGGCTCTAAACGAATTAAATTTACTGGTTGGGTGACTTCGTCAAGCTTACTTGGTGGAAATGATGATTTGATGCAATAACTATTCTTTCGTACTAATTGATCACAATTAGGCGTCAGTGCAGTGTAATCACCACCATTTTAATAAGAATAAAACATATCCGTAATAAGTGCATCCGTTTACTGACATTAAAACTATAATACAGTTTTAATAAAAATACGAAAAGATATTATCTCTTCGTCTTTCATCAACCATGTCCGCTCAAAATGTAGAGCATAAAGAATCCTAATGGAGTTTGTTTCATCAGAAGATTTTCTACGATTAATGCTTTGTTGATGATAGGTGATTGGCTAGTCGTTCTCCCCACGCCCGTGAAGATTTTAGGGTTTGAATGAGTGGGAAGGAATTTCAGACATAATAAAAACCTATGCCTTTGGACTGAAATCTATAGATCGTTTGAAAAAAACCTCACTGGGTTCACATCAAAAGTGTTGTGTATGATATTTTTGAAGAATATTTTTTGTCTTCTAACATTGCTTTGATAGTAAGCTCTTTGTGTATTATGTTGTTTTTTTATTCGTTCTGTGTTATTTTCTCTAAACAATATCTTTTAAGTTTGATATTTTTTCTCTACCTATATAATTATTATTTTTTTGTTTAAAAATCAAAAGCACAGTACATGCCATTACATCTGACGCCAATTCGCCATGCACTTGAAAAATGTAATTAAAATAACTACAGTACATAATAAATCGGAACCAAAAAATAAAAAGCAAAACGTAACAAACAGTTCACAAATATTGTTACTGAAAATATCCACTTCCCTAGGCAATGAGTTAATCAGTCAAACAGCACTTGGAACTGGTGACTCTTACGTCCTACGCGAGGAACAAGTTTTTAGAAACATTTTTGTTGGTTATAGTTTCGCCGTAAAAATAAATTTGGATCATATAAGTTAAAAGTCTTGAGAATTTTAGGATTATTAACTCGACCCCAAAGAAGAAAAGGAAAATAGTTTAAACTTGAAAACAATCTTCGAGCTTCGAGAGAGTGAAATGATTCATAAAAAAATTTTGGTGCTGTAGTATTCCTTTAAGGACAAAGGGAAAGATTTTTTTTTTTTTGAAATAATATTTTAGAAATTTATTATGGGGACTCTCAAATTGCAATTTGTATGATCTTATATATGGACTCTGAATGATAAATCCATATTCAAGCGTATCTCAGACCAAACTAACATTAAACGTGCGAAACACAGTTGGGGTTTCAAATGGTTTGCTTTATCTAACAATAAACCCAAAAAGTTTGCTAGCTCGCAGTGCAATATAAGTTATATGCAAATGAAAGGCGAAAGAAGAGTCGAATCTTATACCAAGATCAACAAATTCAGACAAACGCTTTAAAGCATCATAATATATCACATTTAAAGAAAAATCGAAATTTATGGAGCCTCTAAAGTTGATTAGTCTTTAGATTTCGTAATTTTGACTCGTAATGAAATGATATACAATAGAAAATGATCAGTATCTGAGGGAAGTTGAAACACTGCTTTAAATTTGTGTAGTTAAAACAATTTCTTAGCCATGAGTAATTTAAACATCTTTTATTTAATTGAAAAATAATATTAAACAATAATTGAAACCGCTGAAAAATTTTTTAGTGATTAAAATAATTTTGTCAATTTTTGTTTTCTTTCTCAACGAATATTTAGTTTGTTTTTTTAAAGATAATAGGATAAATAAAATAAAGTTGACTTTATAAAAATATCGTATTTATTTTAATCGAAATCTTACATCTTACATACTTTAGTTTGGTTAAGTTTGTATCTTCTTACTGTCATATTTTTACACCCTTTTTATAGATTAAGAGCTTACTCTATATGTCATATGGATTACAAAAATACGTACCTTAAATTTCTTTTCACTTTAATATTAATAAAAGTAAGGAAGAAATTAAAATAATAAATAAATAAATAATTGTATGTGTTTTTTTATTTATTCTTCTCTATGAATAAATAACTCTTATATTTGTGTTAAAAAGTAAGTTAACCCACGCAATTGCCTAAATATAGAAAAATCAGTAAGTGAAAACATAAAGTTATACAAGCAAGTAAAATAAGAACAGCCCACTTGATATAACAACGTCCGTATTAATCAGAGCTTTACTCATGTAAGCTTTAAAGGGTTCAAACCTAATAACGAGTTGAGGGTGTGCTACTAAAAATAAAACATATTACGGAGAGTCGTAGTGGCTTGTTGTTCTTTATGTTTTGAAAACAGTTAAAAATATTCATATTTTTTTAAGGACATATCTACGATGTAAAACGGAGTTTTTTTCTGTCTACGTGGAGTGAACAATTCTTTTCACTGATTCTTTATTGAAAAAAATAAATTTAAAACGGGTCAGATTGGAAAAAAATAATACATTTGTTGAAATTGTTTGTAACAAGTCGTAGAATAAAGCTAAAGAGAAACTAGGAAAAAGGTACCATCACCATTTGACAATCATTTAGGCTGATGACTTCAATACATTATGTTTCTCAACTAGGCTTTCAAGAAGATTGTGGGTGCAATTTAATGTTTGGTTACATTTTATACTAAGTTTTTTTTCATATACAATTAAATTTGATAAC
Source organism: Himalopsyche anomala (assembly GCA_031772345.1). Taxonomy (NCBI): domain Eukaryota; kingdom Metazoa; phylum Arthropoda; class Insecta; order Trichoptera; family Rhyacophilidae; genus Himalopsyche; species Himalopsyche anomala. The sequence goes on along the minus strand of CM062832.1, from coordinate 16,277,927 downwards.
TTTTTTTACTTTGAACTAACAAACTGACAAGTGTTTTATTTCAGCATAATAAATAAACCGGGGTCCTTTTTCCAATAAATACGATGAATAGACTAATTGTAACTAAAAACTTCCTAAAAAAACTGGGGATGTAAATTTCTTACATCAGTATTTTACTCTCAATAATATAATAATAGATGAAATAATACACAAAAAAGGTATAGAGGTCGTTTGTTTTTCCCAACTCAGATTCCCGCAAAAAAACCTCAACTTTACACTGTAGAGTCCACATCCCTGAAATATTTTTGCAATGGTGAATAATGAGAATAAATTTCTTATGGTCGATTATTTTAAATTTTAATACGAGCAATTTGGCATAAACAGAGCTAAGAGAAACATTAAAATAAGCATCCGTAGCTAAAACATTGTTATGGCGGCAATAACAGCAAGCACATGCGAAGAAAGTCAAGTAAAAGAATTGATATGCCATCTTTAATGTGGGGCAGAATTTAATAGCTGAAGTATAAGCTAGATACAAAATAAGTAACGACTTCTCTTGGAAATGTTATCCATTTTTCACTCACTGAATATATATATAATAATAAAAATAATTAAAGATTTTTAGTACTTTTCCCCACATAAATTTATTTGATCGGGACCGGTTTCGCTCATCGCGAGCATTATCAACTGATAAGAAAAATATATAAACATTGCTATTTATACAAGTTAAATTGAAATAAAAGGTGTAAGCGACTACTAACAATGAAAAGGATTTACAAATTACATTATAATTACACAAAATTAAAATGCTTAACACCTATAACATACAATTAAAAATTCATTGTTAGTAGTTGCTTACACCTTTTATTTCAATTTAATTTGTATAAATAGCACTGTTTATATATTTTTCTTATTAGTTGATAATGCTCGCGATGAGCGAAACCGGTCCTGATCAAATAAATTTATGTGGGAAAAAGTACTAAAAATCTTTAATTATTTTTATTATAATGCTATTCCACCAAGTAATGACAGTGAACACCTTAAGAGTGATATATATAATAGTTAACAAAGTAAAAACCAAGTATATTATTACTCGAAATTATCAGGTGGCATATCCTTAATTAAAATCTCACTAAGAATTTATTTATCAATATTTAAATTTGGTTTGTTAATTAAACTTAAAAAGTGTATATTTAAATATTATTGGTACCTACTGCTGTTTTGTTTAAAATATGTGTTTTGATTAGATTACAATTTGCAATGGTTAACGTTGTTGGCTTCCGTGACAGATCTCACGGGTTCAATTGATCGATTTCAGTCCGAAGGCATTGGTGTTTGCGATGTCTGAAAATTCTTCCAATCATAAAATAATAGGGCGCTGAGGCTCACATATAAAACCGATTGACATTTAAACTTTATAAAAAAAATTACAATATTTTTTAATAAAATTAGTTAACATTTGACGGTTTTGTAGAAAACATTACATAAATATGTTAAAAGTAAACGGAATGAATTATTAAAACAAATTTAAAAATCTTATGTACATATAAAGTAAGGTTAAAAAATATCAATCTACATATTTTAGTAAATATTTACTAAAAAAACTGATAATTTATTTTATCTGATCTCGAAGCAAAGAACATGAATACCATTTATGTTTAACATCAATTTTTATACACACTACATAAAATACGATGCAATTGAAAGCTGACAGAGATACTAAAGTTACTGTCTTCGGCGTATGCTTTATTTCATCTTAGGCTTGTAAACTTACCAAGCATTTAAGCTTCAGTATTAAATGATCTCTTCCACCTGTAGTAAGTTACTGATTTCACGATATTTAACTCGTAAAAAGTATAACTAGCTAATCATAAAACAACGTTATCTAACGGTTTGAAAATGAAATGAAATTTAAAATTCCAATGTTATTTTCATCGCAATCATTTCTATTGACACACAATTTGGTACAAAATTGTTTGAATCAAATGCGAATATCTGAAAAACAGTTTTTTGTTTCATTGGGTAAATAGTTTATTATTTTTCATGCTTTCATCACCTAGGTTCTATGTGGACAGCTGCACCAAAAAAGATATGGGCATTTGAAATTTTGAATGCTTGTATTTTGAAAATCGTAAATGTTTCCAAGTTTCTTTTTGATTGTATATATTATTGATAGTACTGGCATGATATAAGTATTAATAAAATATTACGTATTACGGATTACGTCGTGTAATATAAAGCTTATAATCAATAATTTCTCATTTAAAATTTTGACATTTATTTCATATGCAGTTAACTCGAAATTCAATGGAGGTATTCACTTTTGATCTTCAACAAATTGCTTCTTTGATATGTTATAAATGTTCAGCAGAGTGTACACATCTTTATTGGTTTCCAATAGCTACATATTTATGAGTGCGCAATTTGCTTCCGTAGTATTTCTGAATCACTATATATGAACATAGATTCAAGATATCTGTATGTAGATTCACAATCCTAGAGTTTTTCCCATGAATATATTACGTATAATATACACATCGCTGATCTGTTACGACTATCTGTCGTTGATCTATGACAAAGGTTCATAGATTATTTTAACCAGTGGTCGCCAAATAGTGTTCCTAGAAAAAAGGTGATCCTCGGAGTTATTATAGTAACGTTTTTTTTTTAGCATTGGTTTGTGTGATTTGAAAGCGATTAGGTAACCACTAGTGCTGGCCTAGCCCTATCTTTTTTAAAACTTATGTTGATATACCTCTACAATGCGTGCGGACATAGGTTAAAAATAATGTTTCTTTCTAACCACACGTTAGATTTGTAATAAAATGCATTAATGCACTTGATTCATGCACGCGTGTCATATGGTTGATGACAAGAATGGATTTCGAATTCAGTTGACAGTCTTTGCTTATATTTCATTGACATAACATGTCGACAAAAAATAATCTAACTGTGGATTGACACACATTAAAAAAACGGCGTGGATACTGTTAGTGTTTTAATAATTTACATATACGTTAAAATTTCCTAATATAGAAGTGTATTATTGTATATGACATGACTTTTGAAATTGTCTGTCAATAATGTGAAATCATTAATTATAACTAATTAAAAATCATATGTATATCACTTTTAATATATTTTATTAAATTATATATATACATATTTTACATTTTTAAATGCAGTCAACGTCAAAAGTTGTACAAAAAATATTTACAATTTATTTACACAGATTCATTTATTTATCAGCTTTAATTTTATTTTTACGGCATTAAATGTCAATTACTGATGAAAAGGCATATTATAAAAAAACACAAAATTTTATAAAATTATTATCAGAACTGGGTTTGCTCAATCTAGTGCGTTAAAATACATTTTTTATTTACACCTAACTTATTAACGCGATTTTTTTAAACATTTATTTGAAATGACACGTTCCATTAAAAAGAATAAAACACAATATTTTTATATGAATTATTTGTTTTAGCATAGATTCCCAGAAACAAAACAGATTTCCTAATCATAAAAACTTCAACAACACAGGACGATAATAATAAACAAACGTCTTCATTAGAGTCCAACACATCAAAAGTGTCAGAAATTTTTAGCGATTAAACCGATTAACGACCAGTCTCTCTTAAAGGTGCGCGCGTACGTTATCAAGTAGCGATGCATAGTATATTTTTTCTTTTTAAATAAAACACATACTGTAATAAAATATTGTATTGAAGATTTTTATTTATACCTTTTTTCTACATGATTTTCTACACTAATTTTCAAATAACACGATTTTAATTTTTTTTAATTAAGAGAATTTTCAACTTTTTTATGTATTCTATCATTTTTACATGGTTTTTTATACATAGTGTTAGGTGGAACGTACTACCGTGTAAAATAATATTTGAGGGTATTTGATCGTCATGATACCCATAACTAATATTTTCGACTAATAGTTTTTTTCAGAATGACGATAATCAATATTTAATTTAAATAATCAGTATATGGTAATTATAATTATTATTAACCTTTTAACCTTTCTGTGAATTGTATTTGTAATGTCATTTATTATTACTTTAAGAATTTTTTTTGTGAAACATACTTTTTAAATAAATGTTTTAATGAGAATTCTGTAATGAAAAAAGCGCAAATTTGTTACTCAAAATCAAAATGGTTTTTATGTGCAAAAGTACATTGCAGTGTTTATTTGTTGTTATATGTTTATTAAAAGAAAAAAAGTCTTCGGAAATGGACAGAAACTTAAATGTTGGTAACCATGAAATCTCTCGTGTTTTTTTAAATAACCTGTATCCATACGAGTTTCTTCCGAAATTAATTAAACCAATGGAAATATCTGAAATACCAGAGACAAGAAAAAATGAAAACAAATTCTTCAAAATTAGCTCACCGAAACATTTGTCACAAGTGAAAAATGACGACGGCTCTCGTTCTAAAATTCAAATATCAAAAACAAATGCAACAGGCAGCTTCGAAAATCTGTCAAATAACGTAAAAAATAAATCAACAAATTTTCTCTTAAGTTTATTGCATTTAATTAATAAAGATGGAAGTCAAAATAAGAAGAGATTACGAGACTTTGACAACATAAAACGAATTTTAGATGACAGTAGAATAAATATATCACCATCAAAACTGATGTACGAAGTGCCGATGATTGAAAAACAAAGAAAAGAAAACAACGATGAATTATTTCACAAGAAAATCGGAATTGCAAACTCAAACGTTCAAAAGATTTCGAATTTTTCATTGGATATCAATAAGTTGAAGAGTAGGAACTTGGAGGTTTTAAGATATAACGCCTTCGACGAAGATTCAAATAAGCGTTTAAGTGCGGAAGTCAAATATCCTGATGCCAAGGTTACTAAAGGCAGATTTCTAAGTATATTTGAAGTTGTGAATTTCAACAATGTCGATTGTTTCGCAAGTAATGGACTCAAAGGAACTTGCCTTCATAGATTGGAATGCTCGGACGCGTCGGGTATTGAGATGGGGTCATGTGCGGATGGGTTCGGTATCTGTTGTTTGTGTGAGTTTGTCATAATATATTATATTTAATTGCTAACTGTTTCTTTACAAAGGCGAATAAGGCTTGGTTTAATCTAGAATTATAAGCATTTCATTTCAACTTGCGAAAATGGTCACTTGGTTAAGATTAGAAATTTTCTAATTTTATAGATTTTGTATTTTAAAATTAAAACTACCTTTGATAATCGAATAATATGTTCGATGGATTCGACGGTGACTTTGTGAAAGTTCATTCTTAATATAAAATTATGCTGATTTACTGAAATTGATAATTTGAATCTGTTTTTCAGTTCAATATTCATGCGGCGATCAGACCTCTTCAAACTGTTCGACGTTTACGAATCCAGGGTTTCCAAAACCATCGGAGGAGAGAATATCTTGCACGCTGACCATAAATAAAGCGGATCCGAGCATAAACCAGCTTAAATTGGATTTTGTGCAAATGGAGGTATACTTTCAAATATATTTGTTAATAAATTTTATTTCGGACATGTTTATATAAATGTCGATTTAACGAATGTAGATGGCAACATTTAAAGTATGTACATATAAGCGTACTTGATCATTTTTCTCTCGTGCAAAATAGTTCTGTTTAAATAGAGTCTTAGTGGTTATACTATTTTTGATGGATTGGCAGTGGTTTTGTGGCAGTTCACATTATATTTTAAATTAAACCCACACTGACCTACGCATTGTCTCTCTCTGATCGGTTCAATCTAAAAATAAGTTTTTTCAATCACCTAAATATACTATCGATGGATTCTATGGCGGTAACTATGCATGTTTTTTTTTCAATTTGAATCTATCAATTTTGTGAATTTCCACAAGTTTTTTGCCTTTCAGAATCTTCGGACATTCAAGCGAAGTATTTAATTAGACATATTTTTTTGGCCCGCTCCGCGCTTAGTGTGTAGCATAAAACCTCCGAATGGAAATATTTCAAAAGATTTTTTCCCACGATAACTGCTTTTTACTCAGTTGCTTAACAGTTTTTATGTTTGAATAGATTGGAATTTGTTATTTTAGGAATGAAAAGGTTAGATGGAATTTGTAGACATCACAAACACCCATGTTTTTGAAAAAAAAATGTTTTACTGCTGGTACTTGAATCCGTGAGATCTGTAAAGGAATACAATAACGTTCACCACTTATCCATAGACTTGACAACGTTTCTTTGTAAAAATTAAATGTTTTTCATATTGATTTTTTAATCACTAAGTGTGTCATTGAAAAAGATGATTTCAGAAAATAGTCCTACAGAAATGGCATAGTATAATAAAAATTACGTTCATAAATTATTTTTTCAATGTGAAATTGTGTAGATCAAAATGAGGTCCAAATTCTTTGATTTCAGCATATCATAAAAAGGATAATTCTTTTTATACATTACGTCAAGTAGGCGCAGTTTTGCATGGTAAGAAGATAGTTAATAATCGTTATTGTCAGACAATTAAAAGTGCGTTTTTGTCTCCAAATATTTTTTTTTACTTCGGTTTCCTTATTTCTGCACAATGCCAATTATTGTGATAACAATTTTAATAACAGCTGAAAATAAAGTAAAGTGAAATACACAAAAGAACAAGCAAGAAAAATATTTTCCCTGCTGTATGTTATCAGTTTGAAAAAACTGCTCATTTATAATAAATATATCGCATTCTCTCTGGTATAATGTGACAAGTCTAAAAGTACAATTTTTATTTATGGATATGATTGTATTGATAATTATGTGCTCTGTTATACATGTTCATAAATTGAACTCAAGTAGACATCGATTAATTCGTAAAATCACGCTTGAAAAATGATGAAAAAGATTGTGTAAAAGATCTGCCTTTTAATTTATTTCAACGAAAAATATTGCCACAAAATATATTGATTTTCATAATAAAACCAACAGCAGTTTATGCATCTAGACTTTTTCTTTTTCAAAAACTTAAAGTTACAGTTTTTAGACATACGACTGTTTTTTACTGGATGTGCGATATATACGCAGAGAATATGATACCATTGCGAACAAACTCATCTAAAGAATATAATGGGGTCGTTTATTGAATGACCGGTGGGTTCGTTTTTCTTATGAACCTTTCGTTACAAGAACCGTGTATGTGTTCATAAACTCGTATGATTATCATATACTCACATTATTTCTTATTTATTGATATATTTGTACTATATATATATATATATAAGTTTAATTTCTATTGCTTTTATATAATTCGAGTCGGTGAAAAACAGGCATACACTTTTTTTTCATTTGAATGCCTTTATACTTGAAAGGGAAATGATTTTGCTTAGATGTAATAAAATACTCGTTTAAATGATTAGGACCAGTTTTGCTCATTACCAGCATTATAAATTTACAATATTAGAGTGCTAATTACACAAAACAAAACAAAATTTGAGGGTGTAATTTTGTTTTGTTTTGTATAAATAGCACTGAAATATTGTGTTATATGGGCGAAAACGGTCCTGATTTTATTGAAAAAAGTGAAATTAGTAGAAATGAGTAATTTATTTTTTGAAAACGATGCCTTTCCAACGAGTATTGGCAGTGAAGACCCTAAAGTGGTTAAATTTTATATCTGCCTGCGAAAGAAAGAAAATGTTTAGTTTTTTTTTGTTATTTTTCAGGATAGCCAAAACAAAATGTGATTTTTCAACGAAAAATTTACTATTTCGGCACCGCTTATTTGATGTATGTATTTTATTAAACATATTATGCGTATGTATGTATAGTGGTTATTGTGGTAAATTCAACTAAATTTCCAATATTAAGACTTCAAATTTTCGTACACAGATATTTAAGGCCCATTAATCAGTTTCTGTCGATAGCATAAATTAGTATTTTTATATTTAAATGATATTAGTTTATTAAATGAGTGTTACCACTTCGGAACGTGTAAAAAAATAAGATGTTATTAAATTTTTATGATACTAACGGTAATTCTTGGAACCAGCCCTTGCACTCCGTGTCGATCTTGCCAGCCAGATTCATTCCGGTTTGGTTGAATAAATATTTTCCAATTACTATAATTGGATATGTTTACTATTGTACCGTAAGACCACAGAGCCACTGTGTTGATCAAATAATTGAATTAGGCGGCAATATGGCACAGCCAACAAAGTACAAAAGGGACTAGAAGGAGCCTCGGGATAACCCAATCAATATTAAATTATTTTCTTCGAATATTATATTTATTTTGAATAGAAAATAGGTTTGCGATAGCGATAAATCAGCAGGATAATGCTAAAATATTCTATCTGTGAGGCAATTAACGCGCATATTTTATTATTTCATGATTTATCTATCGTATATAAAACGCCTGGAGCATGAGTTTCCAACCGGTGGGTCTCCGAATATTCGAAAGTAAATTTGACCATTAATTAAAATAACAAAACGAAAATATTATGGCGTGTTTAATCGTGTGGATAAAAAATATTTTGATCTGTGAAATAATCTGCAAATAACAAGTACAAAGTTAAAATTTGAGTGTATGGAACCTTCTTAACTCAACTGTAATAAGGTGGTTTAGAATTCGGAATAAATTAAAAGGATTTTGATTCCATTATCAGTGCAAGATTCGTGAAGAACTTCATCAAATACTTCATTATTATTTGTAGGAAAACTATTTACAGATGAGAAGAATGTTTATTTCAAATAATATTATTCAAGTTAACTTGGTCTGTTTGTTGTTGTTAAAATTTTCTTTAAAATGGTTTTATTGAAAGTATTCAATATAATAGGAGAAGTCTTATGGGAAAGAACCATAACCATTTTCAGATGTATCATATAATAAAAAGTGCATACTATCTCCATAGTGATAACAATGATTTGAGCCAAATAAAAAGTCGTACTGAGCCAAAATTTTAAATAAAAAATATTATTTTTCAAATAAATTGAACGCTTTTTCAATAAAAATCGCATCTACCTCATAAAAAGTGGATCGAGTGACCATGAATTTAAAAAAAAATCAAACGATTGCTTTCAGTTATTTCTGAAAAATATTCAGATAAGATCAAAGAATACTTTTTGTTGTATTGTATATTCATTCACAAATCTTCCATAAATAATGAAGTATTATGTATTTCTTCTCGTATTGATTTAAATAATGCCACTTTAGGCTTATCCGTTGGAAGGTTGGAAAATATTCTGTTTTTTATGAAAAAGAATCACAAAGAAGGTTTTGGAGCCCGTAGTTTATAGTTTATAAATCAACTTCAACTTTATGAATATTAATATTATGTTTTTGTAATTTGTAATAAAAAATGATATAAATACCATTTTAATTTTTTATTGTTATTTCAATGAATAATATGTCGATGCTCTAATCCATAGCTCGATAAGCATTAATCTACGAAGCAAAGGATTGAAATATTTTAATATTTTTAATAATTTATGCTTCATAAAGTTTATATGATTACATTTTATATTAAAATAAAAATTCTGAATATACCTGCATCGATTTATTTTTGATTGCATTGCCCACTAAATAAAAATTTATTTATTTTCTACGACACTAAGGTTAGGTTTTTATATTTTAGCTGAACTCAAAGAGAGAGGGCTGGATACAAACAACGCTAGTAATACTTTCAATAATATCACCGATAAAGAAATAAATATCTTGTATTTGGAAATGTTAAGAAACATATTATTGCTTTGATAAAATCTAATCGAAAAAAAAAGATACAAATTAGAATCAATGTTTTATAAAATGATAAATAAAATTATGATAGTTCATCTAAAGGTGCGTCTAAAAGAAACAAAAGACATTTAGAAAATTGTAAAACAACCATAATAAAGTTATAAAATTTAATTTTATATTATAATATGTCGTTTTTCGATATTAATTACGTTTTGATGACTATAATATTTAACTCACAGTGTGAGCAAAACATGTGAAAAACAATGTTATGTCTTTTTTAACCCCATTTTTCTATCGTGAACCTTTGGGAAATCTTAACATCGCTTGTGTTATAGTGCTCAATTAGAAATTCATTCGCGTTAAGCTAGAAGTAGGATCGATTTGTTATAATGTTTGTATAACTTTTTTTAAGCGAAATAGTATGAAGTGCAATTTATTTCTCGGTCAAAGGATTATTCGATTAAAGTCTGTACGTGAAAGATTCATTGGAAATTTTATTATGCACGTTTAGTAAAAAGTTGTTTTTAAATGATTTTTTTCAACAGCTGTAAGAAACACATTTCATAAAATTGATTAAATATTCAATAGTCTTAAACGTAGTTTTAACATTTAAATTGTATTTTTTTTATTCAACTTCATGGTTAAAGAAATTATATATCTTATAAATCTTTACCCTTTTTACGGAAATATCCATTTAAAGTTTTCTAGTGATAATATAAATGACAGGCGAAACTTTTTCGTTTGTGATGAAATACGTCTGTTCTGTATGATCACATTTATTATATATAAAGTTGTCAAAAGATCTCAATTTAAAACAATATTTATGATTTCTTAAATAATTGGTTAGATAAAGTAATTTAACAATTTTCTTAATTCTCTCCGAGAAGGTCGAGCGACTGAGTAAAAAGCAGTTGTCATATAACAACTTTTATTTAGAGATTCTCCGTAAGAAGTAAATATGTTATAAACATTGGGAGAGGACGTAGTTATCAATTATAAAATCAAGGTTTTTTCTGGTTACTTTTTCATATATCTTTGAAGTTTAAAATATTTGTTTTTACAAAACGAGAGTATTTTTATAAATCTTTGGGTGTATTATAACAACGCAAATATAGTAGAATTGTCTTTATGAAACAGTGGCATGTTGCAATCTCATAATTAATTATAAAAACTAAATTCATGAATATATTTTCGCCTTTTCATTATTTAATATCATGCTATCTTGACTGCAGGTGATTTTATTTTATCAGATGTCAGTTTTGTCACATCACGAACATAGTAGTGACCGATACTAGTCGTGTTAATGAATTGTTGGGATTTTAATGAAAAATATAAACGCGTCGTATAAATTTGAAAACGTGTAAATCGATAGCTTAGTAAACTTCTAATTATAATTTTTGTCAAAAGAACTTGACGCTTTTGATAAATATACGAATATATTAAGATATCAGCTAATTGGAAGCAATAAACTGTGGTTACATTATAATTATGTGATGGTATGAATACTATTTTATCTACTAATTTAGGATACTTCTCGATTATATGTACAGATATAATTAAAACCATTCAGCAGAAGTATAATATATCCAATTACATTTATTGGAGTGCTGATGCCGTTTTATGGGAGACAGCGTCAGTTTGTCGATTGATTGAATAATTGAATTGAATTTTACGATGGAGTATAAATATTCTCGAGATGGCTCCCAAAATAAGAATATAGCTGCCACTCGAAATGACAGTTTTAATGTTGGAAATTAAATGCGTCAATAAGCTTTTAAGACCAAATTTATCAATGAGAGATTTGAAAGCTTCAACGGCTGCTTTTTATTTCTCGCGTCTAGTTAGACTAGAAGTATTGTAAATGTATTTCTTCTGTATTGGCTTAAACAAGACATGAACTCTTAACACTCTGATATTTACGTTAAGGTCTTTTTGCCACAACAGGTGCAAACGAATGATTGTTTGTGTCTTTAAAAACTTATTGTGGGAAAAAGTTTTCCTTCATTAAATTGGTATACACAACGTGTTTGCTAAAATAAAACTGAAGATAAGTTTTCCTTAATATGTTATATATAGCTTTATCACATTTTAATACAACAAAAAAATACAATGATTTTTAATTGAACATATTCTACGTCAACGTTTTGTCCTAAAATATTATTATATTTAAGTTAGTTCAGTGATTAAATATAAGTTCTTGTATTACTACTTTAAGCCAAAATAGAATGAACATATCGTATTTCTTCAATTATAAGAAGTATGTTTTTTTTTCTATTTTGGTGTCTCTGAATTTGGCTACCGGAATTGTTTTATCGAATGCGTTTAGACTATTTGTCTGACACAATTTTTTTTCTGTTTGTAGAAGCTGTAAGACCGTAAGTAAACTGGCAATTATTGAAAATATTTTTAAAAAAATTGAGCCATTAAATGGAATTGCACTTGGTACTTAAAGTTCATGTTAATTTAGTAATACTTTTTAACGTAAATGCGTAAATTGACTGTGAAATCAATTATTAGAATATTCTCTTATAGTATTTGGGCACGTGAAAACCGCGAGTAATTTGAGCGTATTGTATTGAAATAACAAATCCATTTCTTATTTTAAGGTGATTAATTTCATTGTATAATGCATAATAATGTTTCCCACTTGTTGTTTTAAAATGAAATTCTCATTATCTAAAAGAGCACAAGAGCATAAGAAGAAAAATAACCCCATAGGCATTATTTCTCGTCCGCGTTAATATTTTTTCATAAGAAATATCTCATTTCAGGGTTGTTCGTGCGTCGTCACCAGAAATCATATTTTATTACCCGAAAAGTGCCAGCGTTTGTTATTTATGTTTCGTGCGGGGTGGAAAATAATCTATTCGATAGGTTGGTCGCCATAGGCGTTTGTGAAGAAGAAAACTCATAATTCATTAATATATCCTGTCTTATGAACACAACAATGTATGGATAGTATTATAATAAATATTGATAATCACGTATTATATTTATAACGCTGTGTTAATATTAGATTATTTTGTGATTTATATTTTTATTATTTGTTTTACTTATTATTATCTCATATTTCAACAACAATAAAACAAAATGTCATACAGATGGGAAACCGACGTCTTTGGAGGCATTTAGTGCTGCCTTTTGGATGTTTTCTAATTGTTTAACTGTTTTAGTTATCTATTTTTTCATTGAAGTATTTTTTGTATTAGAATAATAAGATTATTTCTATTATAAAATAAATAAATAAATTTATACTGATGAAAAATATGAAAATTCGAAAAAAATATTAAAACATGCGTGAGACGTCCAATTTCCAAAATAAACGGTCTTTCTCCTGTTGTCAAGTAGTCAATAATTTACTCAACAAAATGCTTGAAAAACTTTTTAAAATTTTAATCCATGTTCGTTACCAATTTTCAGCATTTGGCTTCCTAAAAAAGATATCTAAACAGAACCTTTTCAACAAGAACTACTAACTACTAACTTTTCAAAGCTCTCTTTTTTCAAAGAAAGTAGAGATAAAACGATTAAAACCTAGGACATGACTAATGGTTAGCTAACCGCTCTAGCTACGCCGATATGTCTACAAATACAAATTGATAAATTCGATTGAAAAAATGCTGTTTGCACTGTGACTAGAACCCGTGAGAGTTGTCAGCCAAATCCGACAATGTAGATTACTGCACCACAGATAAAACTTTATGGATAAATAAATAATATTAATAAATTAACAATAATACATTTTTTTTAAATTGCAGCTGAAAGCCAATGTGTCAGATATTTAGTTTTTTAACCCCACTCATGAAATAACTAAAAATCATAGTTAATCAACCTTTTTGGGCCCGTGGCCCATTTTGAGTGTGATATTTTTTTCGTGGCCTCAATACCTGTTTTGTAATATTGAAGTTTTTAAAGGAATTTTGGGATTTCTAAAAATGAACGCACTGATACCTTTTTTTTAGCATTCCTCAGACATTCCAATTCCTAAAACACACCAATTTACGGATTTCGCAAAATTTTCTCGCGGCCCAACAAAACTGTACTGTGGCTCTTCTATTTTTTTTCCAAAGTGGTTCCCCGTTGAGAAACACTACTCTAAAGTATCGAAAATTTTGCTCAAGACACTTGTCGCCCGCTGTGGTCTAGTTGATTAGAGCTTGCTCTACCGATCAGATGGGTCTGGCTTTGATTCCCGGTATGGTCAGTATCAAATTGATTTTTTTCAATTTTAATTTGAGATCTAAGACATGGGTGTTTGTGAAGTTAATTCTCTTTGAGTTGATCTCATGTGACTTTCAAAAATTCTCATCGAGTATATCTCGTATGATCTTTCAACTTAAAAATATTTGACGCATTGGCGTAAGCTGTAATGTCAAATATTTTTTTAATTAAAAAAAAAAAAAAGCACCCATGTCCAAGATCATTAATTTAAATTGAAAACAATCTTTATTTGACATTGACCTTATCGGAAACTGAGCCTAGATCTGCCTTATCCGTATAACCAAACCCTTTTAAACTTGTAAACAGCGGCAGACAGATACTGTCTCATTATCACCTGTTTATAAAAATATCTATATATTTTGTACTATTTTCCCAGTTTCGATTAGTTGAAACATACATAACAACAAATAATACAGTCTTAATACTTAGTGGTAAATAGTAATATCACATTTAAAAAAATGGTACATTTGTTTACTGTTAGTTTGTGTGCATCTGATATTGTAGTTTAATTGTGTATGTAATGAATTTTACAGCTTCAGCCGCCCACAAATGGAAGCTGCGTCGACGACCAATTCATTATTACAGGGCAAAATGTAAACAGCATTGTTCCAGTCCTCTGCGGCATTAACAATGGACAACACAGTGAGTAATCTTTTTTTTATTTCCCATTTTTTTGGAATAATGTTTTCAAATTATCCCATCCAGACATATTTACATGTGCGCGAGAGCTTTTCATCGGGTGTGCAATTATTTTTTAGCTTTGTCGGAATGTTTCATTACTGGCTGTTCTTCGGAAGGAATAATTGTGAACGAGAGAAGTTAAATTTTATTTGGCGATAAAAAAATATGAAACATTTCTTTTATTGTTTTTTTAGAATAATACCATGACAAATAAAAACGATTTAACTGTTTAACTTTGGGCGTTAATTTAAGTTGATTGCTTAACGTTGAATACTTTTTAATATTGAAGATAAATTTACATTAAATTTCATTACTTTGTTATTTCATTAATTGTGATTACGCTTTTTGTTATCTCGGGATTTCGGGATTGACAATTTTTCTAATCCAGGAATCCTGGGATTGAACATTCAACATAAAATCGTGTGTAAATTCGGGATTAAGAAATTTTTGCTCAGCTGTTTTAAGATCCTGGGATACTAAAAAAAGGCGATTCAAAAATTTCAGGAATTTACTGAATTCCCGAAATGAAAAAAAACGCGAGACTTTTTTTTGATTTTTCCAGAGTTTTCAAATCCAAAGTTCCATCAATTTACGAAATTCCTTTTTACCTTCGCGCAACATTCTCAAATTTTTTCAATCTCGAAATCGGACGGGATGTCTGGATTCGAGATTAGAGACCTTAATAGTGACACATGTTTTTTTTTAAATGTTTTTTTTAGTTTTACTTGACGCTTTGACAGGATTTATTACGAATATATTACAAATATTTTATAATATTAATTATTGTATAATAAAACCGAAATTTAAATTGTGTAATTTATAAGCTAAAAACATAAATCAATGATCATTTTTTTTAAATAAATAACCAACAGTTACGAGAAAACGTGTCACAATTAAAAGCACAGTTTGTAGAATAACAAAGTTATCATATTTGTTTTTATATTGATTCATGATATTATTTTTCTTTAAATTAAAAATGATACGTATTAACGATTATGGTATGTATCAATTCACTTTAAAAGTACTGTGTATAATAATCAGGGATTGTAAAAAAAAACATTGACTGCGATTTTAAATAAAATTTTAAGATCGGTAAAAGCGGTTCATGTAAAAAATATTTAATTTAATTTAATCGAACTGATTTGGTGGTATAACAAATATTTTTGATAGATAATATGTTTGCTTTGCTAAATATTAAGAAACGAACGAAATGAATTCCATTTACACGAACCACGTATAGAAAATATTTGTCCACAATGTTACAGTGTATGTCGATGTCGGGGGTTCGCCTGGGCCGTTCTACCTGTCGGTGCTAACGGCGTCGGCCGAGCGACGCCTCTTTCAAGTGGCCGTCTGTCAAGCGGCCGCGTCTACACCTGCAGGCTGTCTTCAGAGATTTACCGAGCCAGCGGGCTCTATTGAAAGCTTCAACTATCAAACGCAGGGCGCGCTGCAAGCCAACGCGGCACCTGGGTATTTTGTGAGTATAATATTATTTAAATTAGATATACGGCTGTCGATATAAAGAATATTATTTGATAACAAAATATCCATTTAACAAGATGGCTGCCACAGACAAGATATCTCATCAAATTTTTCATGCTTAATAAGCAATACACGTGCTCAAAACGCTCGTCAATAAGTAATGAAATTAATAATTGCAAATTATAGCCGGCGTGCTAAGTACAAACGTACCTTTTTCTACGGCAGCCAAAAGGTTAAAGAGACGGTAAAATATATTTGAATAAACATTTTATATTAGTATGTAACATACTTGTTCTTCTGAGTCCATATTCACCATATGGCCGCCACGTGGCGCTTGATTCTCAATATCCCATGAACTGTTTTGCTTCCTCCCATGATATTCTACCATTGTTCAGTTCCACTGAATATGTACGATGTCATATGGACAGTTCGCTAACTGGTTGTGAAAAGGCGAAAAGAGATAACGCTCTCCAAAGACATCCGCACCACGCGACTCAGTCAGCTTCAACGTCTCTTCACGGTCGCTTACGTCACATAACGTTATCTTGTGAGTTCCGAAACCTCTAAGTTCTTTATAAATTTTAATTATCTCACTATGTAAATTTTCACAGATTTTGTCACTAACGACCCGGGTTTCGCCTTTCGGCATCTTCAGGCGTTCAAGTGCACGGATGAACTTGAACTGACGCTTAGTAAATGAATGTTTCGTGTTTATATAAGAAATAAATGTATCATTGAGTTTAGAGCCATTGCTGGCGAAAAGGCAGCTATTAGATCAAACTATGTACATTCTCACAGATTTATGATAAATTTATTTCTTATATAAACACGAAACATTCATTTACTAAGCGTCAGTTCAAGTTCATCCGTGCACTTGAACGCCTGAAGATGCCGAAAGGCGAAACCCGGGTCGTTAGTGACAAAATCTGTGAGAATGTACATAGTTTGATCTAATAGCTGCCTTTTCGCCAGCAATGGCTCTAAACTCAATGATAGATTTAAATTATCTTACATTTATTCTTGATGCTCAGTATACGGTTTTTCTAAAATATTTTTCGGGTTCATTAATTCACTACTGTATAGTAACACCGGTGGAATGCAAGCGTTGAACATTTAGCATTTGGTTTTATTCGTGTACAGTTTTGTCCACGAAGCAGTCTGCATTGAGATGACTCCCGGGCAAGAAAACTAAAATTATAAAAAACATATAATACATTAAACTATAATTTGAGTACACTGTTTTATAAAAATAAAATACACCGAAAATAATGTATAAAAAAAGGATTGCACTAAAATTGTATTCGACGTGGTCAAATAAGCACGGGGACATAAATCATAACTGGTGATTGTTAACAAGATGCTTAAATTATCTTTTAAGAAAGGACGTACGATGTAGAGCGAAAGCTTATCATTATTTTTATACGTCTTGAAAACGTTTATGTTGGCGTATTTGTCAGTCGCTTCAACGAAAGGCGAAGCCCGAGTCGTTAGTGACAATTCTTGCGTGAATGTACATAATTTAAACGATTTAAATTTAATAATGAAATTCCACCAAGCCCCTTCAGCTGAAATCTTAAAAAAGAAACATTATTTTTATAAAAAAAAATGTGTTACAAGGAAGCCTCCAGTGATTTTGTTTGAGAAATGCTCCCTCCGTGTGCATTTCTAATTGGTGGTTTACTTTGTTGACAGCTAATTTCCTGACATGGGAAAACTAATTAGCTTAGCTTAAATCAATTACACGAATTTCGTCGCTGTACCTTTATCGATAAGCGGGATAAGGGTATCGAATTCCTGCCCAAAACACTACTTAAATTTTACACGTGTGTTAACTCGCCAGGCATGTGATCCAATTTCATTGGAATATCAAAACATCCCCTACCAAATAACATGTTTCTGTATTTAATTGGTAATTGTGATGATTAAATAATATATATATTGTTGACACTCTATATTGTTTTTGATAAGTTTAAATAAAATAATATCGCTGTTAGATTTTATGTTTATTCAATCATTATTGTAGCTATCTTTTATCAATAATTAATTGTTTAATTAAGGTCATTTTATCTTCGCTTTATACCCTTGTTACCTTACAAATGAGGGATTGGAAAAGATCACTTCCCCAATTAATTGAACGTCATTAAAATAAAGTCTCTAACGCCATCAATAGCTCTTAACACGATATATCTATTTAGTTTGCGCGCGTTTAAGTTCATCCATGAACTGGAGCGTCCGAAAATACCGTAAGGAAAATCCCCGGTCGTTAATCACAAAGGATGTATGAGTGTACACAATTTGAACAATTCAAAATTACTATTGTTGTTTCACCAAGCACTTTCAGTGGAAATCTTAAATCTTAATTTATACCGTGAAATGCGTTTAATAACTGCCACACTTGCAATACATGATTTTTTAAGCTGCCGATTCTGTTAAAAACTTTATTTTAATCTTTAAAAAAATGTACAAAATTTACGTGTTTTTTAAATTTAGTTTACTTCTTCATGAGGAAATTCCAGTTAATGATTTTTGATGAAACATGGAGGCATCCGCTTTTGTTTCCAG
The DNA here is from genome assembly GCA_031772345.1 of Himalopsyche anomala. Lineage (NCBI taxonomy): Eukaryota > Metazoa > Arthropoda > Insecta > Trichoptera > Rhyacophilidae > Himalopsyche > Himalopsyche anomala. Next base: position 16,259,316 of record CM062832.1, on the reverse strand, counting down.
AGCTTTCAAATATTATTGTATGTTTTTTAATCGACTTTGATTGTAAGCAACATGCCTGTTCTGAGAAAAAAATATATTTGATAGAGTGTAGGGTAATTAGTTTTTGCCGCATATCACAGGAGAGAGAAAAACACACGAGTCGAACCACAAAGTGACAAAAAATAAACAATATTTCATCTTTGAATTACTAATCTTTAAGCACGCAAATGTAACAAATAATAGCAATGATTTTTAAAACTTGAATGAAACACATAAATAAATCCACATTAAAAAACAACATCTTTTAAATTTGATAAATGGTATGATTGTTTTCATTATGAATCACTGCTAAAATTGTTTTTTTTTTTACTCACGAATCTTTTGCATTGTCTCATGAAAAGCCACCATACTTCATTTTTACCGATTGTGTCGGAATATTCAAAGATAATCCAGGATTAAATTTGAGTCGTTCAAATTATGTACATTCTCACAGATTTTGTCTTTCGGCATCTTCAGGCGTTCGAGTGCACGGATGAACTTGAACTGATTTGTGCACGGATGAACTTGAATGAATGTTTCGTGTTTATATAAGAAATAAATGTATCATTGAGTTTAAAGCCATTGCTGGTGAAAAGGATAAGCTCATGGGAATGCCCACAGATTTGAGTAGTGAGTAGTTTTAAGAATTATATTTATTTGTTTGTCGGAAAAGGTTTTATGATTATATTTATATAGGGTATAAGAGTGGAGATCCCGGCATGTTTAGTATTTCATTTAAAATCGGAAGGCTGTTCAATTGCTCTCTGTTAAATTCCAAAATTTCCTGGAAAAAGAGCTTATGACCGTCCGTCCATATTTGGGTGTAACATTTTTATCCCTTGTTCCTGATTGAACACGTGTCCTTCCAAAATAAAGTGATTAGCAAAAGTAGACGTGTCTTTTTTCAATCTAAAGGCTGCTTTGTGTTCTGATACTCCGACATAATACAGGATGTCTAAAACGTAGTGATAAGAAGAAGAAGCAAGCAGAATCTAGACTTCTTCTAATATCTGTTTCCACAAAGCAAAGCTCTGCTCCCAAATCTTCAAATATCACACAAAGTCAAACTATTCTACCAATAACAAATGACAAAATTCTACGCACGAAACAGTCTATTCTTGATAAAAAAACATTTTTTCATTACTTCAATACTCAATTTTGAGTTACGAACGGCAATATTCGATAGCTGTTTTGTTTAGTGGTTTCTGTATTTCTTGCAAAATAATTTACAGCCAACATCGGCGCTATTTTTGTTTATGCGGCACTTGAATAATCACAAAAGTTTGTTTCTTTTTGTATTGTATTGGGTTGCGATTGAAACGATTCCTTTTCTTTGCGACCTTCTTTTATCTTTTGGGATTTTATGGAAGTCCTCCTGTATTGATGGGAACGTAGTTTTCCTTATCTGATTAAAGTTCATCGTGAAGTGACGGTGTTTATGGTTTTTCTTTGTCAGGATTTGAAAGTTTCCTACATTTTTTAAATAAGAAAGACACATTTTAAGTTTTTGACAGGACCGAGAAAAACATCTTAATATAAATTAAACGTAAAATAAACAAAAAAATAAAATATATTTTACAACAAATTATTTAAAAAAATATTAACATATATTTTTAAAGACATGCAAGTTTGAGTGGTTAATGTTTCGGAGCTGTTTATATAAAACTGTCGATTTAAAAAAAATTGAAGATTCTATCTCGTGTCTGTCTGCAATGTTAATAAAAAAGATTTTTAAAATCCTCAATCGACCTAAAATGCAGATCAATTTAATTTAATTCTAAACGTTTCATAGGCCAATTGCGAAACAAATGTACTAAAATTTAACAGGATTAAATAAATTGCAATTAAAAAAACGAGAAACGTGAATTCCATGCACGTTAAATCGGTGTTTCACTGTAAATGTATAAAAAACAACATTATTACTCGCAAAAAAATGGATGCTGGTTTTTCTTTTTCAATTTTTAACTGTTGCTGTACTAAAATTTCTTCTTCGTTAAACGTAAAATGAGTTCTAAATATGTTGTAAAAGCTTTATTGCTAAGGTAGCATAAGTGTGAAAAATTCATAAAATATTAGATAACCATGATATCCATGCCGGTTGTTTTCTTATGTAACCAAGTTTAATATATGCTACTTTGAGAAGCATTGTACTAAATTTTTATTGCTTATACCAAACGAATGTGTCAAGTTTACAAGAAAAAATTGCGATGTAAAAAAATATATTTAATGCATTACCGAAATCTGTCTTGAAGGGTTGTTTAAGTATCGAAAAAATTTATTGTTAACAGATTAGTATTGGGTAAGATTGGTTTGTCAAATGTAACAAATCCTTAATTTAAAAATAATATTAAAACCATAGTTGATCTGAAGTTGGTTGTTTTAAAAAAAAAATCTTTTATTTTGATATGATTTAATGAATTATTTTTTTGTGAATAAGATAAAAACAAATATATTGTAAATATAAGACATTGATTTTGTTGCAGCAGATATTTGAGATATCAATCTTAAAAGTTAACATGGGTATATTAATTATATTTTTTTAAATATGTGTATTTTCTAGACTGTCATATTTAAATTAAATACGTCGAATTTATTAAACTATCGTATAATTAACCCCTATTCTCAAAAAATACGATATTGATGATAAATATTCACTCAATTTTGGCACGTAAAAAAATATTGAAGCGTTCACCTGTGTTAAATCAATCAAGGCATTTTTCACTCTCACGCATTCTAATGGCGTCCATTTCAGGGAACTTCCAACCTCCGAAGCTTTTTATTATGACCTTGCCTGTTTCGCGATACTTTTTGCAAAGCATGGAAAATTTTCATTAAGTTTTCGCCCGAAAACTGGCTGCGACTAGCCGTTTTTAGTGCCTCGGGTCGTTAAATGCGCATGCATAAAATTTACCGTAAGGCATCGCGAAATAAATTTCCTTCCGTGAACGTAGATTTGCATATTTCCAGGAGACGGCAAAGACTTGGTGACGTGTGGTGGCGATTGTAATAATTTTGTTAACAAGACTAGACATACAGTTTTCCAGCCTGAATTCGTTGGTATATGATTGTGAATGTGTTATGTCAAAAAATGGGAATAAATAAAAGCCTTTCGTGTTTTAAATATTTTGTTAAAAATACCGACATGAAAGATTAAATTAATTAAGAATAACTCGACAATCAGACGTAAAAATAAAAAAAATCCCACGTGTGTCCAATACAGTTGTCATTAGTTTCAATTACTAAAATAGTTTTTTTTAAACCATGTCCGCTCCCAATGTGAAGCATATAGACTCCTAATAGAGTTTATCTCAACAGATGTGTTTCTACGAGAACTGCTTGTTACTCAGTTGCTCAACCTCTCTTTTACTAAAGAGAGTAGGAATAGAAGGATAGGGCTAGGACAGGACTAGTGGTTAGCTAATCGCTCTCGATACGCCCCGTTCATAGGATAGGATGGGTGGGAGGGGGGAATTCAAGACATCACATATATCCATGCCTTCGAACAGAAATTCATAAATCGATTGAAAAATCAATTTATAAAACTGTCCGTACTAGGGTTCGAGCCCAGGACCTTCGTAGCCGAAGCCAACGACGTTGACCACTCGACCACACAGGCGGCTATAAAATATGCAGTAACGAAATTTTCTTTTGCATATTTTAAAGCTACAATATTTACTAATGCAAAAAATGTAATGGCGACAATTTTTGGGCTCTATCATGTTCATTGTTCATATTATGAAAAATTAATCCGTTGCATATATGAAATGATCTCTCACCATTTAAGTAACTAGATGTAAAACAGTTTAAACGCATATCGGCTGATGATTGGATAAACGCAAAGAAATGTCAGACAAAAAAAATAATTTGGCTATTAGTTAAAATCTTTGTAAGAATAAGCAAAATCTATTTGATCTGTAGGTAAAATATAAAAGTACCTACGTGTTAAGTTCACATTTTTTTTTTAAATTGATGAAATTACTATTATTTTCATGTTGTTTGAACAATGCATTGTTTTATTTTATATTGTTGATATAGACGTGGTAAAAATTAATTTAACCAGAACGATTTTTTCCTTTTCAATAATTCTTTAATTGAAAACTTTTTTAATGAGAAAAATTGTGTGAATTAAGAATATTATTTATTGGTAGACAAAACATAGCATTCATTAATAAATTAAAAATGCCAACGCAATGTCATTCTTTTTAGGCAAACAAAGTCTTCTTTGGCAATTTTTTCTATAAAAATTGTAATGTATAAAAAAAATTATATTGTTTGTACGAAATATCTGAAAAAATCTCATGGGTTTTCATGTATGAATTTTCTATGGTTTATATTTTCTTTCCAGAACAACCTGAATTATGCGATCTGTATCGACAGGGCTTCCGGGACGTGCAGCATCACGTACACCAATTCCGACGAAACAGGAGACTATGAGTATCAAATTCTCAACTATGATTCCGGTAAGAAAGCTATGGAGTGTGATGAGGTATCAGGTAATTCTAAGAAAATAGCCCGATAGACAAAACGGAATACGTACGAAAACAAACGATACACAAGCAAGTACCAATTGAGTCCACAAAAAAACTATCCAATATCGAACAATAAGTTTTAAGAAACGTAAAAGATTGATCGTTTGAATAGACATTCACTTGATAGAACTCCATTGAAATATTAATATTATCAATGTATTTTAGTTCCACAATCTTTATTTTGGCTTACTACTTCGTCGGAACTATATTTAAACTTACAATTACTTAGCTATCATAAATATACTGGGTTAGAAAATATACACAGAATATCTTTTCATCTATTCTATCATTCTAAGTTATCACGTTTAGGGTGTTCACTGTCAATACTTGGCTGAAAGTAATTTTATAAAGGAAACCACGATATTCTTTTGTACTTATTTTCATTTTAATTTACCAAGATCAGGACCGGTTTTGATCATAGCGAGCATTATCACATGTTAAATATGTTAATTACAACATTTTATAGTTACTAGCTGTAAGCCCGTTGACCTCAACGGGGGGATTGTGTGGTTGCATGGGGTTAGAAGTCAGATAAGGACAAACCGTTTGATGGTTAAGCCAGAAATTCTAAATAAAATAAATAATATCTCGGGCCATATATCGACAGCATGGCCCGGTAGTATTAAATTGTGAGTTATTTAATTTTTGGTATAATGTTGAGTTTGCGAACAATTAGTTTTCCTATTAGCAGAAATTATCCTCGTAAATTACCTAATTTTTGGATTAATGTTTAAGTTTGCTGACAATTTTTGTTGCGGGTAGTGACAAAATTTCGTAAAATATTAAATCTTTGGAATAGTTCAGGTTTGTGCTAACAAGTCTTTTTCATGAGTTGCATAAATCGACCTCGGCGCATATATCGGACAGCCCTGCAGTTTTAATTGTAAATTACTTAATTTTGAAATAATGGTTAAGTTTGTAATAATCATTTTTCACATGCAAAAATGGTATAAATTAATTGCACATTTTATCAAAACAAAATTATCAATTTTCCATGTTACAATCAAATGCATATTTATCAAATTAATCAGAATAAATTAACTTCACTAATTCACCAAACGGAGCTTATTTTTAGGAATATATGAGTCTTTAAGGGAACCAAACATAAAAATGGTGAAACTTTTCCATTTGACTTTTAAGTGCAATTACGTTTTCAATTAATTTTTGTGGGAACTGTCATCAACTTTTAATTTTATGTGAAAGTTTTTTCAATAAATAAGCATAAAAAAGTAATACAAAATAACTTAGATTATTCCACGTATTGTGCTACAAACTGTGACACGTGTTTCGCCTATTTCAGAGGCATCCTCAGACAGACTTACTTTCAGTAAGTAAAAGTAAGTCTGTCTGAGGATGCCTCTGAAAGAGGCGAAACACGTGTCACAGTTTGTAGCACAATACGTGGAATAATCTAAGTTATTTTTTATTTTATATTCAAATGAACTTCCACAAAGATACCGACGAATCCATCGAAAGCATAAACAATGTATTTTAGAGAAAAAATGATTGAAATTATGCAATAAAAAGGGTGGGTTCAGTTCACTTTTTCCCATCATCCTAACTTGGCTCACTTTGCCGTATTTTAATCTCGTTGACCCCAATCTATCAAACTATTTCGCTTACTTTATTTATATTACTATTTGAGCATAAATTTACCTTGTCCAAAGCATAGACTCGTTTACTCGTTATTTAAAACAAAAGATACAAAACTTTTAAATTATCGGGATAAATTCTAAATACCCTCTGTTAAAAAGTAAAATATTTAATAGCCGTCAGCATATGACACACATGGAATATTTGCATTTTAACTGTCGAAACTATATTATGTAAAATATACCACATTCATATTTGACAGACGTCACAATCTTGAATAAAAACAATCGAAGTCAGTTTGTGAATCACAAATATCGTTCCATTTTCAAATGCTTGATTTATATAATGTATTTTTATCGCCTTGATATTTATGACGTTAGCTCAGTTGATAGAGAGCTCGACTGGTAATCCAGAGTTCTGTGTTCGATCCACGGTCGCGGCGTTTTTTTGTATGAAATTTTTTCAGCGATTTGTATCGTCAAATAATAAACAGTGTATTGGGAAAATATGTCTTTAGTATGAATAAAAATATTGCGTCAGCGGAGCTTTGAGAAGGGAGGGGGAAGGGGCAGGGGGAGGGGATATCGCGGACAATCATTCAGACGGACGGACATTATCGAGTATTAATATATAGATATTTAAAAATACAGTATTTAATGTAATAAAATTTTGTGTTTCCCGGAACGATAACAGATATGGGATTATTAATTAGTTTTCAAAAATAAATTGATTTAAATGTATATTATTATGCATAATTGCACTAGCTTCTTGTAATGGTTATGAGTAATGGTGATGGCTTAATTTTTGCTAGGTCACTAAGAATGTACTGATATTGATATTTAATGAAATTAACTTCGTAAGACCAAGTTAGTCTCGGAGGTAACACGCACCGTTTGCAAGTTTATGTATGTAAGTCATAATTATTTGGTCGTCTATATATGCGTACAAAAAAAGCTCAAAAAAATACTTAACTTCACGCTTGAACTATATTTCAGCGTATTTTGTTGCCGAAAGTCTATAGAAAAAGTTCAAAAAACAAACAAATCTTTGCAGCTTTGGTAGTTTTTTTAAAACTTTGAAATTGGCTGATGTTTTGGTTCTCTGCGATTATTTGAAAAGTCTTGTAGTGATATTTCATAAGACAAGGGCGGCGTGAAAATTCTACAAAAAAAAAACACAACGTCTAGGGACTGCGATGCCAGACAAATATAATATATATCACTAACTTACTACTAAAACTAGGTATCTTGATTTTTAAAATTATTAAAATAGAAACTGCATATGAGCCCGTGAGAGGTGGAGTGAGCCAAGTGGTATTTTAGGAAAAAAATAGTTGGATGCGTTGTAATATTCTACATGTTTTAAAGTATAAAGTAAATACACACTGTAATAGTTTTACTGTTTTACTACTTGACTCACTTCACTTCTTGAGGGCTCATATGATTTAACATTATTGTGTATGAAATCAAATTGAATGTTATTTTATTTTTCCGAATTATAAATACATTTTTTAAATTTATTGTTTACTATATTATTTTCTTAACAAACTGTCGCATGCCGTGGCCTAGTTAGTTAGAGCTTGTTCTATCGATCACGCAGGTCTGGGTTTAATTCCCGGTCAGATCACAGTACATTTGAAAATTATTCAATCTAATGTTGTGAGCGAAGACTGGGTGTTTGTGATGTCAATTCACATCATTTCCTCTCTTCCTATCATTCTGATCCTTTAATAACTGAGTGTAGCAATAGCGATTAGCCAACCACTACTCTTTTTCTAGCCTTACCCTTTTTTCCCTGCTACTCACTTTGAAAAAAGTGAGGTTGAGTGACTGAGTAAACAAACAGTTCTTGTAGAAAAAACTTCTGTTGAGATACCTCCATTAAGATGCCATATGCTTCACATTGGGAGCGAACATGTATATATTTTTTTTTTTTGAAAATTCACACAAAATAGCTGGTTTTGGTAATTTTAGTATCCCTAATCCAGTGGGCGTTTGGCCAAAGTCGCAATTCGAGCTTTTTATTTCGCTTCTCGCTGGCTGCTGTAAATGCTGTACAACCTCCGCAGCATGCGTCCGCCCTATTTCTGTTTGAAAGCATGTCGCTATCAATTTGAGGGTCCTCGTATATAGTGTCACTTAATCACTCACACGCGGAATACAGTTCAAAAGAGCATATTAAATTTTATTACGTTTTTTATTACCGTTTTGGGGACGTATTTTTACATTACGATAATAACGGAAATGGCACGAACGCCAAATCGTCGTTCAATATATCAAGCGGTAATTAAAATTAGTCATTTTCGAAACCATACTAGGTATGTTAATTAATTTTATTGTATATTTTTTGTAATCCATGTCTACTCCCAATGTAGATCATATGGCCTCCTAATGGAGGTATCTTAACAGAAGTTTTTTTAGACGAACTGTCTGTTACTCAGTCGCTCAACCTCTCACTTTTTTCAAAGAATGTAGTAGGGTTAGAAAGGTAAGGCTAGGGTAGGACTAATGGTTAACTAATCGCTCTTGTCACGCCCAGTTATTGAAGGATCGGAAGTGTGGGAAGGAATTAACCATGCATTCGAGCAGAAATCGAAAATCGATTGAAAAATGCTGTTCTTACTGGGACTCGAACCCGTGAGATCTGGAACGAAAACCTACAACGTTAACTGCTGCGCCATATAATCCGGCGAGTAAAAATAATATTCAATCAACAAAAAAAAATACGAAAAAGTAACAATTAATTGCTATTGAAATTAAATTCCATGCGGTGTTTGGCACTAGGGCATCCAATCCCGGGATTCGGGATCCCGTTCAATTTTCTGATCCCGAAATCTCGGGATTGATATGGTCGTGATCCCGGGATTTCGGGATTGAGAAATTTTGAGTAAATTTGGAAAAGTGAGACGAAATTGGCAAATCGGCGATTCCAATTTCCCCGGTGAGCTAAAAAAAAAAACGAGGTTTCGTGAGAATTCGGGGAAAAGTATACCAAATCGAGGATTTCAAATTCCTCGGTGAGCTAAAAAAAAAAAAACGAGGTTTCGTGAGAATCCTAGGGAAAAGTATACCAAATCGGAGATTTCAAATTCCTCGGTAAATTTATCTCAATCCCGGGATCCCGGGATTGAAAGTTTATCAATCCCGAAATCCCGGGATTGGATACCTTATTTGGCACTAAATGCGTATAATTGTATAACATACATATATGTTTGTTCATCTTCAACCTTTTCTTGTTATTTAGATAAAAATTAAATCAATTATAAATATCTTCATTTGGTACAAAAAAGTATTCATTTTTTCAACCGCGGCATGGGTTATTTTATTATTTTTCATATAATCGTTTGCTTTTATATAAATTAAATTGAGTCTGAGGAGAAAATCAAGTCAGTTTTGTCATACAATATTATATAATCACTTTTAATGTGTTAACTATATCAATTCTTCGTGGAAAAGCGTTGATTAAACATTTTTAGAAATATTAAAACACTCATCACGTGAATTATCAACTGAGTTCGATTTCGTTCTTCACAAACGTTATCAACCAAAAAGTGTTTTTTTGATTATAAAATTGATATAAGTTAATTAAAAAAATGTATACGTTCATAAAAATCATTCAAGTAACTTTATGACGAAGCCAACAGTTTCATTACTCGAATGTTCCGTTTAAAATGCATTTTTGTGGAGTTTATTAATAGGCAGCAGCACCGGCAGTTAGTATTAAATAAAATAAAAGACGTATTAGACAAGACTGTGTTTTCGAAAAATATAAAAGAAAAATTAAGCTTTTTTCAATGAAATGTTAGCAAAAAAGTTGATGGTATAAGTGATTTTATTATGACAGAAATCGTGCTCATTAGTTCGTTAGTGGTAGTTGAAAATTCTTAACACGGAAAGAAAACGCTACGATTAATTTCAACCATGTTTACGGTTATATATTTATCTTATTTAAGTCCAGTTTGTTTGTCAGTATTCGTTGTCAAAATAGTCTCATTTGCTGTGCAAAAAACAATCGACTTGGTTGTCGACTTGTCATCTTTTAGGGAACATCCAATACTTGGCTTTCGATTCTCCGCCGAGATTTTCTCAAGAAATAATAAAGCAAAAACACTTCAATGACACCAAGCAGATATGAGAATTCTGTACACTGTAAACAAGGAGTGCCTCCCTGTGGTGATGGTGGCCGAGATATAATTTCTGAGAACCAAAAAAATTCTTTAACCAAATCCATTATAAGGACCTATTTTCATTTCGTACGTTGACTAGAGAGTTATTAAAATTTTTCTGGTTTGCTCGAGGCGTTCATAAAAACCCCCAAAAAATATTTCTCACCATTAAAAAATAAATCCACGCTTTAGTATATGCTATTTTACCAGTTTCCACTTATTAATTTAAACATAGTTTAAAAGCAGTAATTTTTTAAATTTAAATTTATAATTTACTAAATATTAATTAAAATAATGTTTTTTTCAGACTCATACGATTGAAAAAAATACTCAATGCAAAAATCAGAGAAATGGAGACAACCAACCATTTTTCGACTTAATTTCCAACATAGTGAGAATAAACGAAAGGAATATTTGAGAGAATCACTGAATATTTCAGTTTTAAATTCATTAGCTCAAGTATGTATAATTAGTATACAATTTTTAAATTTAAATCATGGCAAAGAACAGCACTTAAAAAAAATACAATTACTATGTTTCTGTAATTATAAAATTTATATACTGTAAAAAAATACCAAAATTTTAGCGAATTAAAACATTTATTCACTTGGTAGAAAACGTCGGACATTATTTTAAAAGCTTAGTAGAGCTTAGTAGAGTTGAGAATTAAGTGCTTAGGCGACATTTTTTTCCTAGAGTGAGACTAATACCCTGTGCTTTTGTTTTGTGTGTACTGATTTATAAATAAGAAATATTTTTTTAAATATTGTGTTATAAACTTTTGATGTTCATACATAGGTTTCTTGATACTGATATTTCACCTGCAGTTAGGTTTTTTAGGAATCCGAAAATATAATATATCTCCTTTTTTTCGAACACGTCAAATGAGTTTCCCATCAACATAAAACTTTTGAATAGCTTTTCCGAGAAGCATTTTCGCAACATGAAAAGAGCTCCTAAAATTTCTTACAACATTAAAATTTTACTGCTTTAAAAATAATCATTTTTTACTTCCAGGAAATAAATTAGGTCTCAAAGAGGCAATCAATTTGTGAACAAAATCGTAAGCTATATTATAACCGCTTTTCTATGGTGAAGAGATTCTAGTAGAGATTTTCAGTTTCGTCATTTTACTTTATGCGATGTTTAAAGATTTTTTATTGTATTCAATGCTGCTTTAGTTCACTAGCATACTTTAAATGTATTAAATAGTATAGACAAATAATTATCCTTTATTTATTAAAAAATATTTAATTTTCATTATTCGTACATAGAAACTATCATAATCACATAAAGAATATTTTTACAAATAATTAAGAGTAAGAGTAGCGCTTAGAAACGGCGTCTTTAATAAAGACAAATTATTAAATGACTTTTTTAGAAACATTTGTGTTATTGATAAAATCTACTTTGATTTTTATACTATTTTACACGAGACAGCTGAAGATTTTGGTCTTTTACTGGGTGTGAGTTTATAGTAAATTATTTTCCTTATGTAATACCACTATTATTCCGTAACCTTTCATTACAAGCAATACAATCAATACTAGCGCACCCTGTTCACATTGAAAGTATAAACAAACATGGCGCAATTTAACACAGGCAGGTATTTGAAAATATTTCTATGATTTCAAATTATTTAATGTTTTGTGCATTCGTCTAAATAAACGATATGTAATAAATTTTATGAGATTCTATACTATACCGAGAGATACAAGTAAAGAGCGACATTTGACGACACAAGGAAATTGAATTGAATTGGCGGCAGCTGTCACTCGAAACAAATGCCTCGTATTTATATTGTTCCCAATGATAAAGTGGATATACTGCAGGAATGTTTTCCCTTTACAGACGGAGTTCCTGTCATCCCCCCGGAACAGGCTGGGGCAGAGGTATTTAATTGTCCTGACGATTTCATAGTGATAAATGGAATACGTCTCTGCGGAGAGAGACTGAACGACGCGAGCGTTAATGAAGATTTCACATTGAATGCACCAGTTACTGGTAAATATGTATTTTCTTTCATGTCCGCTTCCAATGTGGAGCATATGGACTCCTTATGGAGTTTATCTCAACTTCTTCTCGTGTTTCTACGAGAACTGCTCTCTTTTTTCATAGAGAGTAGAAGCAGATGAATAGGGCTAGGACAGGACTAAATCGATTGAATAATTAATTTATATGACTGTTCGTGCTGGGGCTCGAACCCGCCACCTCCGTAACCGAAGCCATTGACGTTGACCACTCGACCACACAGGCGGCTAAATGATTTTATTGGCTATTTGTTATGGAGTTTTTTTTCATTCAAATTTAAATGACCGGGATCTGCTTAACTGTTGATATTGAACCATATTTTTATTTTTATTTTTAACATATTAGTTGGAAAAAAGTATTGACCTAATTAATCGGAAAGATTTGACACTTTTCAGCTGTTTACGGGGCATATAGCAAACAAAACAGATTAAAAAAAATAAAACTCATTTGTACTAATTCTCACTTTTATTTATAAAGACCAGGGCTGGTTTCGCCCATGACGAGCATTATCAACTGAATATGTAAACTGAATCAGTTGATAATCCTCGTCACGAGAGAAAACGGCCCTAATATTATTAAATAAAAGTAGAAATTAGTACAAATGAGTATTTTTTTTTTAATATAATGCCTTTCTACCAAGTATTAAAAGTGAAAACCCTAAAAGTGATCTTAATTTATAGCGCATGATGTACGTTGGCCCAAAACAGCCACCGTGCAGTTTGCATTATTGGATTAAAATCAAAAATATGACGACACTGCACAATCAGTATGCAAAACACAACTTGGATTTCGATTTATAAACTCATCGAAGCATTCCTGTATCAGTGATGCGACGGAGGCAGGTCGCGTCCCTTGATATTTCTATTCAGCTGAAGTCAGCAGAGGTATTCGCGCGTAGATATTGAATTACCGCGAAGGGATGTTTTGCCTCGTAAACTCCAAAATATTCCGCGTAAGCCGATAAACAGCACCCTTTTCTACGATATATCTAAATACTGTATAAGTACGCTGAGAGTAGTAGTATGTAGACTTTATTTTTATGATCAAAGCTCTGGTCTAGGATTTTAAAAACAGCAAAGGTTTTCAATGAGCATTTCATTCACACGATACTCAATCACCCGAAGATATTGATTGTCCATGCGGGTAATTTCAAAGCTAAAGTTAGATTCAATTGACTCTGAAAAAAGCCAGCGTTAATTTAAAGTAAAACAAAGTTTACATCAGGGTATAGCGCAGTAGAAATAAGAGTTTTTAAAAATAATTTTGTCAATTTTGGTAACCTACTGGATGTTTCATTCGACGTGGTACTTTTTTAAAAGTGTTTATGTCCTGTTAAGCTTAAAACTTAATATTTAACATGAATTCAAGTATTTATCTTTAAAATTCAAAACCAACATTAATTGATTAGGCTACCGCCATATTATTGGAATGTTTTTTTGATGTTAATAAAAGGTGACGGATAAGAATTATTTACTTAGAAAAGCATTCATTTACATTTAAATATTTATTAAGCATTATGTAAATAAAACAAAATTTTTATTCAATCAAGAATCAAGAGGCTACACTTGAGCACAAAAAAGATTGAAAGACCCCTGATGACTGAACTTTGGAGGCTCTTTGTGGTTGTCATAAAGATAGTAAGAATGAAAACGAAAAAGAAATCATATTTAAAATAAAAAACAGTTTGTTGGTTATTTTTATTTGCAAGTCTTGTATGTTCTGAATTTTGTCACTTAATGATGAACAGTCTGGGGTAAAGAAATGAGATGTCCGGTATCACACGGGGCCAAGTCAGATTCACTTTATTTTTAAGGAAAGCCGAAAGTTTTTTTGACTACTTCATTAACCGTCAACTTATAAAATATTAAGAGTTTACATCCTATTTTAATTTATCCCATTCAGGTTATTCAAATCCTGCAATCTGGTTGGCTCTCAATGACTTGGCTGGTATAATAACGAAATTACTTTGATTTGGCTTCATTTAACTGTAAAAATATATTTTAAGTTGATTATCATACATTTATAAAACGATTTTGAAACTAAAACATACGCCAAATTGTAGGTTATAAAGTTCTCTTCTATAATTCATGAAGGGAAAAATATTATTTGGTCGTATCTTCGGTAATCTCTCTATTAAGACTTTATTATGTTGCTAACTTTCAAAACCCGATAACGTGACAATGTTATTCTCGTCAAAATTTAAGGCAAGAAAAGGGTTAAATATATATGAGAAACTGTAAACAATGTAGGGTAAAGTAAAGATTTATTGTTGAATTAATCTGCGTAATTCGCATAATCCACGTAATCTTCTACAGACTAAACCTCATCGCGACATCCGGTCATGGCGGTTAATCTATTAAAGGAGGTTATTTTAAAGCTCACGTAACTTTAAAATGTAGTACAAGGTGGCTGCACAAATTAACCAAGTAGATTTATACACTTAAGGAAAAATTAATACAAAACATAACAAAAACAAAACCCGCACGTCTAAAGTGAGAGTTTCTCAGCTATTTTTTTCTAAGGGCCACACCGACTACAAGCTCATTAAAGCAACATAAGGAAACCGGGTAGTTCGAGCAAAAGGAAATACATTGAGTTCACGTCAGTATTGGAACTATTTTATAAAGTTATTCTGCCTGAAAGGTTTAATGTGGGAGAGGCAGCTTTGTGAAATGTTGCAGATGAGTTTGTATGCATCGCAGATTCTCTTTAACTTAGTCCCCGTCACGTGCATTCATGCTGTGAGATAAAAAGTTTTAATTTACCAATATATAATGTCTTAATATATAATTCTTCTAGGTTTGTAACGAGTTTGTGGCGTTGGTTGCTTGATATTGGCTTAGTATATTTTCAAGATGATTCGGCATCAAGTAATTGCAGCGTAACCATAATAATCTGTTGTATTTGGGTTAATCCCAGCAAGGTAATCAAATCAAATTAAGATATTTTCGATTTAACATTTGAGGTCCTGGAGATGGGTGTTGGTTATATCTTTTTCCCGAGTTATTAAATACGTTCTCATATTTACTTTTTTCAAAATTAAGGTATGCATTTTTACGTGAAATATAATATTAAAACAATTATTTGTTAGGTTTTTTGGTAGTAACAGAAAACAATGCGCATCGTATGGGCTTTTTAGATCACTACTGACCAGTAAGTATCGAATGTTTTTTCTTCCATAGTGTATGAACAGCTTGCCAATTATATGAATGAGTTTAAACGAGTACTATTTTCTATGTTTTTAGAAGATTTTGTCGAAACTTCTCGGATGACTTCTTTGCCTTTTTTAATAATTGAACTTTTTTCGGATGTATTTTTAAATATTTTTTGATTCTTCTTTTATGTTATAAAAGAAATTTTTAAATATGTCAATAATCAAGCAAATTAAAAACTAATTATAAACTTTATTTAAATATTTTTATATACGTTGACTGTAATCAGGCAAAAGGAAGTAACTCCTAGGTTTTTTCGATAATTACAATAAATACAACTAAACATTTTTTTAAAAAGGATATATACAAAAAATACCGAATTAGTATCTTAATTTAGCATTTAAGTTTTAAAAGAGAAGGGACTGTGAAAATCGAGACCACAAAAGACTTAAACAAAAGTTTTTCTCAAAAAACTTGATAAATTAAAATTTAGATTTAGTCAAATATTAAGTACTTAGTAGTTAAATATTATTTAGTAGTTAAATACAAAAAAAAAAAACTTTAAAATGTGTCTCCTGTAAAATTCGTTTTCTAATGGTTACGTAATTTTGATTTATTTAGGTCGATATGTACATCCAGAGAGCTATTGCGTACTTTTAGGGTGTTCACTGTCAATACTTGGTGGAAAGGCATTATATTAGTAAAAACACAATATTCCTTTGTACTTCATTCCACTTTATTTTATATGTCAGGACCGGTTTTGCTCATCGCGAGCATTTGTTTTTAGCTCAGCAGATGAACGATTCAAATTTAATAAGAAATGCTCGCGATGAGCGAAACTGGTCCTGACATATTAAATAAAGTGAAATGAAGTACAAAGGAATATTGTGTTTTTACTAAGCTATTGCGTAGCTCATTTTTCAGCAAAATAAATATTATTCATAAAATAAATAGCTATCGCATTCTTTTGATACGATATTATAATATATAATTCATTTAAATTTTGTATATATCGCCAAACATAAAAGATACTTATTATCGTAGGCGTTTCTTTTAACGTAAATTGTTATTTTTGCTGTGTGGTATGATTTTTTTTTTTTTTTTAATTTCAGAGCTAAGTGCTGGACCGATCGTTTTTATCTTCCGAACTAACGGAAATGTAACTGGACGAGGTTTCAAGTTGTTCTATAAACAAAACCCATGCATCGCACCACGATAGCGACATAAACACCAGACCTGAACTTTATCCAGATTTACACAATGAGAAAAACAATCAAAAGAATATTGAACATTCGTCTCTCTCGTTTTTTTTATTATGCTTTTTTTTAAATTCTAAGCAACACGCGACAGTGATGAGAAATGTTTTTAAGTGTTAAAATGTTCAATAAAATTATCATAATGCATACTTAACAAAATTATCTCTACTATTTACGGTTAATAAAAGCGCTTTCAACGGAATGTGTTCGCTATTTAAATGTCGTATAAACATATATTGTTCATACTTGTGATTACAATTAAAAAAAATATATTTTTTAAAAGTAAAATGTACTTTAAAGAGTTGGACATGAAAGAATTGTTTTTCATCCAGGTACATTACAGTTAGTGAATGTAACAATTTTTGTTTAAAAATACCTAAAACGCAAATCTATTAAGACTTATTGAATTAGTTGTATTTTATGATATCTTTTAATTTTTTTATTAAAGTGGAAAAAGTACTAAAAATCTTTTATTATTTTAATTAAAGTTTAAAAATTTCCCAAATTTTAATTGGGTTTATAATTGACATCATTTGCCACTTATTAAGTTTTTAATTGTATATGAATTGAATTTTAATTTTGTGTAATTATAATGTAATTTGTAAATCCTTTTCATTGGTAGTAGTTGCTTACACCTTTTATTTCAATTTAATTTGTGTACATAGCACTGTTTATATATTTCTCTTATCACTATCGCTATGAGCGAAACCGGTCCTGATCAAATAAATTTTATGTGGAAAAAGTACTAAAAATGTTTTATTATTTTTATTATAATGCCATTCCACCAAGTATTGACAGCGAACACCTTAAAAGTGATTGTATATTTATTTGAAGGATTTTTTTTTCTGTTTTGATTGTAAAACTGTTTTTTACAAAAGGGCTTTTAGTCATTACTACCAATTATTATTGATTACTTATTAATAAAAACCTTCCAACGGTTTAATATACAAATTTTCAGTGGAAATATGAATTTAAAATATATTTGTTACACCGTAAAAGAATCAATAGGCAAAAACAAATAAAGTACCGAAAATAATTCACTGAGAAAAGTTATGTTTAATATTAACATATAGATTCATGAACGAGGTTTTTACCAGTTGAACCTTTACGCTTTCCGAGAAAACTTAATTGAAAATTTCCTCATATTTACTAATAATAACATTTGAATTGAAAAACACAAAATTCCTCATCAAAAATTTGAGAGCTTTCAAAAAAAATGTATAAACGAAATTATAAAACAACTTATTTAAAAAATATGGTCAGATATTAAAATCAAATTATGAGCGAGAAAAAGTACTTACTACATTATATTATACAGCTTTGAAATAAATCAGTTAATCATACTATAGTTATTAACACGCGCTGAATGTTATTTCTATTTGATTCATTACAATGATCAATGTTAATTTAGGAAATTGTATTAAATTAAAGTCTATTATAATTATGTCCGGTGAACAGCGATTAAAAAGTGACTTAAACTGAAGTAATTTATTTTATTTTATTTGTATTCTTATTGATAACTACTTAACCGCAAGTACATTGTGATGTTTTATATTGGGCTAATACACTGCCATACAGCATTTAAATCAAATAGACAGACAGGTCAATAACCAATATCTTGTATTGATCTGTACGAGTCACTGATTTTACTGAAGTGTCAATAGTAGCTTTATTATAGAGAGCAAAATTAGAAGACTAATTTGTATCTTTGGCAAGGATTCACCACAAAACAATATTGTCTAAAACGTTGACTAATGAAATTGGAGAGAAATGGAATGTAATGGAATAATGATAATTATTTGAGAAAAAGATATATTTATAAAAAACCAGCGCCGTACAAATAATGTTGTAAATTATTGTTGCTTCATTGTCATTTTCAAATAAACGGACAACTAATGAAAAATAGGAGAATATATCTGTGATAAATATTATTATACACACATACATATATATATATATTTATTTGCAGAAAAAAAAACAGTGAAAAAAAACTTATTCGACGCACCAATTATTCCTGCTTATATTCAGCTACTAGTATGATTTAAAGTACAAACTTTCATTGCTGAAATAAAAACCAAAAAATATTGTGAAGTTCATACAGTTGAATATAAACATAAATAATTTGTGAACGGAGATTTTTTGTGCGTGAAATACGTGTACGGAAGAATCACCGAACCGAAGAATTATATGTGTAGGTTGGACGGAAAAAATACAAACATTCATACTTTTGCAAGAATCATTGACCACTTACTTGGTTTCTTAAAAATTCAGTGATTGGCACACAAGTTTTCCTTGTAATTTTTTTTTTATTATTATTTGTTATTTGGATTTACTATCGCTTACAATTAAACAATAACTCATATTTCTCTTGACACACATTTTACAGGATAGTAAAAAAGGTATTAGTTGATACTTTTACATAAATTCTGTATTTGTCTGTATTTCACCATTAAAATATTATAGACTATATAATAACTAAATAAAATTTTAGATATTTCATCTTTAAAAGTAAAAATATTTGTGTTGCCTTCAGTTGGTAAACAAGTGATTAGGATCTATTCTGTGATGCGAGATTTTGCTAGATTGTGTGTTTTTACTTCATAAAAACACACTTTTTTTAAACTGTCATATGCGTAAGTATTTTATTTATTTATTAATTAATTTATTAAACATTGGATAAGATTGAGAAATTTTAAATTTAAACTTTTACAATAAAGAAAAAGAAGCATAATACAATTTAATATAAAAATCAGTTGAAAAAAAAATGGCAAGGAAGTCAACTGAGTCAGCTCCGACAAACTTTACTTTAATACACACAAAATAGCATTCGTTGGAACTCACCCACGTCCACGTGGAATATGTCAGCATCTGAAGCAATATTGCTAAAAACCGTTAAAGCTCTCTTCAGTGGCATCCCCATTGGAAGGCTGGCTCTACACCTTGAGAGAACAAACAATTTATGACCACGATTTCTCAACTAATCAGGAACATTTAGCTCCACATTCTCAAGAATGGTTGAACAAGCCGAAATAAATACATGGTCAAGTATTTTCTCTTTGAAGTTCAAACTAAAAAAGTTTGGCATGCCTAAGAGAAAGTAAGTTGTATAAATCCATGTGCAATATCCATACACCCTCATATAAGGAAGTCTCAAAAAAAAAATCTGAATCTTATCCAACTATACTTCGGACCTTGTGAGGCCCAAACAATCTACCCACTCTCAAGTCTGCTTTGAACCATCGAGTATTTTTTTATCGGGAGCGATATATTTTTTTATTTCATAGAAAATATTATAAAATGTTCTAATTTTAAGTTATTCGTTTTTGCTTGATTAGTATACTAAAATTATATTGTAATAGTAAAACAACAGAATACGTTAATTTACCAAAAAAGGTATATGATATGCTTAATATTCTTGACGTATATAGATAAAATTAAATCGATTGAAATTCTAAAGTTTTGACAAGTAGGTGTTTCAGCGAAATAATATTTATGCATAACCAATTCAATTATTCATACTTTATAGAGAACTAATTTGCAAATTGAAAGCTTTTTAATATGAATCAATGAATTATTTGAAATCATTAACGTAATTGATTTAACATTACAAATAAGCAAACATTACCAGTAATACATCAATTAAACTATTTAAGTAAGCTTCAATTCAACAAATTTAATATAATATTATAATCGAGCAAGGTTTATGTTACACCCGGAAATTAGAGAAGACTTAGTTTAAGAAGAGATGCGAGGTAAACAACTAGCACTTCATAGAATAACATTTTCAATCAACATCACCATGTGTAGTGTAGGACTCGTACCTCCTACAACTTTATATAGAAGCGCCAGATAATGATGATGAAATGTCAGAGATGCAAATAAATATTTTTAATTAAATATAAATATTTTTTTATCACATGACAAATTTTTACCAACTGTCAGAACAGTTAAATTTCTCTGCAATCTTATATTTAGCTCATTTTTGAAAAATCGACCACATCGGAAATATTTTCTCGTTGATGACAACACATAATAATAAAATTTAATTGAAAAAAAGATAAAATCAGTATAAAAAACTATAATTTATCAATGCTTTATACTATATATGTACTATTATGAAAATGGCTTAAAGATTTACACTGATAACACTGAAGCCAAATAGGTTTTCTCACTAAAAGATATTAGAATACTTTCATGGAAACTATTCTCATATTTCACGGTTTTGTATTACAACATTTTAGCAATCGTAATATTTTTGGAACGAAAATCTAGTTAATAATACATTTTTTCACTGTCTCACAATATAACACCCAGAAATGTAAGTCGCAGAGGAAAACAGACTGAAAGTTGATACAATTTTTAACATTTATTTTTCATATAGTTTACTAATAATACAAGCGTTGTAAAAAAATGACAGGCAATCGTACAGTTAAGTTAACACAAACATATATTGTAATAAACAACGTAAGTGAATTAGGTAAAATGTTTTGTTGATCAATTGGAAGAGTGTTCCTCAACTGTGTTGACCATGCTATACAAAACATATTTTACAATTTACTCTACTTTTACACAGTATTATTTACACTGTTTTGAAATAATTCGGTGCTACATAACTTGCATGTGCTTACTAGTCGTGAGCCATGACTATTTTTCGAGAGGCTTATTCGTGTCAACCCGAAAATTTGGAAATAAAAATTACACAGGCTCTGAAATTTGGATATCTCAAGTGATGATATTGATGTCATTATTGAATACTGTTTTTTGCGTTTTACAATAAGTATACAATAAACAAAATATTTAATTGATTTTCTTCAATCATTTCCATCTAACTTACAATATATCATCAGAAAATTTTCTTCAGTCTAGCATGAAGTGGTAACACTGAGAACATGTAGCACTATATATGTGGGTTGAATACACACCATTATTTTTTTTACAAAATTGGTCAGGGTTGTAAGATATTTCCGACTCCAACTCGTAAAAAGACCGACCACAGTTCTGGTAAAAAGAGTCACCAGTGTATATGTATTTAAAGTTCTAGTATCTACTATGGAAATGTATGTAAGAATTTTATTCTTTATTTCGGGTAAGCTGTACTTTTGTATTGAAAAAAATACCGCAGAGTCTGCAGCGAAGAGGTACTAGATCAATAAAACAGGAAAAAAACAAATTGATTCTTTGAAAAAACCGCATAGTGGCAAAGTCTTTGTGTAAATCCTTCGCAATGGCTTAACATAAACATCACAAAGGCTGAAGCAATGTTTGAGGTTACAGAAAAGAGCAAGCTAAGTAATCATTTCAAAGAATTTAAGCAATCTGAAAACAATTCTTTTTCACAATAAAGAAGCACCGTCGCTTGTTCACAATAACAATTATTACAACCAAAAAAAAATACGATACACAAGATACCTTTTGTATTAAGTTATTCAGTTGCATTTCTTTTCGAGGTTTTACAACGCCTTGGTATTATTTTCCATCAATAGACCGTAAAATTATTTGATATTGCTTTCCATACGAAGATAATTGCGAAGGTAATTGGGCTCAATTAAACAAAGTATCGTAAAATAAAGTTGACAGTTATTTCTATGTAACGTTATGCACAGAAATATGAGAAAACTGTTTTATTTTACTTTATGAATAATAAAAAATAAATTAAGGTTGATAATGGTCGTAATGACCTAAACCAGTCGTGACTTTATTTAAAAAAATGTTAAATTAATAGTATTTTATTTTTTTATTATATATAATACAATTCCTACCCACCAAAATTGTCATTGACTATCCAAAAAAGTGTCGAAAAAACTATAAACGTTTTTTTTTTCATTTTTTGAAAAATCTTATGTTATACAAGTAAATGTCAATTATATCAATGTATAGCAATTTACCTTCCCATGGATTATTTTTAAGCTGTTTTTTTGTTGAAAGTCCTCGGATAGCCTGATTATAAAATAATAATAAAACCGAATTTAACAATTGTATATACATAACTAAGAACATCTAAGTTTATCAAATAATTGATCACTATTATAAAAATAGTAAAAAACTTTTTTGTACTCCAC
Source organism: Himalopsyche anomala (assembly GCA_031772345.1). Lineage (NCBI taxonomy): Eukaryota > Metazoa > Arthropoda > Insecta > Trichoptera > Rhyacophilidae > Himalopsyche > Himalopsyche anomala. The sequence continues at coordinate 16,236,513 of CM062832.1, read as the reverse complement.
TCCACTTTTATTCTATACGATCAGTACCAGTTAAACTTGTGCTTTATAAAAAACACTGTATTAATGTATTATTTGATAACGCTGGTCATAAATTTTCCCGGTCCTGATTGTATAAAATAAAAATGGAATTATTACAAAATAGTGTTTTCATTTTTTGCAAACTTTATCATTTATTACTGTGTGGTGCTGGTAATGAAATAAAATATCAGATTGTATAATTCAATAGATTGTTTGTGGTTATCCAAAACCCTTACTTATCTTAAAAAACTGGAATGATTTGACCAATGTATAATATTGTATAATACAGTTTAACCCTTTTAATCCCTAGATATATATTCTTCCCTAAGCAACCTAATTCTGAAAGTAAAACTAATGTTGAACGTTATTTCTACCAATTTTCTACATTTTATTTTATATTTCTAATACAAATGTGTCTGAAAAACTATTAATTGGCATCGGCTGTTAATTTGTGTGTGATAGCGATATAAAAATCACTATTTTCTATACCTCAATAATTGGAATTCGATATTAAAATCTTTTATATTTGTATTATTATACAGCGAAAAGTTAAAAGCGTAACATATATTTGTATTTTCTTTTCATGTTTTTAATGTTTTGGTTTACGGTATCAAAAAAAAAGTTTACAAAATATAAGCTTTCAACTTTATAACTTCCTAGTATTATTGATACTGTTTGTCCAAAGGTTATGATTAAGGAATACAACATATGAGTATCAATATTTTTTAATTTATTTAATATGTAAATAAAACTCTAAAATTTTCATGGAATTTATCAAAAAATAATATAGGTTTAGGGTTTGGCAATAAATAAACGGCAAATGTAATTTTGTTTACAGTACCTTTGGCCTGGATAAAGTAAATACATAATATAGTGTTATTAAAGAGAAAACTTTTAACGAAATTCGTACCATGTTGATTGTAAAAGTTTCCCACTAAAATACTATTTGATTGTGTGCCATATATTTATTAGAACTTTATCGGTTTTAACGAAGGTATTAACGGAATATAATAACGAATAGAAACAAAAAAAGTGCGAAGGAAAATCAAATTCAAGTAAGCTTTTATCAATATGTGAAGTCAATCTGAGAGAATCTTTATTCTTACATATTTTTTTTGCCATATCCGCTCCCAATATTGGGCGTTTACAAATGAAGTTTACTTTAACAGAAGCTATTCGATAAGAACTGTTTGTTAGTCAGATACCCTATTTTAAAAGAGAGTAGAGATAGAAAGATTAGATAATCGTTCTTTACACTTCTCATTTTTTAGTATCAAATGGGTAGGAAAAAAACATCACGGAAATGCATGTATTCAAACAAAAATGCATACAATTAGTTGAAGAATTCAATTAACAAAAATGTGCGTTCTGAGATCCAAATCTAAGAGTACCGCAATTAAAGTCAACAACGTGACCTAAACTTAACTTAAAAATAATGATGCTATTCTACGTAAAGATTTGTATTTTACGAAAGATCAGACAAAACATAGAACAAGTTTTACGTAAATTGTATAATTTTAATTTTTAAACATCAATTGGGAATATGTTTGGTTTTATTTAAAACCACTAATCTGATGAAATATGCCAAGATTCGGATGGAAAGAATATTGATAATTATAATAAAAAGTGGCTCTCAATTTTATTGTGAAAAATAGGAATTATTTGAAAATATACATATAAGGCGTATTAAATCAGAATACATGTCTATTTTTTTTCAAATCTACCTAAAAATGTACATTAAACCGTTATTCATTTCAAATAACATTTAATCACGTATTATATAATAGCCTTCCGCATGTCACGAAAATCACAAGCAAAAATCGATAAATTCATTGCTAATATATCAAATTTTATTTCGCTTGTACATACATTTTGAAAAAAATGGTTATAAAGAAGTTTTGCTTAAAACCTTACATATAATAATAAAGTTTTTTGAATCTTGTCCAAGAAAATATTTTCATTTTAGTAAGTCCTAAGATTACTAAATGTTGTACCCATTACCAACCACCAAGACTTAAAACTAGTATTGTGAAAATTTAGGGTGTTTTTAATAAAACCTTAATATTTGATTGTTTTTCTTATTGACTGATAAAATGTTGTCATTGTTAAGATAAACCAGTAGTTATTTTCTTAATCTATTTTGACTTCTGGTTACATATTTAAAACAAAGAAATCTTTAAGGAACTCAAAACAATGTGTTGAAGAAGCAATAAACTTTATTTTAATTAATTTTAACGAAAAAAATAAAAGGACTTGGCGCAAAATAACAATTAACAATACAACCTTTTTTGTAAATTTCAAAATTCTGAGTACGATTTAAGGTTAACGAAAAACTCTAAAGACATTAACACCAGAGGCAGTCATAATTTGAATTAGGAAGTTTTCACAGCTTCCAGAATTTCCCGCTGCGCTTGGCGCCTCGCCATACATAAGGGATGGGAAGACGATATATAATTTCAGTGTACGTTTCCACGCTGAGACTGATGGTCGGGTACATTTTCACTGCAGATAATTAAATAAACTTTAACATTTACGTAAAACTTTAAAAGTTTATATAATTTTCAATAAGATAATCATTAAAAACGTGACTAAAAAATTAAAGCGTAGTGAATATTTTCAATAAATTAAGTGAAAAACGATAACTTTAAGTAATAATTATTATTTTATTATTTGACCAGAAAAGGGTTTGTAAATATTTTTTTATTTAAGTAAAGATTGATCATTTTGAATAATAAACAAAAACAGTTTATTTGTTGTGCACCAAGTTTCAGATAGTACAGGTAAATTTATTGTCTTTTTTGTATTGAATAGTCTGCTTATAAATGGTGACATCTATTTAAAACGAGCTCTCGGGAGGTGAAGTGAGCCAATTATTAAAATGGTAAAAAAATCTTGGACTTGTACAATCATGTTTTAATTTGGCGTTTTGATGGATTGCATATTTTATTATACGGAGATAACACTAATGCAATGTGTATTAACTAAGGCTTCTTTACTCTTACGATAATTTAAGACGTGTTGAGTATTGCAACCAACCTAACTTTTTTCTAAATAATCAATTGACTCACTTCACCTCTAATAGGCCCAAATAAATACATATATTATTTAATAATAATTATTATATTATGTAGTCACTTGATCTAAGGAACACTGATATAACGTGAGAAGTAGAAAAGTGATGGAATGCGTAATAGTTATTTGATTTACAAAGAGAGGCTATATCACCTAAGAATGAGCATTTACTTAATATTACCTTAAACAAATCGTTTTAATTAAGCTAAGCTTGTTATGTTTGTCATGTTGAACGATTAGCACTCTATCAGTTTCTGTCGATTCAGTATGAGATGTTCCGTTAAAAGTAGTCTTTCTGTGTAGTTTCTTATATTAGTTTTGCCAATTGAAGTTTTTTTTGTAATAAACAACGTTTACGAATCACGAGAAAGAATGAATCAATATTAGGTATATTTGCTGATAAAATTAATCAGAAACTAATATTATTTAATTATATCGACATTAAATTAATGATTCAGAGGTTAGCTTTCAAGTCAACAAAGCTTACGTATTTTTTCTACCTTTTCAAATTGAGAACTATATTATTCCGATAGATTTTCTACTGTTTTACGGGAGGAGAAAATTGAATACAATTTCATTTAGATGAAAGACAATTTTTCATGTATGAAATGTGTCCATTGAAAATTGCTTAGTATAAATACTATATATCCTACCATATACCTGTTATTTATATAATATAATGCTGACCCTTATATAATATATACATTCGACCGTGGAAAGGAAAAATAACGTAACCCACACACAGATTCAACTTGATACACGTTCTATCAAAAGAATGTTAGCTTAAAATGCCGAATATGTATCTTAATACAGCTTTTGAGTTTGAAAAAGTAAGAGCCTGCGAAAATTGCAATCATGAAAAAAGTCTTAAAAAAGGTTTTTTTTGAAAAAATAATTTAATTAATATCAGATAAAGTTAATGAAGAAACAGTTCATCAGTCACCGTACACTTCAGGTTGTGTATATTTCTATATTTGTCTTTGGCCCAAAATTATCAAAAATCATTTTTTGTCTCCTGTAAATTTTTTTGTGTGTGGGTCACGTCCTTTTTCCTTTCCACGGTCGAAATAATACAAGTTTGTGTATGGTGACCTTCAGGGTACTCACCTTAAAATCCAAAATAGTGCAACTGTTAAATCTTCAACAAAAAAATGTTTTTCTATAGTATTTTTAGTTTTCCAGCTAAAGCTATTATAGTTTTATGGTAGACAAGTTTAATCAAATGTACGCTGATTATTTATTCTTATGTATTCGATAGATAGATTTTTAATTCGCTTTGACATTTTTTTAAATATATAAATAAGGTTAAAATGGTTTTCATTCCTCCTCAATATGTTTATAAATGAATACATAATTATTACATTTCTTAATTGTTATAATGTGTGAGATATTTTGCTTACATATAACACCTATCACAATTTATAATATATGAATATCAAAAAAAAAGAGATACAATTTTTAATGTCAAATCAATCAATTGACTGAAAAAGAAGAATGTATTATGATTAAACACATGTCATGCTTTTGAGAAGGCCTACTTGATTACACTTTGAAGAATATTGATCAATGTTTTTATGAAAATTCAAAAAAAAAAAACGTTACCACTAAGCCATGAAAATTTGCAAAAAGTAAGAGATCGTTTTTTATTCAATTTATGTCTTTTCGATACATAAAGATTCGATTTCATGGCAATATAATATAAAGTTATTGGCAAATCATAAAAAAAATATTCGTTAGACTTTAATATTATATAAAAGTATAGGAGAGTACGATTATAAATAGTTCAAGATAAATTTTTTTCATTTCTTTTTTTCGTGAACAAAAAATCATTTTACTTCAGCTAAAATGAAATGATCGTATGATGAAAATATGTAGACAGAAAGCACTTTTTACAACACAGAGTATTACGTATTACATTATACATATTTTATTCGTTTTATTTGAAAGCTTTTATCTGATATCAGGTAATATTCCGTTTACCGTCTAAAATGAAATGTAAATACTGAGAGGATAGAAAACATATTTTCTACATCCGTATAAACATTTTATTATAATAATTCTGATTAATTTAATAGAATCAATAATTTATTGAAGATTTAGTTGAAATCTAGTGAAACGTTTGACATGAAAGCATAAAATAAATCAATATGTTAATTATGCTGAAAAAATCTTAACAATATAACCGAGTTGCTTTATTTCTTATATATATAATAATCGGGTTTGATTGACACTAAGCTTATAACTAAGTGTTTTAGTGCCTAGTTAAAAACAGAAACATCCATGAACTCACAATACATATAAACTGTTGAGATAACCATTAGATGTTAAAGGAAACTACTTATACGTTGAGTGACTTTTATTCAAATAACTTGTGGTCAGTCATTTAATAAAAGATCTCACAAATACCATGCTTAAGATCTTACATAGTGAGTTGGAAATCAAATATTAGCATTGAAATTAAAAAGACTCTGTTGTCTGTCCATAGCAGGTATTATTTATTTTTCTTTTCTTCAACTTCAGTGTCCTTTCTCTTTTGCCGATATAAAATTTGGTACAACAAGATCATTGCAATTTATAAATACCGGATTTATTTGAAAAGTTTATTTTATCTTTATTGTTAACTAATAATTTGCCTAAAGAGTTCTTACAGTAAAAAGCTGGTCTAACACTATCAGCTGGTTAGCTGATAACTGAAAACCAGGTTATCAGAGCATATGGCAACCTTTAGATTGAAAAAAGACACATCTAATTTTGCTAATCACTTAATTTCGTAAAGACACGTGTTCAATCAGGAACAAGGGATAAAAATGTTACACCCAAATACGGACGGTCATAAGCTCTTTTACCACGAAATTTTGGAAAGAAACAAAGCACAGCTGCATCGCCTTCCAATTTTAAATGAAATATTGCATATGCCGGGGTCGCCACTTCTGTACCCTATATAAATATAGTCATAAAACCTTTTCCGACAAACAAATAAATATAATTCTAAAAACCACTCACTACTCAAATCTTTGGGCATTCCCATGAGCTTATCCTTTTCGCCAGCAATGGCTTTAGACTCAGTGATACATTTATTTATTACATAAACACGAAACATTCATTTACTAAGCGTCAGTTCAAGTTCATCCGTGTACTTGAACGCCTGAAGATGCCGAAAGGCGAAACCCGGGTCGTTAGTGACAAAATCTGTGGGAGTGTACATAATTTGAACGATTCAAATTTAATATTGAAATTCCACCAAACACCTTCAGTCGAAATCTTAAATTAAAACAAGCATTGTTATAAAATACAAAAACCTCGGTTTGTATTTTTTTTACATTTACTACATTATCGCACTGATAAATATTAAATAGTCGTGTGCTTTTTAGGAGCTTAATGTTCATTCATTTTTGACCGCAAAGCTTCTGTGATGTTTTAAAAAGTGTGCTTTGCATATACGAACATTTTATTTTTGATTTTTAACTTAAGTATTGGATGTTCTCTGGCCCAACACATATTGACAAATTCCATCAAGCAACAATCTCAGATTACAAAATGGCAAACACGATTTTATTCAGGATTTTTTCTTTTATAATAAGGAAAACTATTACTGCTTTATGACTATTCTTATACTATTTGTGCACAATAAAAAGTTAAATCGACTTGAGATTAAATATAAATTATTTTGACAATATAAAATATAAAATTAAATATAAATTACTTTATTATCTATATTAAAATAAACTTCCACAAAGTTACCGCCGAATCTATCGAAAATTCTATTAATATTTTTAAGTGCAAAGGCATATTATTAAATGAGATTAATATACTTAAAAACGTACTTTGTGATTGCTCATTTATATTGTAAAGGAACTTTCATATTAGAAATGTCTTTGTTAAAATACATTTTATGCGTGTATTTGATATAATTTGAATTATTATGGATGTGGGTAAAAGAAATGTCATTTGGAATAATATATTTTTTTATGTGTGGTCACGACTGTGTCGTGTGTGTCGACTGTGTGGTCGAGTGGTCAACATCGTTGGTTACCGCTACGGAGGGCACGGGTTCGAATCCCAGTACGGGCAGTTTTATAAATTGATTTTTCAATCGATTTATGAATTTCTGTTCAAAGGCATGGATGTATGTTATGTCTTAAATTCCCCCCTCCCACCCATCTTATCCTATAAACGGGGCGTATCGAGAGCGATTAGCTAACCACTAGTCCTGTCCTAGCCCTTTCCTTCTATTCCTACTCTCTTTGGAAAAAGAGAGGTTGAGCAACTGAGTAACAAGCAGTTCTCGTAGAAACATTTCTGTTGAGATAAACTCCATAAGGAGTCCATATGCTTCGTATTAATTGATGATGAATGTTAAATATATAGTTTGTGGTGTTTTTGTCAATATTTCGAATTTTGATATATTTTATTTTGTAGCTTTGTACAAGTTTTTATGGAATCATTTATGGTACTTAAGATTAAAATAGGTATACAATATGTTGGTTTCGAGACGAATCTCACGAGTTTGAATCCCAGTATAAACGGCATTTTTTCAACTGGTTCATCGATTTCAAAAGCATAGGTGATTGCATATCTAAAAATTCCTTCCCACCCTTTCAATCCTTAAATAACAGGGCGTAGACAGAGCGATTAACTTACCAATAATCCTTGCATATGCCTATCCTTTATATATCTAATGTTTTAGAAAACAAAAAAGGTTGAATAACTGAGTAACAAGCAGTTCTCACAGAAAGACGTATGTTCAAATATCTCCATGAAAAAGGCTTCTAAATTTTTGAATTATATTATTATCCTAAAAAAACTGTTGATTTAAAAGTAAGTTATCGTCTTATTTTCAAAAGGCGTGTAGATTTTGATGTTTACTATTTTTTATCATTTAATCATATTATTATTTTTAATAAGTTTCCAGCATTTTTGTGCTTAAGTTATATTTTATTCAAAAGAGTTCTTTCTGTAACGTTTATTTGAAGAAGCTTTGGGAACATTAAACAATTTATAAAATAAAAGTCAATAAAGAGCAAGCCAGGTTTCACATTATTTATGAACAGATTATAAGTTTTCCTTTATTAAATGTTGATAAAGTGATCAGAAAACTGATTTCATGATACTTTTTATTATGAAATGATACATTGACGTAGAGAAGTTTTTTTTTACCAAGAAAAATAATTTAAAGGATGCCGTTAAAATAACCAAATTATTGGGGCAAGCAAAAGAACAGCGCCTCCTTATAATTCCAAAATGGTTTCTTTGAATGTTTTTAAACTGATTAAAATGTTATCCTTTTCCGTAAAATCCTTTGTAACCATTTTGTTTACAAGAGAGTGCTGACAGATTATTTCTTGGTAAATGTCTTGAATTTCTTATGGAAACATCTCTTTGAAGGGTAACAAAATCTTGTTAGTGTGAGGAAGTAGGCTTTGAAGAACAGCATCACACAAATGAGAAGGGTATTGTGTGTAGTAAAAACAAATAAAGGATACTTAAATATGCACGAATTACATACACACAAGGCTCTTTAATGTCAAGAACAAAGATCAGAGGCCACGAGTTGTGTTGCGGAATTTCCATGGGGGTGGTTTAAACGTATAGTGGAAACAATTGGATTATCTTCACTTTGTGTGCCAATCAAACGTTTTTTGAAGTTCAATTTGATAAAATAAAATAAATTATTTATTAAAAAAGAGTCTGAATTCATAGGTTTATCTATTTAACTTTTATTTTCGTTTGTAATTTATTGTATTGTCACCGATACTTCGACAGAATCAATCTTTGAACGACCGATTATATCAATGTAAACTGTGTATACGTGATTCTGGTACAAATTACACGATAAAAAAACATATATTAAGATCAGGAATTTACTTTCATCAAGAGTGATAATCTGATTTCTTAAATGAAACAATATTGATGCGTATTTCAATTATTTTAATGCGTTTGGCAAAGTAAAATAGCATATTATAAGTTATTCAAAACTTTTTTAAGCATTATTTTTCAAGGGAATAAAGAATATAATAAATGGAAAAGACGCATTCAATCAATGTATTAATATACCCAACTAAGAAGAAGATTACATATTACCTTTTTATACTGCTTGGAAAACTACTTGGGAAAAGATTAATATTAAAGTAAACATGTACATTGAGAAATCCTAAAAGAACAATATTTTTCCGATAATGGTGACCTACTTTATTGAATGACGCGCATTATTTTGTAGAAAAAAAACAGTTGTAAACTTCATATTTTTAATAAACTTCAATTTTTGAATTGATATTTTGTCAGGAATATGCCAATCTTTAACTTTTAATGGATTGACATATTTTTTTCAGAATATGTTTTCATACTATTTACAAATAATTTCGTAAAAATGGATTAAAGGTGCATAGCTTTATCACATTTATATAAACAGAAGACCGGTTCCATTGTTTTAGTTTTCACTAAATATAAAAAATGAGTTGTCGAGTATTCATTGCTGCAAGGTTGTAATTAAATTGAAATAATAATTACTATACGCGTAGAGACTAAGAATTTCTGAAAAATATTAAAGGGCTCTCCAATCAACGCGTTGCCATATAATCTACCGAGCAGTGTAACTTCTACAAAATGAAAACCATATTGCCACTGCAACTAGATAACTCTTAATGGTGATATTATATCTTACATCTATGCTGTAATCATTGCTAGGAATGAATATTGTTTTTTTTTTTACATAATTGCGTACAGTTATTATTGTTTTTACGTCCAAAATACTTGTTTAAATCACTGCAGCTATCTCTTGGAACAAAAAACACCAATGTCATGTTAAAAAAGCAAGTAAAGTAAAGTAAGTATAGATATATTTACTCATCTAAAGGTTAATAATAAATTTCGTAAAATATTGCAGTGGATCGCATATTTAATAAATTTATCTGTAACATAGTGTGCCCATATTATAATAAATAAATATCAAAAGATACAAATTGCAAGAACGTATGCGATTCTGCTTACAACAAGAAATCTTTACGAAGACTTTTTTTCATCCATTGATTTGTATCTTTAACCTAACAAGACACTTTATAGCCAAGCCAAACAATACGATTTGACATTTCCTTTTTACTTCTTCAAGATAATCGCTACCGAAAAAGGCTGTAGCGCCTATTTTATTTTCCAATCACTCTTAGCCAGCCTTGCAATTACTATTTCCGGTCGGGAGAACCTTCTCAGAGAGTGGTTTGATCGCATTTTCAATGCGTCGTTTGTTTGATCTGTCGCAAGAAAAAAACACCCTTAAGTATACCCTAAAATATATCGTGTACACTTTTTTTACGTGGAGGATGAAATAATATTGATGGCTTTGGATATGAAATATATAAAATACTTTTATAAGGATGTTTGACTGGACTATTTTCATTTTTTTTTTAAATTTATATATATTTTTTTATACTGTTTTTTTTTATTTTTATAAACTGGTTTGGGTAATATCATACGGGAATACGAAATTTTACCGTCCATATTTCAGAACAAATAGTCTATAAAGACATTTTATAATTTGGTTTATTTATACTGAGATGTTTAAATCTTTTTTTCTGGAATATAACAGAAAATCATTAAAACTTTAATTATAAACCATAAACGAATAAATACCACACCGTATAAACATTTTTTTTTATTTATTTATATTCTAATAATAAAACAGCTTAAAGTCTTCTTTTCAAATAACACTTGAATTCAATCATTTCACAATTATTATTTAAAAAAATTGATAACTTTATTACTCCGCTAATTTTGTTACTAATTGTGACACGTGTTTCATCTCTTTGGAAATTTTTATCCGGCTGGCTCTATTAAGAGGTATTTTTTTAATAAACTAAGCATTCATTCACATTTATAACTTATAAATTACAAAATAAAGATTGTGTTTTTTTTTAAATAAACGAAGGTAGGGGCAAAACACAAACAATGATTGAAAAAATAATTTCTTTTGCTTGGAGGACTGAAATCTAAAAAAAATAGCAATAAAATATTTTTGAACAAAGAGCTTTATTTATTATGTTATTTATTAACAATTGATTTCTGTTTCTGATTTTATTATTACCCAAAGCTTTTTAATTGTTAGTTTCGGACTCTTTATTCTGTCATGTTTTGATGTTTCCCACAAGCTTGAACTGACGCTTACTAAATAAGTGTATCGTATATGTATATTATATAACAGAAAATAAATTTATTTATCACTTCGTTAAAAATTATGCGATATGTGTTCATTTCACTAATGATTTTTTTGATTTTAATGACGATCAATTAATTGGAGAAATAATCACCTAGGCTAGGGATGACCAAACTTTTTTAGAAACGGGCCGGACGATTGATTTTCAAAAATGTTGACGGGTTAGACGAATAACATTATTAATGGAATCCTATTAGATTTTTTAAAAATCAATATTTTTTACTTGTGCAATATTTATACATAAAAACTCAGGGGCCGGATTAAAATCTTTGGAAGGCCTGATCTGGGCCGCGGGCCATGTTTTGGTGACCGCTGACCAAACATATACAATATGTATAGGTTTATGGAGTTAAATATGATTATCGTTACATTGTTATAACATGGGAATGCCTACTGATTTAAATAGTAAGTAATTTCAATAATATTTTTTCGATCGCTGGAAAGTTTAAAGTTCTTTACAAAATTTAATTATGTTTACCTTTTTCTTACCATGTCCGCTCCCAATGTGGAGCATATGGACTCCTAATGGAGTTTATCTCAACATAAGTGTTTCTACGAGAACTGCTTGTTACTCAGTTGCTCAACCTCTCTTTTTCCAAAGAGAGTAGGAATATAAGGATAGGGCTAGGACAGAACTAGTGGTTAGCTAGTCGCTCTCCATACATAGGATAGGATGGGAGAGGGGAATTCAAGACATCACATACATCCATGCCATCGAACAGAAATTCATAAATCGATTGAAAAATCAATTTATAAAACTGTCGCTACTGGGATTCGAACCCGTGACCTCCGTAACCGAAGCCAACAACGTTGACCACTCGACCACACAGGCAGCATGTTTACTTACACATATGATAAAGCAATGGAATGTACAAAATCTGAACGATTCAAATTTAATATTTAAATCTCATATTAATTACTCTAATATTTACTCGATGGATTATGTCTCCATTATTGTTTTATTTAAATATTAACTATTTTCTATAATCATTAATTAATAATGAATACTAAACAAACATTTTGTAATCATTAATTAATTTACTAGGAAATAATGTAATTCGTTTGTAAAAAACTAATGTTGCTCTTTATTTAATTAATTTGCTTTATTGTAAGTAATGTATTTTTATTATGTACCAATAGATTGCAAAGTGCTATTTACATGCAATAAATAGTATTACTCTTGAGATTTACCATATAGTATTGTCTATATTGCGTTACCTTGTTGATTGTTGTTAGGTTAAGCCTTATTAAGTGATAATAAATCAAGTAAATGTATATTGAATTTAAATACCCTATTGATTTCATATGATAGCCAACATATCGAAAGTAAAGAGAAAATGGTTACACATTGATCATGATATTATAAAAAAATACAAGTTTACTAAGTATTTTTAATATATAAAAAATCGTTTCATTGGTTAGCGGGCTTTTTTTCATAAATAATAAACACAAAATATTAATAAATTTTGAAATATCAAGTAGAGTAATATTAATAAAATCATTTGTTTTTTTCTTTTAAACAATGCTTTTTTTCGCATGGTACGCGGTGGAACGACGTTTCGGAAACTTTTTTCTCGCAATTTTTGATGTCTTGAATCGATACTAAAATTTTATTTTTATTTTGATCTTAAAACTGTTGATTTTTTTTCATTAAAACCATTGACTGTTTGTTCCTAACTTAAGTTGATTTTGAATGAAATATTAAAAAAAAAATACATACTAGGTTCATAGACTTATCTTGTGACCAAAACCAAGGGTCTTAAGCTACAAATATTGTTTTGCTTTGCAAAATTCACTTATTTCCAACACCTTTTCCCAAAATTCAGGTCCATAGTGCAGTGCTCAACGTCCTTGGCTTTTGCAAAAGATTCTACAAGTTCTAATCACAGTACGAGGCAAAGCAAGAGCGATTAGTTAACCACTAGTCTTGTATTAACTACAGTTCTTGAGTAACAAACAGTCTTAACAAAAAAATCTTTGATATACCTCTTTGAAGAAACCAAATGCTTTACATTAAAAACAAACACGGACTATAAAAAAATATTGACAAGAAGTGAGTTCGGGTAGTTTTTTTTTTTTTGAAAAGCACCGCTTTTAAATAATATACTGAAAAAGTAAGGAACTGAATAGTTTTATTCAAGATGTTTTACATTAATTTTGTTGATTATAGAGCTTCAAAAAAAAATCATTATAAATTATTAAAAGTACTTCGTTTATTTAATAACTTATTTATTTTTTTGTGACAGACCAAATAATATAAAATCACATTATTTCCCTCGATTCAAAGTTGTCCCCTTTCATAAACAAGAAAATGAATATGTCACATGAGAAATCTTTGCAATGTTCCTACATAATATTATTATCATTATTTTATTGGCCTTGAGCCACTTGTACAGATAAGAACGGTTGTTTTTGGTAACAGTTAGATACATTTAATCCCGAAATGGTGTCATGTTAATATATGTAATTACTTATTTATTAAAGGCCTTCTTCTTACGAGAGTTCTACGTTTCATAATTAGCAAATTAGTAATAATGTTAATGTGACAATTTAAACTCTGATACCATCCGCGGTTTCTGTTTTTTTTTTTTAACTTTCTATGACTCATTTCTTTGTTAAATATATATTTAGTACAAAAGCCGGTCGGGGCTAACATTTTTGACTGAAAGGCAACGTTCAATATTTTTGATTATTTACGGCAAACTGCTTTTAAAAAAATGGTATTTGATGCAATAAAAAGGAATTTTAAAATACCTATAACGTAAGATATTATCCAAGCCAGTGATGTACTATCTACGATCTAAGGGCTACACATGGCACTTTTTGAATTTCTAACAGAGCCTTAAATATTTTTCCTCAATATAGTTTATAATTTCTCAATTAATACATTAAGTTTAAATTTCGAATGTAAATGAGTGTAGTATAATGCTATAATTCATATTATAATTAGTTACATAACACAAATTATGTATCACAAGTTGACGGTTCCCGGTAAATTGCTCGAATGGAAATTGCTCGAATAACAAGATAATCAATTTGTTTCCGTTTGTTCTGTCCGTTTGTTCTGTCTTAGCCCTAGTCTTCTATGAGTTCTGGAAATATATAGAAACAGTTTGAGTAACTAATTAATAAGCAGTTCTCGTAGCAACACTTCTTTTGAGATAAACTCCATTAAAAGATTATATGTTCCGCATTTGGAGCGAACACGGTTAAAATAAATACTTACGAAAATTATTTATATATTTCACTCTCTAAACAAGTGTCGCACAAGATAAAAATGAAATTCGTAGAAAAAGTCGTGAAAAATCTTTTAAATAACCAAGCAATTCGAATAATTTGTAATTCGAGCAATTTACCGGTTACCCAAGTTGACACATGTATGACTTTGGTATATACAAATATATAAAATAACATGATATGATATTATGTGTACATGTGTTATAGGCCATTGGGCAAGTCATATCTCAATGGTAGAAGTCGAATGACTACCCAAGAGGGTCTGTAGGTATAGTCAATAAGCTGTATGCTAAACGGAGCGTTAGGCGACCTAAATTGAGATGGTTGAATTGTATAGAAAGACATCGCATCCCTGTGGGTGAGTCACAAGAGCAGGCGCGCGGCACACAGAGTAGTTGTTAGGGATTCTGAAGTCTCGAGGTTTTCAAAGTATCGGGACGCAAGGCGTGATAAATTCAAAGTCCCGGGACATTCATTTTATTTCCCTTTCAATAAAATTATAATTTTATTAAAATTAAATGTTTGCATGTATGTATTTATGTATTACGTACACTCGACGCTTTTTGAAAGTATGGACTAGTAAAAATCGCGTTTTTTTAGTACAATGTTTATTAATTATTTTTATTTTTATGTAATGGATGTTTGCAATGTTTTACTAAGAAGGGGTGATAACGGTACATGTAATGAAAAAACATCAAGACGCCACCGTCAGGAGTAAATTTATGACCGTAACTTCACAATACAGCTTTTAGACCTTTTTTGTCCTTTGAAAATAGGACAAAAAAATAGTATTGAGACATTGGTATCTTTGTGAAATAGTGAAAAAACATTTGTACATAAAACAACATCAGGTATGAACATTTAATTTTAATATTTTGTTGTTTGCTTTTGCTTAAGTTATATTAAAATATGTAAACACATGTTAATTGAAACTTCTACGAAATTATAAATCCCGAACATCTGTTTTTCTATCATGTAAAAACCCCGGGTAAGTGTCATGTCCCGACCATGTCGTGTCCGTTTTTATTGGGGTTGCCCTCTTAAACCTGCTTTCAATCAATACACATCAGTCCTTTTGAGGGTTCCTAACCACAAGAATTGTTTGTTTTCAAAATTAAAATGTAGATGTTATTAGCACATTATAAATCACAGTCACAATTCCCGGGACATTTTCCAAAAAAGTCCCGGGACGTCTCGATACAGAATCCCTAGTAGTGATGATGCTTTCTAAAGGCGGCCGTTAGCTATATGGTCGTAGTATCGCTGATAATAACTATGAGAAATAAACAAACACAAAAAATTAAAAAATTGGGTTGTGATAATTTCTGCCATGTATATATATATGCATATACTTAAAGCAATGTTAAATCCACTGCCAAGGATTACGATTGGTGTTTTTAAGCTCACATTTTCAAATTAATAATTTGGCATGATACAACCAATCGGTGATCGGTATTTTTCATGGTGTTTCGTGTATTAAGAAACCACTAATTTTCACGTGCCTTAAATATTCGTGGCAATGTAGAAATTTTCTTACGTAATATTGTGTTATCGAAAAACTGTGATTCTGTGGTTATTTGTGACATTCTCAAGACGATTTTTGGTGAGTGTGAGTTATGATTCTAGCCTTCTCAAATGGATTTTTTTTAGAATATACTTTACATCTACAATATTTAGTGGATTAACAAAATATATTTTTATTATTACATTCATAACTTTAAATAAACACCGAGATCCCAGTTAACATAATACCACTAAAGCACTCCCTACCATAGATAAACTCAAATAAAATCACAAAAAGATGCATCAGATCAAATAAAAAAAACACGCTGTAAGCCTTTGAATTATTAGCATACCTTTCATCGTTAAGCCGAGCCCTTTACCTGTAGGCTTAAAAAATATTAAAAGCTTTGGCTATTTTAGGAAACATAATCTCTTTCGTTCATATTTTTCAATCTTTGGTTCGAATAATCATAGCAAAATATGGAAAAAAAATTGTTTAATGTTTTCCCGATGAAAACGATTGATTAAATAAAAAGAAAAATGAAAATTTAATAACATCAATAAATCTCAAAAAATAGCACATTGCAAGTTTCATTTTAAATATTATTTTTTGATTGAATTGGCTTTTACTTGATAGAACTTTAATAAAAAAAAGTAAATAATTTCAATGTATTTTATACATATGTAGGTTTAAATGCTATTTTCAGATCCGTGTCACAGTGATGAATGTTGTTGGCTTGCTTGACAGATTTCACAGGTTTGGGTCACAGTGCTAATAGCGTTTTTTAAAAATCGGTTTATATTTAAACGCGTGGGTGTCTGTGACGTCCAGAAAAGGTCCTTACAGCCCTTTCAATCTTAAAAAATGGGGCGTAATGAGTGAAACTAGTTACTTATTAATTCTGTCCTAGCCCTAATCTTATATCCCTTCTTCGCTTTTCAAGCATGTTAGATTGACCGATTGCTTAAAACTGAGTGAAAAAAAAACAGTTAATACCGATAAAATTATTATTCATTTTTTTTATTCAATCCCAAAACGAACATTTTAATTAATTGATTTCAATAAAGTTAAGAAATGTTTTACAATATATAATTCAGATCGACTGGTCAGTGAACAGTAAAACTTAAGTATTAATTGAAAATAACTGCTTATTAGAACTATCGTAAAATCTAGTAAATATATAATTCATTTACTAGTCATTAAATGGGCATTAACTTAGTTGAACCTCATAGTATATTAGCTTTATATCTCTGAGAGTAAAAGAGTTCATGAAAACCATTTACAAACACTCAAAGTTTTTTATTTGTTTATTTTAAAAGCAATCGAAAATTTTCTCATTCATTTTGTTTTCCAAATAAATTCAAGGAATTTTTAAAATGCTTTTTACATTGTTAATAATATGGTGAAATTGTTATATCTCTTCTGACAAAGCTCTCGAGTTACATACTATTCATCGTTGTTTATTTGTAGGATGTCAATTGTTCCCTTCGCATATATAGCCTGTTTACCCTTGCTAGACCCTTAGGCGTCTTCCGTTAGAAGCGATATAAATGCTTTATGATTGATTTCCAATAAGAGGGAATTAAACACCTAATTTTGTCTTAACTTAGTTTGTACTATCAAGTTATATTTAGATTTTATTCATCATGTTGTATTAATTGTATTTTTTTTTTGTATTTTCTATTTAATCGGTGCTCCGAAGATAAAGTGTTGTTAATGTTAATAAAGACATGTGTTAATATAATATTTTTGATGTAACTGGTAGTAAATGTATTTTTTTTAATTTTAAATTGGTAAAATTGTAATTCTACTAGCTGTATTTCTAGGTGCGACGTAATAGCTATTTTAATTTTAAAGATTATCAATTTCTTTCTTAAAAATCATATTTTTAAAAAAGTAATTTTTTCCGTATTCGAGAAATCAATAGCATAGATTACTTTGCAATACTACTGGCTTAAAGTCGTACCGACTACCGACACATATAATAATTAATTAATAATTCTTGAAAAAGTAATACGAATATTTAATCCAAACAATGTAATTGTCAATTTACTTTTAATATGACTAACAATTCATTAAGACTTGACAGAAATGTAAAATAACTAAAGAACGCTTTCACACTTCTATTATGGTTTAAATTTTCATTTCACTAAGACTGTGAAAACTTTTCATTGTATGATTATTGCTCTAACTTGTTCTCTCAAAAGTTTCAACCGTTTACTAAGAGGATAATTATCTAGTTTTAGTAATAAGCAGCCATCTGTTAAATGGTAGTTTAAAGTTTTAGGTCTGATGTAGAATGATAAGACCACTGCTAGCGTCAGAGATAAAAGCTTTTATAGGTGTAGGTATAACAAATCTTAAAAATGACACTAGTGAAAACTAACACTCATTCAAATGGAAAACACGGCTTTTTATAAGAAGTTTATAGTGTAAATAAGTGTTATTCTTTTCTATAAAATTAACTAACGGATATCTTTTTTAGATAATAATAATAGCTGTAGCATCGTGCGTATACTTCAGACAAATAGATGAAACTTTAAGGTATATTGAGAATTAAATATTTTTTTTAATTTTGAATATTTACTATTCATAATATATTTTATGAATAGTATAAATATAAGGCAATACGTGGGACTATTCTTGTATGCATTAGGATATATACATTTATTTTGGATGGCTTTTAAATATTATCATATAAGCTTTTATTTACTTATTTATTTTTTGTTTACATAGAGTAATATACTTGGTTGTTTTAGTCAATCTGTCAAGCGCATTTGGTATCGTACTATACCTGAAGTAAAAACAACAGCATTTACATCCCTGGAAAGGTTTTTACTTTTCTTTCCTAAGATATGATTGTAATTAAAAACTACATATTATATGTTAGACCAGGGATACCCAACCCTGTGCTCGCGGGTACCATCTAAGTGCCCTCCAACAAAAGTTTTTTAAAATTTAAAACTTTTTTAAAATATAAAATAATCATTTGATTAGTTAAGATTTTAAAAATTAACCCACCGATGAGTATCTTTATGATTATTTGGTGACAGGAACATCATAATACATTACTAATAATGAGGCGCTTGACAATGACATGCCGTGTCAAAGATCACACTGACTGAGAATAATATTATACCTTTTTAACGAAATGTTTATTCTGCATTTTTTTTAGTTAAAAAGACATAAAAAATATTATATTATTATATATATATATGTGTTATTTAGTATTCTTTTAGAATAATACATACCTCAAAAAAAATAGGTGGTGCCCGCCCCCCTACCAATATTTTATAATGCGCTCTAGAGTTTAAAAGGTTGGGGATCCCTGTGTTAGACGAATAATGCGAAAAAACGATTTCTTGATTTCTCTTTTAAAAAAAATATTCTTGATTTCTCTTTAAATTTAACGCGGAGTAGATTAAACTCTTCCGCCACGGCGGATCCTCAGTATAAGGATACACAGGATACTTAATATCACTTAAACTAAATGACTGAGCAAGTCACATTCTCTTTTTTTATTTCTATCTTCATCTTTTAAGCAAAACAGTGCATGGTCAAAAGATAGGTCCCGTGGAGCTCTGTATCATGCCAATAATATGAGGAATAAATTCTTTTCTTTTCTTAAACGCATTGCGTTATAGAAGGCGGCCGTGAAAATGCGGCCGTATACATATAACGGGTGGTGGTGGGATACTCAAAAACCAACATGTGATCAAATTTAAAAATCAGTTGATATTTCATTTAATTTACATTGTATAAGGTGATGCTTTTGTCGTGTGTAAAACTGAATATTATTTTTTTATTTTTTTACCATGTTCGCTCCCAATATGGAGCATATGGACTCCTAATGGAGTTTATCTCAACAACAAAAAATTCTACGAAAACTGGTTGTTACTCAGTTGCTCAACCTCTCTTTTTACAAAGAGAGTAGGAATAAAAGGAAAGGGCTAGGACATGACTAGTGGTTAGCTAATCGCTCTCGATACACCCTGTTCATAGGATAGGATGGGTGGGAGGGGGGAATTCAAGACATCACATACATCCATGCCTTTGAACAGAAATTCATAAATCGATTGAAAAATCAATTTATAAAACTGCCCCTACTGGTATTCGAAGCCGTGCCTTCCGTAGCGGTAGCCAACGATGTTGACTACTCGAGCACACAGGCGGCATTTATTTATTTATTTAATTATAATGTGTTTATTATTAAATACATTTTTTTTTGATTAATTTTTATTAAACAAACACGACTCATCAGTGAAACTATAATATTTTTAACAGAGATGATAAAGTTTTTTAATTAGTAATAATTTGGCGTGTAATATTTGTCAAATAAATGAAATCATATGCTTTTGTCATTTTATTTTACCTAAAGCTTTGGTAATGTCATATTTTCTAATTACGCTGCACATGTTTTCGAGCGAGGAAAATAATGCATTACTTATCTTCTGGTCTCGTTTTTTGGCCTTTAGCAGCACTGTGAGAGTGCAATTTTACAAAAAAATAAAATATTACGACAAATGGCATAATGGAGGAAATTTTAATGGTTGAACTGTACAATATATGACATCCAACCATTTTACGTTACATATCCATAAATGTGAATCATCCTTAACATACATAACGTAAAAGTTTTCCTTTTATGATATGATCAATCTTGATAACTCAAACACTCCTTGGGAAACGCTGCAAAACTTTTCTGTCGTAAAAATATATCTATAATGTTGCAACATTATTTTTCCTTTAGTAGAAAGATTATTTTGTATATATGGCGATAAAGTAAAGATTGAATGAATTGTTAAAATCTTAGTACATCACATTAAAGTGATAGTGCATAGTTATATTTCGTAGTAAAGTAGAAAAAATAAAAGCGATAAAAGGTTTCGCGAGTGACTTAGTATGAGCATTTTTTATAGTCATATGAAATATTGTCAGTATCATTCGATTTTTTAACAGACCTAATGAGAATCATACTGACTCTCAAAAAAAACTCTCACTAGAAGTTGTTAAGTGAAAACTGAAGTTTAAATATTTATAGTTTTCAAAAAAAAATATTCATTTCTACTAATTCCACTCTATTTTATATTATTAGGATTGTTTTCTTTTATGACGAGCATTATCAACCGATAAGAGAATAAAATATTACAGTGCCGTTTATCCCATGCAAAATAGATGTATTAATGTGTAACAAACAATCCATAATGAAAATAATTTACAGATAACGATACAAAATATTCAAAGGCATTACAATGGCTATAATTAAAATGTGTATAACTTCTTAAATATAATTGAAAATCATCAAAGACCAATAAAATTAAAGTGGCGACTATATTGTATTCTCTTATCAGTTGATAATGCTCGATATGAACGAAACCGGTTCTGATCATAATAAATATAAGTGGAATTACAAGTATTCTTCAAAAATATATTGCCTTATCGTAAGTATTGACAGTGAATACCCAAAATGTAATCTTTATAGTAGTTAGGAAACCACTTTAGTGCTCTATCATCACTTTCTTTTCAGGATGAAAAAGATTGCGTGGGCTAGAAGGAGTGAGTGAGGGGAATAAAATATATCATAAATGTCATTTGGATTTGGATAACACAAAAAAAAATCATGAACAACTTGGTTTTCGGTTCCGTTCCGGTTTGAAGCCCTGGTTAAATAAAGCTTAAAAAATAAAAGATTTTTTTATTCCATGTATTGTTATATTGTCATAATAATTTAAGTGTAATAAATATGTATTTAGACATAATTTTTTTTTAATTTTGGTAGATTTATTTTTCATGAAATTAGTAAATTCTGAATTGGAATCACAAAATTGTTCTTTAATAAATATATCCTTGTGATTCAAAAGTACTAGAGTGAATAAAATTAAATTAGTATAATATTTAAGGAATTAAAATCAATTTAAAAAAAACTTTTTATATTGTACAAGTATACTATGATTGTCATTTTTACAACTAGGTAGTATGTTTGTAAGATGTCAAATAGTAAGTAAATGCATATTTGAGGATATTACTTGCAAACCAGGCTCATTCCAAAGTTGTTGAAAGATGAACCATAATTGTAATTAAGTAGATAAAAATAAATTTTGAAAGTATTTTTAGAAATCAGTGTCAAAAATAGCTTGACAACATCCAAAACACCATTCCAAAGCAATGTAATGATGGTTAAAAAATGAAATTCAAGTTTCATTTTTTAACCATTTTGGAATGAGCCGTGTTTGCAAGTAATAACAAATGTCTTTGGAAACATTCTCTTTCAAGATATCTTGACAAAAAATATTTAAATTAAAATATTATATATTGAAATGAATCCTCTTAACATTAAATTAAATATTGTAATTAGTTCGATAACGTCACAGTAAAATACTTTAGGCAGATATTCTTTTAACATTGGTGATAAAATTTTTAGTGAGATATGTGTGATTTAAAAAGGTAAACGTTTTAAAAGAAAGTGAATGTGAGCTAAATATACACCATGGTGGGATTACTGCTGTTGGCTTCAATTTTCTCAGGTAAGTTAATTTGTTTTGTTTAATTCTACTTTTCACGAGACATTACAACACTTAGAATAAAACAAGCATCTACAAAAAAAATCGGTCATTTAAAAATTCTACCCTGCAGTTTTGAATATTTCTAAATGTACATATATTTATATGTAATGCATATTTTTTAACCATCACCGCTATCAATTTAAAACGTGTTCACTACAAACTGTGTATAATGCTTTCAACAGTGAGCTTATTACAACAACAGCTTTTATTTTGAGAGATGATACAGATGGAATAATTTGACATTGAAAGAACTAACTATATTTATATACACAATTGATTTCTCAATATTTATTTTCATGAAATAATCAAAGGTTGGTAAGAAGAGGGGTAGTTTTATACAGTGTAATGAAAAGATTTTTTTAAACACTAAAATACACTATATTTTTACAAATTTTAGCAAATTTCTCAAAAGAAAATTGCTCGAAGCTTAAATTTCTTAAAGACTAACTAACTCAAATATAAATTGCTTGAAATACAGTATGTTATGTACATATCTGAAAGTAATGTACTTTATTTTAAATTGTTTTCATGGTACCATTAATTAAGCGTCATAGCTGTATCGCAAATATAACAGATTAGTTCACAGAGTTGCTTTCTCATGGAGCCAACGCGTAGACAAACTTTCATTGGAAATTTCCTATACCCGTTAGATATTCTCTTCTTGCATGTGTTAATTTTGCGATGGCAAGTTTTCGAATAGAACATATTATATAAAGAACGGATCGTAAAGAGAAAGATATTTTAGCCAGATTTGCATTTATGTTCAATAGAGCAGTGTTCCGCAACCTTTTTACTACCAATAATCTTCTACAAAATCTCGTGAAAAAAATATAAAAGTCTTAAGTTGGTAACAGTTACTTTATTAAATTAAATAAATCCATGTATATAAAGTTACGTATAAATTGTTCTCGAAATAATGTTTTCTGTAAGGTTTTAAGTTTAAATATATTTATGATTTAACTAAGCAATCCATGGACCCCTTGACAAAGATGACGAAGCCATATTTAAAAAAAACACTCCAATAGAGTAAACTGCAGTTTTATACGAAACATTGAAGTGCGTTCTATAAGTTTTAGCTCAAATTCTAACCGTCAACAACCAAATTTCGGCTTCAAACAGTTAAGACAAAAATACAACACTTAAGATTGACCGAGAAAAATTAACAATTGATTTGAAAAGCTTGTAAAATATATCAATTATTATGTGTGACGAATTTAGAACGGGTGTTGTTTTTTTATTATTCTCAGTATGATATTATAGAGAGACATATTATAATGCTCGATGAGAAAACAACCTGGGAGATTTGAAAAATAAAAATGTTTCAGAAATTCAAGTTATTACATATTATTCTAATCTAACACAAACGACTACATTTACGTTTATGTTTACATATAAATATGTCAATGCTTGAGGCTAAAATACCGTTTTTCTTAGAACCGAAATGCGTATTTAATGACTACAAAGGAAGCTATATAGTTATTATAGACGAGCTTTAGTCAAACTATTATTCATGGGTGAATATTTCTTGGAAGTATTATAACAGATTTCCTATTCAAGTTTATATCACCAACCGCCAAGTTTGTTGAAGGCTTAAATGACCACCTTGCCGTTCAATATTTGATCAATAGGAAGTTTCAGTTAAAGTCACAAAATGCTTCACCAGAATAAAAGAACTATTTTTTCAAAGGTTCAAATTACCGACAACAATATTGCAATTAAGTTTTAATTAAAAGAAAGCATATTCATTCATCAAAATAATCATAAAAATATAATATGAGTTAAAGCAGTGAGCAGTGAGCAATTCATTTTATTTTTTAGTTAGTAAAAGAGAGAGCTTATGAAAAAAATAAAAATGGAATATTTAAAATCTGTCAAATCGTGTTGTCTACATTTTGAATTTCCGTTCAAATGTGTTTCGTGCATTAGGTGTGATTGTTTTTACGTATTTTATGCGTTGCCACACCGCTCATCCGATTGAAATAAAACTTTGACAAACTTTTTGCTTGCACTTGCACAAAGTTTATAAGCATATAAAAATTAGCTTAAAGTAGGTCTTATACATTAAAATCAATGTTTGTATATCTGCCATACCGTATGATATGCACTCGCCTATTTAAGAAGCATCTTCAGACGTCCTCTAGTTCAGTGGAAAACGAAAAATGCCCCACCTCAATTTATTAATTTGTAAGTTAAAAATGAGAATCATAATTTTATCAGTTAACCAAGCATTTCTTTTGGAGTGTTAAGAAAAGACTGATGTAACTCGAGCAGGACTCAATTCGCATCGCTTTGTTTTTAGGAGAATATCGATAGGAGGGATTTTTGTTACAGACATAATTATACGTCTTTGAAAACTAATCCATAAATAGGTTAACCAATTTTACATGTATTTTTAATTTGAATGGACAAGAAAACTTTTCACTGACCTACTCTTAATACTGGAAACTTTTTGCACAGTAACAGTATTAGTTGGAAAATTATTCTGAAGTTTATTATACAATTTAATCTCTGCAAACAGCCCGACAACTCGTCGCTCGGTTAGTGTTGGTGTTGTATTATATATACATTCTAGTTCAATGAAGCTTATTTTTCTATGAACCTCGATTACCTTAATGTTTTTAAAGAAACTTAAATAAAATAAAATTAAGCTTTTGCACGGTAGAATGCTGATAATAGTTTACAACAAGAGTTAGTTAAAATTTTCTTTATTTAGGAACCATCTGTGCATGAATTTATTGACTTTGCTAACATAATTAAACATAACTAACTAAATTAAAGATAATAAAAAAATGATCTTACTTTAGGTTAAGAGGTGGAATGAAACCAGGGCGCGCTGGGGCACTTCTTTTGACTATCGAGCCTTAGTTACTTTGTATCTTACTTCAATAATTCTTCGGAGAATATTTATAAAAAAAATTTTCATTCCATTCTAAGTCCTCGAAATAGTTGGATACATATACTGTACTGTAAAGCAGTTCAGTGTGTTTTTTTACTTTTCTTGGATAATATACAAATATGGGAAAATTCATTCATAAAATGGGGGTCAAAGAACTGCTTAGTTAAAACTTATACGAAAAAAATATTCAAGCACATAACATCACATAATATCAAAACAGAATTAAAATTTTGGAAAATGTGAAAAATCAGAGAAAGGATAATTTAAATGATTCAGACATTTAATGCGCACAATATTCTAACGTTTTTAATTTTCATTGTTTCCAAACAAAATTAAAGTGAATATCTATGTATAATATGAAGGGGGGGAGTTAGGTCAATCAAAATAAACAGCGCCCCTGAATTTTTAAATATAGCACTTAAAAAGAGCAGAAGATTTTTTTTGCGTTTAAGCCTAATTGCTATCATTAAGAAACCGTGACCTATTGCATTGTTATTTCCCCCTAGATGCAACTTAGTTGGCATGTCTGATTTTACCAATTGCTATCCAATGAAGTAAACGGTACAAAGCTTTTTCACTTGAGTTATTCCAGGCAACTGTAATAAGTTTGTAATAAGTAGCACCCTGTAATAAGTTTGTAAATCTGCAACTAGTGGGTAAACCACAGCAAAAAACACTTTTTTTCCAAAAAAAATAAAAATTCTTTTGTTCTGTTTTTATCTTTATTGAAAATGATTACGACTGGTGACTGTACATGACTGGAAAATGATCACTCTCAAGACAAGACTCTCATGACGAACATTAAAGGGTGCAACAAACAGTTGGTGAAAAATTAATGAAAGGAATTTAAAAATACAAAATGTGAATAAGTGGCACTAAATTAACTTTATATAAAATGTTTTGGTATCTCTTACAAATAAATCAATAAAATGTAATAGCATCGAAAAAAATAAGGTTAGAATGAGCATCAACAATAAATTTAAAAATAAATATAATCTGAATTTTTTTAGCAATATAATTAAAAATATTATATTTTCACTACTTTTTTTATTAAACGTGTAGTAAAAATAATGTCATGTCATACTCAATGAAAGTAGAACGTTTTCAAATTACTAACATGATAGATTATATGTATTTGTATTTATAAAGATTGATACCTTATTTTTTATTTATACTTGTTTCTGCTATGTAAGCTTAAGCATTGTTCTTCTGCTTAAGATAAAATTTCTTGGCAAGATATTCTTAAGTTTAAATTAGACGTTGATCCAGTTTCGGCGTAAAAATATTTGCTTTGTCATGCTTGAAAGGCCAAAACATTGTCTTGCGCTCAAGGTCGCTTCACTCAAATAATGAAAACAAAGTTAGATAGAGTTCCGGACAAAAGCTGAAAGACTTCTGAACAAGTGAAAGTTATTTTTAACGATCAAAAACAAAGTGGAACAAAACAATTAAATATTAAAAATTATGAATCTTAAGACCCATTTACACGA
Organism: Himalopsyche anomala; assembly: GCA_031772345.1. NCBI lineage: Eukaryota > Metazoa > Arthropoda > Insecta > Trichoptera > Rhyacophilidae > Himalopsyche > Himalopsyche anomala. The sequence continues at coordinate 16,209,530 of CM062832.1, read as the reverse complement.
AATGAGAACGCTGTCAAGTTACCTTGCAACAATGTTCTTCTAGCAATTGTCTACTATTGGGTCCGTTGGTTTCATAGCGCAGTGGCAGTGACAAATCCAACGTGTGCGAATCTTAGTACGAACAGATTGTTTTCAATCGATTTATTGATTTCTGTTTAACAGCATAGATGTGTGTGATTTCTAAAAAAAATCCTTAACCCCTTGCAATCTTAAGATAGCGGAACATAGCTCACTACTAATAATGTTCGCATTTTTACGTTTTTAACCCTATCCTATTAATTTTTGCATTTTATTCACTGCGTCCGTTGACGAATAAGTTTGAATTCGAAAATGCGTGAAGTTTATTTTAATTTTAAGGACAATTTTGAAGGCCACGAAAAATCAACGGAGCCTCATGTCGTGTATTTCTATACGCGCATACTTTTTTCGTTGGTGATCTCATTTTTGCATACGTTTCGTTCAATCCAAAACAGTAAAATAGTCGTCGTAATAAAGAGAGATTTATATACATATTTATAAAAAAAAACATGTAAACAGATGCTGCGTAATCACAGTGCTGTCAATAAATTGTACACTATTTTCTGTGTGAGTAAAATGCTACAGATGGGATTGGGGTGATAAAAAAGCTGTTTCGATTCACTAGCTCGCTTATTTCACTCATTAGATCACTAGGCCGAGTAATGTAATTTTAGGTACTCGGCCGAGCTCCCTCTCAGCAGCATACACAACACGTGTAAAAGTGCATTAAAAAGAAAATGTTATACCATGGAATTTTTATGCCTAACCGAATTCTTGAACTAAGACGGATGCTAGACAGACGCACATAGTGTCCAGAGATAGTAAAGCGTTAATGTTTGAAAAGGACTTTAAGGAGATAATCGATTTCTTTGCGCTTCAATGAACCAGACTTTGGTGACAGACTGGCGATGGGATGGATGCCGATAAGGACAGACGGAAGCACAACAGACATCCATTTCTTTATTAAGCTTACAAATTGAATGACATGATTTGTCCCCTTGATCAAGCAACTGTAAGAGCTTTTGTCTAAAAAAATCAACACATACTTTTTTTATGAACTATCAAAGAAGAGTACCGCTGAAATTTAGAGACTATTATTTGCAAAAAGTATTTTTAGTTATACATTACTTTATAATGTTATCAAGCCAGGTGTGGGACTGCTTTCTAAAAATACTTTTACTTACATATTTACATATACGGTCAGAGGCGTAGTTATAAATTAAGGACCTTAATTCAATCGTTACGCAGGGCCTTTCCATGCAATTTTAGGTATTTAGTATGTAGAAATTTGGTCCTCTCTTTTCGTTGGGCCGCCCCCCATTGTATGACTCTGGTATGAGGTGGCTACGCCACTGTTTATGGTTTATCTTTCACCAATTTTGAAACGAGCATGGTTTGCAAATAGTATCCCCAATTATAAACACTGATATAAATGTTTCATCGTATTATTTTAAGCTTTGTCAAATTTCAGGAACACGAATGGCAAATTGTGTATATAATAAAAAGTCAAGAACACGTTATGCACTAATTACACATTACATCATTATCGTATATACAAAATTTAGTTAAACCAATTACAATATGGGAAAATCAATATAATTTTTAAAAGAATTATAAATAAATGATATTAAATAATTAACTTTTAAATACATTAGAAAGCTCTTACAAATACATGCTACTGATTAACAACAAAAAAACAGATCGAAAAGAATGAAATAAGCAAGATACCTATTATGATATCGACTGTGGAAAGGAAAAAGGACCTAACCCACAATTTTTTTAAAACAGTTTTTTTTCGATAATCACAATGCATCAAACTTAATACATGCTCTATCAAAAGGATGTAAGCTGAAAATGCCGAACTAGTATCTAAATTTAGCTTTTAAGTTTAAAAAAAGATGAGCTTGTGAAAATTGAAACCAAGAAAAATTACTGAAAAAAAGATTTTTCCTAGACAATTTCTTTTATTTATATTAGATTATGTCAATTAAAAACCAGTTTAGAAGTTTCCGTGCACTTCAAGGTTGCGTATATTTCATGATTTACATATGACCCAAAATCATCAAAACACGCATTTTGTGCCTCCTGTAATTTGTAAATTTGCTATGTGTGGGCTACGTCCTTTTTCCTTTCTAAAGTCGATATATATATATCATATAGTCTTAAATAATCATTATTACAATAAGCAAATGAAAAATCACACAGTATTTTAAAATATCAACAATAATTAGTGTTACACCAAAAATTGTTCTGTGTTTCAAAAAGGCACTTTTAAAAAAAATGTCTGATATTGCTTCTCAAAGAGGCGAAACATGTGTCACATTTTTTAACACAATAAGTGTAATAGCAAAGTTATCAAATGTAATTTTTTATTAAAAAATAATCTCCATAAAGCTACCTTCGAATATATCGAAAATATCATAACCCGTCCTGATCTATGATTAATAATGTGCAGTTAGTACAAAGATTGCTTTATATTTTTAAATATTTGAATGCAATTCCATCAAGAATTAACACATTTAAAGTGATATTTTATACGGTAAAGATATAACATAGTTGTATGAAAAAACAATAAGAAATTCATATTAAAAGACTTACATTTATGAGTTTTGTTAGAAATGTTATTTGTTGATAATATACCAAAAACCCTCTGTTTGTGTACGAGCACTAATGAATATAGGAAGTAAATCAAAAGCTTACATTTCAATTTCCGGTTTCAAATATACAACTACTATTTTTGGTTAATACAGGATACTCGTGTACCGAATACTTATGTAATCCATATTCATCTATATTTTGGATAACACTGCGTAGGCACATTCGAGTTTTCAATATCATATTTTTTTACATTCATTCTAAGAATATAAATACTTTGTTTTTGATAATGAATAGTAGATCATTTGTTGACCAGCAAAAAATATACTACTATACAAATTTGTTACTGGAAAATAGTCAATGCGAATATTTCCTCGTATGCATATGGTTACTCATTTAATATTCGATTTTGAATGAACCTTAATTTAATCTTGTCGGAAGAATTCAAATACTGAAAATTGAAAGGTCTTATAACTGGTTTCGATTTTTTTGTAATAAGTATGTCACAAGATATGATTTTTTATTAACCCAATCTTGTTCTCTTTTGAATGACAAAAGCTTGTTATGTCTAAATAATTTACAACATATATAATGATATTAAATTTTTATTTTATTTTCTTTGCTTATTTTTTTTGCTTGCGCTAACTAGTTTAGTATGAATTATTTCATCATTTGAAACCTCTATCAAAGTATTGTTATATTATTGGTACTTATTCATTATATATTATCAATAGAAGTAGGTCAGATTAATCTTCAATAACTCAATCCAAACATGAATTGAAGGTTTGAATTGCTTCACTTGGTCAATGACAAAAGCTCATTTTTTAAAGTGCTTTTATTGGACGAACAAAATAAATTCACAGTCACTGATAAGCAGGTATTATTATTGAAGGAAGCTTTTCTTTTGTCCGTGAGAAGATTAATATATGACAGTTAAAAAAACAATCATTTTGTCGAAAGCGGAAGTCAAAGAAAAGCTCGTTGTTGGCAGCATTAAAATCGTCAATTTGTTTTTAACTAACACCTGAATAAAATATTAATACAATATACTATTGTTTAATTAGAAATGGGAAGAGATGGATTTCACGACTGGTTTAAATAAATTTGCACTGTTTTTGGAAGTTGGTCATTGTTAAAAGAGCATAGATAATAAATTACTTTTCTCTCCTCCGCATTTTGAATTCATAAAGGTCAGGACTAATTTAGCTTTGCTTGATTGTTTGACCCTTTCAAAATATGAAGCCCATTTGGTTAACGCGTCAAACTTTCGTGTCGACAAAATACTTAATTTATAATAGTATAACTCTTGGCACGTGTTATACACGAGCGGTTTAAAAATGAAGATATTAATAGGAAGTGACTTAGGTGTTTAAGATTGTGGATATATATTTTTTCCAAAATCTTGTGGCAAATAATCATACATTTTTTTAAAGAATTGCAATAACAATCCTTTCTAATTTGGAGCGTGTGTACTACTAACTGAGTTTATTTCGACTAAATAAATATAATATATATCATCAACCGTTATATCAAGTTAGAAAAAAAAGTATGAAATTGAATAGTTGTAATAGTAGGCTAATCACTACGCCCCGTTTTTAGTATTAGGTAAGTGGGTGTGAATTGAAATTTCACGGTCTTCAATACGTTTGAGAATAAGTCTACAAATCGATCGAAAACTAATTCGATTAAGCAAAATCGTTTTGACATTCGATCTCGAGAATAATGTAACTGGAACGACGAGAAAAATAATGGACTAAAAAAAATGTTTTGCAAAAAATAGATAATCAACCTATTTTAAAAATATGCTTCGCATTATTCGCGTGAAATATTTAACTTTTTGGCGTATTTTTATTATACTGCGTTGTAGCTGTAGCGAGTTGTGGTGAGTACAACGTTGAGTATCCTTGAAAATAAAGCAGTGCTCTAGTTGGTTAGAGCTTTCTCGACCAATCATGGGAATCTGGGTTTGATTCCCGGTAAGGTGAATGTCAAATTTAGATTTTTTCAATATGAAATATTCGCCGGCTTGTGACGTATTCGATTTTTTCTCGTATGCTATTTCAACTAATGTTTCGCGCATTATCATTAACTGTTATGCTAACTATTATTTTATACAACTTACTAAAAGTAATGCAAAAAAATAAGTAAATAGAAAAACAGGAAAGGTTATTCTGACTATTTTTAGGCATTCTTACTCTATATGAAAGTAAGTAATATATTGTGTACACATCATTTTGGCAAAGAGTTAACTATTGAAAAACTCTTATGTTAATTTTAATTAGAAACCGGACAAGACGAACAATTAATACGAAGAATTGATCACTTTTTTTTACCAAACACCTACAATCAGTATTTGTTAGTGTTTTTTTCTTAATTGTTTTCTCTGTTCAAAATCTCCAGATACTATTAACTTTAACAGCGCTGACTTAGAATACATGCGCATGCAAAGCCTTAATCAGTATTCGCCCTTGAACTAAAAAATAAGAGAAACTGTTTGGCAGGGAATAGTTTCAGTGAGTAAACAAAGATACGAAGTTACATCATCTTAATAGAATCCTCAGGCTCACGGAAAACTAAATATTGCAAATTAAAATTAATTATTCATGTCACGCATTTTTTTATGTTAACCCAACATAAAAAAATTAGGTCAATCATATAACCGGCCGTAAAAAAAAACGAAATGATAGTGTAGAAAAAAAAGTCGCTTAGCAGAATTCAATGGCTCCCAAGAGAAAAGTACGTCATCAGAATCAAGGATAGAAACACGTTGGTGAGACTATTTTTACAGCACGTATCAAATTATATTGACAAGATTGAGATAAAATGTAAACATCTCTAAATGATTGTCATACTGTAGAGGTCGATAAATTTATTAGAGATTTATCGTCAGAAACATCGTATATGGTATTCACGCTTTTTAACCTGTCTTGCGTGTTTTTTTAATGAGTTTTGGAATACGTTTTCTGAGAGAGTAACAATCCTACAAGGGTTCAAAACACTAATAAACAAACAACACTTCAAACGTAATTTGTCTTCTTCTTTCAATTGCTAAGTTGGTTTTGGGATTGAAAGTTGAGAAAGTTCCATTTCGATTATTTTTCATATAACAGACCATAAGATAGCAAGTGTTTTAATGAGATTCATAGCATTAGTATTTTTTATACAAAAATAACTCTCAGAACTTAACAGTTAATTTTAAAGGCTTCCTTAAAATGTTTCACAATCTTGTGCGATATATCAAAACAAAATATGCCAAGAAAAAGAAACAAACAAATGTAAGGATTAATAACCGGCGTAAAATTGTTTTAGTAAAAAAACAATATTCCTTTGTACTTCATTCCACTTTATTTAATATGTCAGGACCGGTTTCGCTCATTACGAGCATCGTCAACTGATAAGAAATATAATTTAACAATGCTATTTATACAAAAATGAACAGTTATCAACAACAATTGGCATTGAAAAGAAAATACCAATTACATTAAAAGTGATTCTAAAATAGCACAAAATTAAAATGTTTAACACATCTAACATATAATAAAAAAGTCATCTCAGATTAATAAATTTAGAATGGGGATTGAAAGTAATTACAAACATAATTAAAATTTGGGAATTCTTTGACAAAGTGATACAGTGAAAATAATGACATTAATAATGACATTAATAGAGTGAATAGGCTTAATGATAGTTTCATATTTTTCCCCGCTTCCAAGTAGTTGGTGAGTGTACATGCTTAAACAAAATCGACAGCCAGGAAGATTCTGAAAAAGAAATTTTTCAAAGACCATATTAATTCTAACAAAGAAATATATAAATATATATATATATTAAATTATATAAAAGAATAGTTAACAAGTGCTAATGCAATGGAAAAAGTTTATTATAAAGATGTTTTTTTACTAATTTAATGCCTTTCCATTAAGTATTGACAGTGAACACCCTAAAAGTAGTAAAATTGTTTATTTTGGAGATGCATCTTCAAATATACAAAATCACTTAAAACCCGCTTTTTTTAATATTAAAAACTTATTTTAAATAAAGATAATTATAAATCTTTTTATCAGAGCGGTATCTGAAAAGGTTACGCTCATGCACATTGTTACAAAAGTGTTTCTTATCAACCTTGGTGATCAAAGCATATAATAAAAACGTAATTTTACCTAAACGTAAAATTAATTTGTGTTGACTGAATTAAAACTGAAACATGTCATATTCAATATTTTCAATTAAATGTCACTTACTCAAACATAATTTTCTCACTAATATTTTAATAATCTTCTATTAAAACTTTTGAGTCGCAATTTTCCAAGAAACTTTATGTATATTATCGCCAGAGCTTTAAAAGATCATACTCAAAACTTCATTAAACTCATCGCCAATTTTTTATTAAAGTAAGTATTAATTTAGTAAAACTGCGCTCATTTTATAATTTGAAAGGAAATTGTACTTAAGAATTTAAAACTTTGACATTAAGTAAATAAAAAATCAGGCGACGAATCGTATTCCCATGAAATCATAGTCGAGTGAGATATTCTAAAAAAGTTTATTTGAGTATCACAATAAGAATTATTTCGTAAACTTTGAGTTGACAAAGCAATCTGGGTTATAAAAAAGTATAATATAACTATTATTTCGAGTTTTTTTTTATAATAACATGATATATCATTGACAACGATTTTGAATTTCGCAGTTCAACAAACTACAACTTTATTGATGGCTGAAACATTTAATTATGTTACTTTATTGTAAGATATTACACAAATTCAATAATCTACACCCTGCAGTATTTAAAAGCTTCCTCATAATACAATAGGGTCGAAAGTAATAGTAACTGTATGTTATGAAATGGTCCATAATACATTATGCACACTGCAAGAAATTTTATTTCTCATTGTGGCACCTCAATCTTGTCGACCTTTTTAAAGTTAATAAAATAAAATACACTTTTTCAAATATATTTCTAAAAAATGATAAAATAATAAAATTCTAGTAAATTGTTAAGCAAAGTGTGTTTTTCTTTCCTGTGAAAGAGTGTGGTTGCATAAAGACCTTTATTATTGGGACTTATGCATTTACTATGTATGTATCATAAAATAATGACAGTATTTTATATTCTTATTAAAAGAAGATGAAAAGGTTAAAACCAAAAAACCAACGTATCTAGAAAAAAAACAGCTTAGTAAAAAATGCATTTGCTACATTAAACTCGATGGCTGCCACAGACGAGATGTCTCGTAAAATTTTTCGTTACTGGCTAACTCGTCAATTACTAATTAAATTTTTAATTGCAAATTATAACAGGCGTGATAGGTAATTACGTACTTTTTTCTACGGCAACTAAAAGGCTTAAAGATTCAGATTGATGAATGTTGATAAGTTTTCTACGTTTTTTGATAGATGTGTTCTAAAAATAGTTTTAAAAATCTTTTTTTTTTAGATTTATTACTTTCCTGCTATTATTACGTTATTGGTTATAATTAATTAAAATATCATTTAAATATCTGTACAAACCTTATTATTAAGACACTTTATATTCTTGACTACCCGTCTATGATCTTTTTCCAAAAAGTAATGATGATTAGATTATAGCACGAAAGCAAAAACCTTATGATTACGAAAAGATTTTCGTAATCATTCTTATAACTCACTTTTGTCGGGTTAAGATATAAAAACTCCACCCCTATAATACATCTTGCGATTTTGAATTCATAACTCTCATTGTCTTCAAAACCTTAATCATCTGAATCACAATACCCTCTACAATCTTTTCTTTCATTCAACCAGGAAAATTCTAGCTTTGCCGGATATTTTTGAAGGAGTGTAAATTATTTTTTTCCAGAGGTTTTTCATTATTTCTTTTGTAAAAAAATATATTTTACGTTTTTTTTCGCATAAATTGTGGAAATATAAAAAAATACTTTTCTTTTCGAAAAAATATTTTGCATATTTTCAGGGCAGTTTATAATAATATTCTGTTATCGTGCGTACTGGTCGATTAATTGAACATTTAATTATATAACCGCAAAAGAGTTGATTAAAAATTAAAGGGTTAAGATATTGGTTATTATTTTTAATTATATTGAAGCAGTCAATCATATCGTTTAAAATAAATAAATATAATACCTGTGAACGAAAAGAAAAAAGTTTTATTCTTAAAAATTGAATGAAATGAGTTGAATACATCATAAAAATATAGGTAAACGCGTAAAAGGATCAGTCAAATAAACGTTCCTAAATTAGTAAATTTTACGTTGAACATTTTACATACATTCATTCATACATTCTACATTCAAATGTAAAGTATCGGTTTCAGGCAAAAAAATATTTTTCCTTTCACACACTGATATACTGACTGCACTTTTATTAATAATTCTGGTCAATTTTATTGTTATATGCTGTTTAATTGATTTGATGTTAAATATATGAGTGAAAATATCGTTAGTATAAAAACGTTTGTGATTAAAATCTTGTCATTTCGGCTCTTATTTCTAGGCCAACTGTGTAATTTTTATGTTTCAACTTTTAAGTAATAACTTTCAATAATATTTCACCAACTTTCTGGTATAGTTTCCAGCAATATTATAAGATATCAATCACATTGAATAGTCGTCATAACAACTCAAGATGTGTTGAAGTAATATTATTAAATACATGCCGATTCCGTGGCAAAGTGGTCAACGTCGTTGGCTTTCCTGGTAGCCGGTAAATTGCTCGAATGGAAATTGCTCGAATTACAAATTATTCGAATTGTTTGGTTATTTAAACGATTTTTCACGACTTTTTCTACGAATTTCATTTTTATCTTGTGCGACACTTGTTTAGAGAGTGAAATATAAAAATAATTTTCGTAAGTATTTATTTTAACCGTGTTCGCTCCAAATGCGGAACATATGATCTTTTAATGGAGTTTATCTCAACAGAAGTGTTTCTACGAGAACTGCTTATTAATTAGTTACTCAAACTGTTTCTATATATTTCCAGAACACATAGAAGACTAGGGCTAAGACAGAACAAACGGACAAAACAAACGGAAACAAATTGATTATCTTGTTATTCGAGCAATTTCCATTCGAGCAATTTACCGGGAACCGGCTTTTCTGACGGGTCTTACGGCTTCAAGTTAAAACAACATTGTTTTCAGTCAATTTATCGATTTCTGTTCGATTGCATTGGTGTTTGAGATGTATAAAAATCCCTTCTCACTCGTCCAATTATACAATTAGCAAAACATAGTAAGATCGATTAATTAACCACGAGTTCTGTCATAAGTCTTACTCGTCTATTCCTACACTCTTCGAAAAAGAGAAGTTGAGTAACTAGGTAATAAGAAATTCTAGTAGAAAAATAGATTTAAAAAAAATATACAAATATTTTACATTTATTTTAGCTAACAAGCACATTAAAACCATACTAAATTGATGATAGTATTTCTACATAAATTCCCAATCTTTTTGTATACGAAAATCTTTTTGACACCGTTATTAAAATACGGTGCATGGTCCGTGTAGTGCTTTCACTATGTTGTCACCGTGCGTGAAAAATTAAATATCCAAACTGTCTGAAGGTATAATGAACATCAAGAGATTTATAATACAGTCAGCACGTGTTGAGGAAATTCCCATATGGCCTTGAATATACCCATCTACCACGAACTAAAATTACTGTATATTGCCAAGTATTTAAATAAATTTCTAATAATTGTATATTTGAATGAAACTTTGCTTTATCCAATATGAGAATTACTTAATCGTTGTAGGAAAATGTTAGTATTAATGTCAAATAAAAATAATAAAACATTTTTAGTACTTTTTCCACATAAAATTTATTGGATCAGGACCCGTTTCGCTCACGGTGAGCATTGTCAACTGATCTTCAATCTAATTATGGTTGACAGATATTAAGATTTATTTATTTGTTATATAAACTCATTTTTGGCTTTTATTTTGTTAATGATAATTCATACTTGATTGATTTTTTATGTAATAGTTTGCATTGCTAAGAGGTCTTCAACTTTTTATTTATAGTTTATTTTTCTTGTATTTTGCTTCAATTTATTTGCTTAGTTGTAATACCAATGGTTTGTCATACCTTGTTTTTCTTACTTAACAGTTGTATGAATATCACTGTTTCATTGTATTTCTTATCAGTTGACAATGCTCACCATGAGCGAAACCGGTGTTAATCCAATACATTTTATGTGGAAAAAGTACTAAAAGTGTTTTATTTTTATTGTAATACCATTCCACCAAGTATTGACTTAAGTTAATTTTAAGTAAAATATGATATTAACATGTTAATTGTTCATGATTTTAATTAAAACTAGATACTAATTAGATTCGGAAACAGGAAAAATAATTATGTTTTTCACGTCGATATTGTATTTTTAGACTTAATAATAATAATTGTTGCTGAGTGAAACAAAAGCAGAATAATTCTTCGAATATTTTAATATAAACACAAATGTTTTATTATCATGATTGTTTAAATCAGCGTAAACCTGTGTTTTAAACAAATGAAACTTCGCAGAAATTTTATAAGCTTAGCAAAGCTTTGTTAAGGTCTCTAAATCAAAAGGTATTTGTAAAAGCTGTATATAAAGCCCGTCAGAATAATAAAATTTTACAGTGTCGTATAAATAGCTTGACATAGATACAACATAATGTTAACCTATTACTAGAAAAGTAACTTTGAATTTTAAATACAGTTTTATTTTTAACTGTTTGAATACCGCGCAAATAAATCATTAATATGTCCCAGAGATACTGCGTGTTTTTGATGAGATAAATAATTTTGCCTAATATACACTCGAATTCGATATTTTAAAAACCTATATTGACTCAGTATAGATGGCACTACACATATTCATCAAAATATTTCTTTTATTCTATTAGAATACTAAGTATTTGATTTTTTTAAATGTATTGAATATCCGTGTTCGATTGCATATGTTCCGGACACCTGTGTCCGCTTGATATTCAAGTGGTTAAATAAGTAAGCTTTCGTGTTGCGTGTGGATTTGTTTTTAGCGCTGATAATTTATATCAGTATAATGATCCGTTGAAAAACACAGTGGTGTAATTTATACTTCTCTCATTTTGAGATACAGCAAACATGAAATGCCAGGGCATAAAATTCTGTATGTTGTATTATTGAATATTATTTTAAGACGTGTCTTGAGATCTTAGAACTGTGAGTATGTGTATTTTACACAAAAAAACGTATTATTTGACATATTTTTTACATAAATGTTAATAATAAACAATTAATAAAAAGATCAAGAACTAATAATCTTACAAAAGAAACGTTGCCTTCTTATGTCCGACACAATTCTAATAAAATATACAAATTTTGATACTTTCATTTGATATAATTTAGAATTTTATACCAATTAAGAAAATATTATTTTTTTGATTCGACATTTTTATTTCCTTTGCAGTTCTGTGGAGCAACAGCCATGCCGAAGATAAGTGCAAAGGCGAATTACGTCGCTGCCTTGCCGGACTTCCTCTGGAGGGTCATGGGGGACTCCCCGTCACGCAAGAACAAATTACGGCTCTTTGCAAGTATGACTTCTTCCATAAAAAACTCTATTACTTACCAGCATAGTTGTACTTTTTCGTTTAATACACGTAGCGTTGTCATGGAGCACTGCAATAAATAAGAAACGTTGAGACAGAAAAGTGATTTAAAATAACTACGTTTAAAAAATAGCAGTATATACATATATGTAATTACAAATTTAATAATATATATTTGACTTTATATAAAAAAAAGAAACCAATTATTCTTTGCATTTCCGTAAGTCTTTTCAGTAATATTGTAAATATTTGTTACGTGATAGCAACATGTCACAGCCATTGTTTGTTGTCATAAATGTGTGTGAGCTAAAGCTTTATTGCATACCAAGCTTCGACATTGACTAACATCAATAATAGATATCCTGTTAAACAATCACTGGATACACAATACGATTAAGGTTTCCCTTGCTACCCTCAGGACATATTCAACTGTGTGGATATTTGTAAACAATTTAGCATTTCAGTATTGAAATTGATTCAACTCAAGGCAGCTGGAATTTGATTTCCCACCTATTATAGTAGGAACAATTTCGACTCAATTATATATTGTATATTATAATGCTGCGGTTTATGAACAGAAATCGAAGAACATTCAGAATATCGTGATTAAAAATATAATACATGTCGTAAATTTAAATAAAACTTATTTATATAAACAATATTGAGTATTAAAAAACGTTGGCACTATACATCAAGGTTCGGAAAACAATGATGGCAGTTTTTATAATCCTAAAACAAAGGAAAATCGATAAAGACTATTTTAATGGATCTGGAAATTGAAATGTTTAATATCTTGCTATTTTAATATAATTTAAAATGTTTTGTGTAATCCATTTCACACAAGACTATGTGAACTGCCATTTTTATTATAAACTCTATAATAATTTTTAAAAAATGTACTTAATGAATCCATGTTTTATTCAAAATTATACTTACTTCTTATACAGGGAATTGCAAGTTCCACGTGATGGCGTATATAACTCAATTTCAATAAAACATGGAGACAGCAATCTTTGTTTCGGTAAAATTTTCAGCTGATTAACTGAATACTAATTAATATAATATATCATTTATGATAATTAACTTTTCAGGGCTTGAAAATTTTAATTTCTGTTATTCACAACTTTTCTTATTTTGTTATAGATGTTACTGATATTTCATATATTCATATCTTAAATCAAATATATCTGTGGAATGTAATGTCAACCGTCGCAATATTTGCTCGTCATTTCATTTTTAATAATATTTATTTTAAGGCAATGATGATTAAAAATATAAAAGATACAATATACCATCAATAAAACAATTAAATCAAAAATACATCAATTTTATGATTGAGTATGAAAAAGCTAATATAGAAAAATTTAATAGCGATTTTTGTAATACAAACTTGTGACCTGGAAAGGGAAGTCGGGTCCATGGTGCAGTGGTCAACGAACGGGCTTAAATTCCTCAAGCTCAAGTCCTAGTACGAACAGCATTTTTTCAGTTGCATATCGATTTTTGTGATGATACAAGGGTGTTTGTGATATATACATACAAATTTCTTTTCACCCTACCAATACTAAAATAACGAGGCGTAGAAATAACGATTAGCTTTACTAAAAAAGAGAACTCCAGCAACTGAGTAACATGCAGTTCTCATAGAAAAAGATTTCTGGGGGTTGCAGTGTTCACAAATGGACAATAACAAGTGAGTCTAGGCACTCGATTGATATAACTTTTTGTTTTGATACAATGTGTACATGTTTCATATTTTTTATTAAAAAAATATCTAAAATACGTTGAATAAAAAAAATGCTAAAACGACAAAGATTCAAGTATAGTAAAATTAAGTTAAATCAAATTTGTTTGTGTTAGGCAGTATGAATTAAATAAAGCGGTGTTATTAATATTCGACTATGATATTTGTTAAATTTATATGCGCGTGGTTTTCATGAAAGCTTATTAATTACTAAATGGTCAACACACGGAGCGATACGTTATTTGGAATTTCCCGGATGTGTTTGAAACTTTTCCCAAAAACTTACTTTATTGTCATTTTATATACAGCTCTAATAAACCATTGTTGTTCCAAGGTTTTTAAATGGATTTTAATAAAAACATATTATTAATTTGGTATACTATTACTTATGAATTTTACATTTTTCTAAGAGTATTTTTGTATTTGTTTTTGTATATAAAATATAAAAAGTCTGACTGTTTATTGTTTAAAAAGGCACGTTTTTTTTTACTAATTTCACTATATTTATGTAAGGCCAGAACCAGTTTCGTTCATCGCAAACATTATTGATTGAAGGCGATCATGATTTTAAATATTGGGGCCAATCTATAAGCGTTACTGCATTGGATCTAACAGAGAATTAGTTCTTACGTGGACAGCTTTATGAAGAAATACCAAGAGGAAAGAATCACACGAAGTCAGTTAAGCACTTAAATAATATAAATAAAATTAATTAAAATGCCCGTACTTTTATGTTTTTAGTCGCCCGCTTTGGTCTAGTTGGTAAGAGTTTGCTCTAATGATGAGGTGGGTCTGGGTTCGATTCCCGGTAAGGTCAATGTCAAATTGGATTTTTTCAATTTTAATTTGAGATCTAAGATATGGGTGTTTGTGAAGTTAATTCTCCTCGAGTTAATCTCATGTGACTTTCAAAAATTCTCATCGAGTATATCTCGTATGATCTATCAACTTCAAAATATTTGACGTATTGGCGTAAGCTGTTATGTCAAATATATATTTTTTTTAATTAAAAAATTAAAGAAATATAATATATATATATATATATATATATTAGATCAAGCATGCAAAAACTTGGGCTTCAAGTGGGTTGCAAAAAACAAATTATGATGGGCTTAAATGATCTTTGAATATTTTAAAGTACATTCAACTAATGGTGGATACATCCCATGTACAACAGCAACCGTGCAAAAAAAAACTGTAATAAGATGAAGTGAATAAACATTTTTTTTTCATAACATTTTCTCGTTTCGCATACACTATACGAAAAGAGGGTAAGTACGCTGGCTCATATTTATTAAATTCAATGATTTAATTTTGAAAAATAATTATTATATTTTGACTTTTAAACAAAGCATTCGTGGACAGCAGAAAAATACAGGCCACGGATTGTGAATCACTGTCTTAAATAATATATTACGTATATGTCAATAATACTATTATGGGAAACAAATTAATAAGCAATTTGCTGTCAACCAACCAACCATTACTTTTCAAATACAAGCTTTCAATTATAATGATACAAGATTTTTGATGTTTTATTTATATACGACACTAAAAATGTAGCTTTATACATGTTACAAATACCGAGCAAAACCGATATATAAATGTTGTTCTATATAAAAACGTTACAGTTCAACAGATAGATTAAATAATATTATGACATTATATAAATGTATATATTTTTTATCCATATCTCCTAATGGAGGTATCTAAACAGAAGTTTTTCTACGAGAACTGTTTGTTACTCAGTCGCTCAACTTCTCTTTTCCGTAGAGAGTAGTAGGGATAGAAAGACAAAACTAGAACAGGACTAGTGATTAACTAATCGCTCTCGCTACGCTTAGTTATTCAAGGATCGGAAAGGGCGGGAGTTAATTTTTAGACATCACAAACACACCGTCTGGCACGGAAGTCCAACACGTTAACCGCTGCGCCATAGGACCCGACTGTAATAAAATATACATTACACTTAGTAATAAAACGACTACTGTATAACCAAATTTTTAGTACATAAATATATTTTGTTTGATCATTTTTGTATTTTTGTGCGTAGCATAAGTACAAACATTTATTAATGGAGACATACGTAAATATAATAAAAAATGTATCTTGTTTACAACATATTACAACAAAACGGGTGTTTTTTTAATCTAAAATAAAGCAACGCTTTGTTGACGATGTTGTTGGCTCATAAATAATCCTGTAGCGTTTATAACTCAGGATGGAATAGTTTTTTTGTGAAAATGTGGTATAAAACATTATCACAGAACCCTTATAAATCAAATCGTGACCTCAAAGCATAAATTTCTGTAAAATTTTCCCCTCGCGGTCAATACAACGTGCTACATACATTTTAGACGAAAGACATACTCTTATAAAGTTTTTAATTGGAACTAAGGCATCCAATCATGAAACTTTTTTTTATCCCAGGATTACGGGATTTATTAATTTTTTACACGTCCCTAATTTTAATTTTAAAATACTGGCGTTGATAGCCAATGCAATAGATTTATTATTCCTTTATCTTAATTACTGAGATCAATTGTAATATAAAATATATCAAATTACCTCTGTATAAGATCTTAAATTAATTAATTGAAATACATCTTATTCGGCTAAATACTAAATAATTTCCGAAAAATACATTTCAACTGAAACGATAATACATTCGTCAAAAATTTTCGACCGTCGAGCTATCAATATCAGTAGCACAAATGAAGGAGACTTGAATAACTTTGACGCTTGCACACTCTAGTGCTTGAAGCTCCATAAATTGTATATCTAAAAGTACAAATATGAGTAGCGGTATTACAAGAAAAAATACGAAAAAGTATTTTTTTTAAATCGTAATATCGGACGAATAAATCAATACCTTTATCATGTCGTTATTATTTTTTAATCTATGCAAATCCGCTAAGGTATCTCAAAAGGAGTTTTTCTACGAAAACTTATTGTTACTCAGTTGTTGAACTTTTCTTTTTCGAAGACAGTATTAGATATAGGAGGATGGAGCCACGACAGAACTAAAAGTGGGAGGGAATTTTGGACATCACAAACACCAATTCTTTTGAACTAGAATCGATAATTTAATTGAAAAATGCGGTTTGTACTGGGATTTGAATCCATAAGATCCGTCACGGAAACCAATGATGTTGACTCCTTGCGCCACAGACCTGACTAAACAGAGGAGTAAAAATTATCTACATAATAAAAAATACATCAAAACCTTGAATTGATTATTTTCTCTAGTCACTATACAATATTATCTGATAATCTTAAATAAATATTCTTGCTAAAAAGTCTGCTTTTAGAAAAAAAAACATTCCAGGATCAGTGATGGTCAAACAGTATAACCAAATTATTATACATATATCAAGGGAGGATTTTTCTAGGATCACGGTTTCATTATAATCAGCATAGTAACCGATCGCAATGGTTTTATAGAATTGTAATTTAATTCTTTTCAATTGAGTTTGGTTTTAATAAATAAGAGATATTTCTTTTATCTAAGAGATAAGAAATCAACGTAGTTCTATATCAAACTTGGTTTAATTGCTTGCAAGGAAAAATCAGTTACGCATTATTATCAGTCAAGAAAATTTTGTTTTAAATTAGATATTTAATTTATAAACTAATAACCATCGTTTCATTAAATTGTTTTTTTTGTCTAAATACAGGTTATGTATTTTGAAAACACATTCTCTTTATAATGCTAATTGATATAACATATTTCAAACGTACAGTCAAAATGTGTTGAAAATGAACTTCCTGAATACGTATCAATTCTGTTGATAAATATTAATATGCCCAATCGGATTATTTGTTTAAACCTACATAATAAAATTTGCACAGGCGAACATTTCAATGATTGAAATTTTTTGTGTCATTGAATTGTAATTTAATCTCATTATGTTGTGGGATAAATAATTTCAACATGTGTAAGCATATAAACGGATCGGCTTTATGATAAAAGCTGTTAACTTGTGGTGGAAACGTATTACATTTATTTAAATAAATAGATGTCTTCACAAATTTTGATTAGCGACTGTTTTATTTATCGTGATTAATTCCACCCAATGTTTTTACTCAGTAGTGTTTAAAATGATTCCGATAAAACGATCAATTTCGATCGTTTACGAAATCACGATCATGAAATAACAAATATTTAATTAAGCAATGCTGAAGATTCTATACACACATAATGATTAAAAATAAAACACTTGTTTGTGGTGACTCCATATTATTTGTTTAAATATCAGCCCCAGGTTTGTTCGCTGGCAACGCTCTGAAATTGTCAAATTGTCCTACTGAAGCATTGAAGTAGCGATATTTTTTGCCTTAATGAATTAATTATCAATTTCTTTAGAACGTGTAACTAGGAATGATACAAAGATTCATATAATAATACATCAAACTTCAAATAAACATTGTTAATAATTATTCACCTAGCTATCGATAATATGAAATAATAATTTTACTTCAATAATCAATTATTATGTCGTTCAAGTAATATATTCAAATAAAGCATCGATATATTCTCAAATGTTGTAATAAGTACGCAGAAATTCCTAGAAATTTTGTCAACAACATTTTAATTGCCAAAAAACATAGTAATAATCATTCTCCGACTGCGAAGTTGGGCGCTTGGAAATTTGTTTATCAAATATTTACTCGACGAACTTTATTTTTACAGTTGTTAAAATTTTGATAGCATTTTCATACCCACTCGTAAAATTAAATTAATATTCTTTTTATAAAATATGCAATCAAATTAGCTTTGAAATAAACATTGAACTTTCTTTCAGCAATACATACTATAGAAAGTAGTATTTCTTATATTACTCAAACAATAAAACACTTCTTTGCACTAATTCCATATTTATTTAACACTAGCGAGTATCTGGCATGTGTTTCAATGCCACTCAAAGAAAGAAAGTGTTTGTGTTTTAATTATATTTATTGAAGTGCTTTAAGATACACACATTCACATGTAACGTATTGGCAGCCCACTGCTGATTCACAAACCTTTGCGGGAGTCTGCACAACAACTCTCCAATTTTGTATCGCAATCGGATGAGCGGTATAGGAACGCATAAGGGACAAACAAACAAACATTCATTTTTATAAATATAAATAGATAGATGATGAAGACATTTGAATGGTACATCGGAGGCAAAAAAACATTACCGTTCGACCACAGCAATTGAAATTAAAAATATATATATCGATACATTAAATACTAATACGATTGATGTATTTTATTAAAATATAGAATAACGAATAGTTTTAGCATAATATTTAATATTACATATTAATATTTTCAAGGTAAACGATTATCAAATTGTAATTGCCGTTAAATTTAACCATAAATCAATCACTAAAAAAAGATTGTAGTATAATATTTTCGCAATGGAGCGTCAACGCTTTATCAAAAATAATTTGATGCGTTAATTGACTTTTAAAACTTAATTGATTGAAAGGTTTTCAGATATTCGTGACGGAAAAAGTTAAATGGCATCCCCAAATTCAAAATGATAGATGTCGAGGATTTCGCGTTAAAATTTTATAATGCGATTATCTCTCCATTTAATTTTTGGTTCAAATTTACTTTCGAGCTCCGATTCTAGACTCGATTGTGGAAGGTGACAAGGGATGAGAATATAGCAGGCAGCTTTGAGTAATGTACAAGTAAATGTTAATGTATATTCGTAGATTAATACATTTTCACACTTAAAATAAAACAATATTCTCTATTGATGCCACTCGACTATTTCGACAAGATAAAATTTATTAAATGAGAGAAAAGTAGTTTTAATATAGACTAATGGCCTAGGTCCATAGGACGATAAGTAAAAGAAATAATGTTTCGTGTAATATTTCCCATTATATTCGAATACTCTCTTGTATAACTTCACAAAAGAACAACAAGAAAATAATTATTCTCTCGGTAGGCAGATGTTTGCACAATGGAAATAAATAAATATAAACAACCACTCACTTAGTAAATACGATTTAAAATATTGCTTTATAGTTCTGCCAAAGTTGCAATAAATTTGAATTGGATTGAGATAAATGACTAAAAAGATGAGAAAAATGGGTCAAAGTTTGGGTCAGCCATTTCTTAAAACTACTAATTTCTAGATGAAGCAATCGATATATTTTGACAGTGCTATTTCTCTATATTACTTTGACTTTAAATGGAGTATACCTTTTTAAAAAATCAACGAAAACTTCTTGCTATTCAGTTTCTCAATTTTTCGTTTTCGATGAGATTAGAGATGTAATAAAAGAAGCGAGGGACAGAATTAGTGGTTAACTAATCGCTCTCGCTTGTCCTCATTTTTATTATCAAATATGTAATGCAATGGATTTGTATTCATGTTTTTGAGCAGAAATCCATAAACCGATTGAAAAATCTGTTAGTACTGAGATTCAAACTCTTTAGATGTCATAAATATTCACCATACCAATTATTTACTTGATTCTTGATTGATTCTTCGTCTTTATTTTTTTTTTTTGATTAAAACATTTTTTTAAATTAAGTTAGTCTTTCTGGATAAACTAATTGTTATTTAATTGTCTTGTTAAAGCAATATTTAATGTCGTTTGTTTTTCTTAGTCAATTATTTTTTGTAGCAATGGTAAAAATAAACAACACATAATAAAAGAAGACAGTGATAAATCCGCAAACGAGAATAATGATATACTTTATTAAAAATACCACTTAGAAATTCATTGTATTTAGAGTACTGGGGAGTTATTCCGCCAACGAAACATTATTAACAATGTATTTAGTAAGTAACTGAATCAATTAATCTCTGTTTTTCTGTTGTAGGGCGTACAAAAAGGGGATGGAGTGCGTAGAGACGTGGAATAAGGAGTGCCTCACAACAGAGTCGCGAATAATGGCCGAAAAACAAATGGCAAGCGCTCAACTCTTCATGGGTCTTCTCTGCTCTGAAGGAGAGTTCAAGAAAGGTTAGTTATGATATTTACACTGTCAATTTTAGTAACATATTTTTTCCAGCAAACAGTAGTTCTTGAAATAACTGTAGGCATTCCCATTGGATAATCTATTTCACCAGCAATGGCCTTAAACTTTGTGAATCATTTATTTCTTATATAAACACGATACATTTATTTAATGAACGTCAGTTAAATACAGTTCAACTACATACGTTACTTGAACTCATGGAGATGCTGAAAGGCAAAATCCGGGTTGTTTGAGACAATACTTTTGAATGTACATGATTTGAACTATTTGAATTTTAATATACTAATTAAGCCTCAAGGTTCCGGTTGTTTATTTAAATATCGCGGAAACCGAGAATGACAAAAGGCGTCAATTGCTTGGGAATTTATTCTTGGGTTACCCCCAACACAGAATCTATAATGTAGACTCTTACTATATCAATAATTTTGCTTGGTCGCGTATTAAGTTGCTCTAAAAGAGGCATAACTCAAAAACAACCGCTAAATACCCTTCATACGTTTTTTGTATTCAATATTTCTTTTTATTATCAAAGATCGATATCACTTTTGCATACCACGAGTATTATCAACTAATGAAAATATAAATCGCTATTGGGTAAAATAATACTATAACCCTGCGTCAATAAATATGTCAATTTGAGATACTTGGTATGTCAGATAAAAAATATAAATTTACTAACGATTTCAATTTTATATTTATCCCTAACATTGAAGTAATTGTATTTGTAACGAAAGACTGGCGTCCAAAATAAATAGATTTATTTTTATCACAAATCGCTTGAAGTAAAAAAGTAAAGTGTATTATTTTTATCAGTTGGCTTTACAAACGGCGTATCTTTTTTTAATTAAAAAAATACAAAATTTCGGTTCTTTTACTAGTAAAAAGAAATATTTTACCTCAAAAACCAACACACTGTTAAATTGGGATTTTACACATCGGTGACTTTCATTTAAATAAATTCCTCAGGGAAGCTTTCCGTAAACGATCGTTCAGGCTAAAAATAAAATCCATTTTTTGTGAATAAATTGAATGAAGTGATTGACACCGTACAATTACGTATCAGTTTTTTAGCATGCTTGGAAATTATTCTTCTCGTGTTGAGAATTAATGCACTGCAATTTTATATATATAATATACTAGCGTTGCAATGCCAATCAAAGAAAGACAATGTTTATGTTTTAATTGTGTTTATTGAAGCGAATGTCTTCTTTTTCTGTCTGTTTGACGTTTGACGTTTGCTGCCGATTGTCTATGGTACGACACACGCGACACCTACTCTTATTTAATTGTACTACGCATATAGCCGTCGCACATGTTGCATGGACGGTATGGCAGACATAAAAATATTGATTTTTATATATAAGACCTATTTTGTAAGTTAATTTTAATATGCCTATAAACTTTGCGCAAGTGCAAGCAAAAATTTTGTCAAAGTTTTATTTCAATCGGATGAGCGGTGTGGCCATGCATAAAATACAAAAAAACAGTCACACCTAATGCACGGAACACATTTGAACGGAATGTAAAAATGTAGACCACACGATTTGACAGATTTGAAATATTCTATTTTTAAATTTTTAATACAAACACTCGAACGCCAAATTTAAATTGTTTGAATGCTGTTTGACGTCAGTCAATGGTAAACAGTTGTATTGCGTAAACGGTTGGTTTTTATATATAATACCTACTGTAAGCTAATTTTAATATGCCTATAACCTTCCCGGAAGTGCAAGCAAAAAGTTTGTCGAAGTTATATTGCAATCGGATCAGCGGTTTGGCAGCCCATAGAGTACGAAAAAACAAACATTCATTTTTATATATTAGTTATCATGTATTACGACATTTGGCATAAGAAAACAAACCTCAGAATACGTTATAAAGATAATTTAAAACTTTATCAATTTGCGACGTTGAGCATTATAATTTATAAAGCTTTAGTCGTGTAGTAACATCTATTAAAATAGAAATCTCACCCAAGACCAAACGATTGATTTTTTCTTCACCATATCAGTTACTAATGTGTATTTCTAAACGGGGTATATAACGAGAACTATTTCCATATCAGCCATTCATCCTTTAATTTGTGGATGTGTCAAGAATAAAAGAAATGACAAAGAATATAACAAGTTCTGAGCTGCTTCTCGGACCATCATCGTGTCATTCATAAAATTTAAAGACATGTTAAAAAATGATTGTTTGAAAGTATCGTTAGAGAATGCGCTAAGCAACCAAATATTAAAGCTTACACCGTTACCACTCGAACTATGATTAAATTTGATTACGTACAGAAAAATCATTAGAAGATTTTTTTGTTGCTTATTGTTGTAATAAGATAAGCTATTAACTAGAACTAGTTGATAAGTTTTTAACTATTTGTCTAATATAACTAGTATTTTTTTAAATAATATGTGATATAAAGAAATATATTTAAACGACCGATTATTTATATTTATATCCGCTTCCAATGTGAAGTATATGGCTCATGGAGGTATTTTAGAAGATTTTTTCTCCCACAACTCCTTATTATTCAGTTACTTATACTTTATTTTTATCGAAAAGAGTAGTGATATAAAAAATAGATCTAGGACAGGACTAGTAGAATTTGAACCAGTGAAATCTGGCACGTAAGTCAATGACGTTGGTTACTGAACCACGGACCCGACATAAAATATAATCAAATATTTGTTACGTGAATTATATATCAAATAATATTTCATATAGTTTAAGGTTTTTTAGTAAATATTTTAATATATTTTTTACCGAGGCAATTTTTAAAATGATCTATATTATATTTACCATTGCCACAAGAATAAATTATCCTTATTTTTTGAATATGACTAAATTTTTAAAGAATCTTTTTACCATTTTTTCGCATTTTAAAATGTGAATAGAATAGCAAAATTCTGTAAAAACTGTAAAAACTTTCTCCAAATAATGGATTAAAATTTCAAAAGGTTTCAAGATTTACGCTCAATAAAGTAAATTCAATTAAGGTTGATTTAAGTATTTTTGGGAGCTCTTTTTATACAGTAGTTCACCTGGATCTGACTCGCAAAGATTATCTACCCTAAATAAATCGCCATTCAATTTCACTAAAATATTTTTCTTCTACCTTTTATCATAAAGGCAATGTTTTTGTTCATTCCTCAGTTTTGCCATATGTTTTGCCCAATTGGATTATTTTTCCTTTCTTCTTCTTAAGTAATTAATCTAAATTGTTATTTTTCATTAATTTATTAAGTAATTAATCTAAAAAATATTAATATTAAAAAGAGCAAAACCAACATAACTTTGTTATGTCTTATTGTGTATTTATCATAAGTTACGGTATTATTATAAGAAGCTTTAATAACATTCAAAAAGATTAATACTCAAAAGAGTCCAGTGACGCACTCAAGACATTTTTATATCCAGATAATAGTATCAAATGGCTTCAAATCTCTCTTTAGAAAATATTATTTTCTTTGAGACGTGATAAAAAGCAAAAAATTAAATCTAAAAAGAGGTGCGCCACTTCGTAAAAAACTGCATGGTTAAAAATTTGTTTAATTGAAATCAAATACAACATTTTATATTTTTTTAAATCATGTACAAACATGTGGAGCATATATATAGATTCCTTATTAAGTTTATGTGAACAGAATTTTTTCTACAAAAACTGTTTTTGTCTCAGTAGCTCAACCACACTTTTTCGAAGAGAATAATATATGTAATATATGGATATAAAGATGAGGTTAGGATACGGCTATCGGTTTGATAACGGTTTTCGTTTTAAAGATTGAATCGGTGTCGGGAAATTTTAGAAATCACAAAGCAACATGTCTTTGAACAGAAATTCATTGGAAATTGAAACTGCCCGTACTGGGATTAGAACCTATAAGCACCGAAGTCAACAGTGTCGAATACTACCTAGAAGTATAATTTATCAATATGACATGGAATAAATACGGCACGTTGTGTCCGAAATGAAAGTGGCTACATTTTAAATAGTTAGAAATAAAGAATAAGAAATTAAAACATAGATTTGATTAAAGGAGTGTTTATTTAGCTATAAATCTTTATTATAGAAAAGTTCGTTGTTAGTTCATTTCTAATTTTATTATAATTTTTCTACAGTGTAAAAATTGCCATGTTCCTAAAAGCTTTTAAGTTGCCGCTTATATATATATAAATACATGAAGGCTCCCGAAACAAAGGAAGCAGTTTTTATAACCCTAAAATATTGAAAAATCAATGAAAACGTTACAGGTAAAAAGTCTGAAAAAAGTAATGGTAAATATTAAGAAAAGTATCATGTATGTTTTTGTGAAATAACTTTTAATAACTGTCGTGTATGCCATACAGGACTATGTAAACTGCCGCTTTTGTTACAAACTCGATATTAATTCTTTGAAAAAATTAATGGCATAGTCTTATTTTTTTAAATCAATTTTCTTTTAAAATATAATATATGTGGAATTGCCAGCTCCATGCGATGACATATCTAAATCATTTTAGACAAAACAAGTAGACATCCGTCATTTTTTCTAGAGTCCCCATATATTTCTTAGGAGACATTAAAAAACTAGGTGTAAACTCTTTAAATACATTTTTTTTAACTATGATGAAATATTTGACTAATAATAATATTCAACATCTAGGGTTAGTTAGTAAAACTAAATTAATTTCATTATGAATAACTATTTTGGTTACCAAACGTTCAAGATTTCTATTTTTTTCTCGTTAGCTTCAAAATTACAATACATCATTAGTATTTTTGATGGTATACTAATGAAAATGAAAAAAATGAGCTCACTACCCTTTAAAAAGACTAAAAATATGATTGAGTAACTTCGTTATACATATTTTAAAATACAGGGCTTAATCAAATTTTATAAAAAACAACGAACATGCTTATTGAATTTTTTGATTAAAAAATATTTTGGCAAATGGAGCATTAGGCTTAATTTGCAAACAAAATCTGAATAGGAAAATAAAAGAAATTCAAATAATTCTGTAACGTACTTTGCTCAAAAGTACTCATATAAAAAAAAAAAATGTTTTAGCCTAACCAAACCACTTTACTATTGAACTATTGAAAGAACTCCATGTATAATTGGTAAAATTTATTGCTTTATAGTTAGTTGTGCAGTTTTTTAGACGGTATTAGAAAATTTTCCGAAAACTTATTTTTTTAAATATTTTCTTAAATGTGGTTACCTTTTTTATATTTTTTTCATAACTTAAAATTTTGGATCTTCAGTTGTATACCATAAAATCATTTAATTTCAATGGAAAATAACTAATAGTGCATTTTAAAGTAAGATTACTTAAATTTTATTTTATTTAAAATTTTGTTTAATTTTAGGCTGAAGAATTCTTTTTTTTCCTTTTCTGGACTGGTAATTTGACTGGAGTGAACTTTCCTGAGCAGTGTCGTAAGCTCAATAGAATTTTACTACACACAATTTATGTGTTTGATGTGAGAATCCTAACTTAGGTTACTCTTAAAACAGTTTTATTCTTCATGAAAACTATGTATGTACCGCATTGTAGATTTATTCAAACACTCCATGAAACATCAGTTGGAATAAAGAAAAAAATATTTGCTTAAATTCAATACCTAGAACTTTTCTTTTTTATTAAAAGGTTCAAATTTTAAATGACATGTTTCCTTTCTTTTATGTAAGATGTCTATTTTAGTGACTTATGATAAATTAAAAAATGATAACTGACAGAAAAGCTTCCTTTTCAAAAACAGATATCGAACCTTACTTATATAATTATTACGTAGACATATATTATTTTTATTACTCTTTTGATGAATGGTAAAAAATCTAAAATATTTTCTTCAGATAAAATTATTATGTAAGTCAGTCTACAGTTGGATCAGTATATGAAGCTGGCTGTTCTATTGATAAGCAGACATATATTTCTTTGGCAAAACTCCGAAGTGTTTATCTTAGCAAGTTCTTTTTTTATAAATTTGATTATAAATCTCTTGCAGTTTAGGGAAAATATTAATCCTAAAAGTGCACTTTTACAGGTCATCATATTTTATTAAATATTTAAAATGAATATTGA
This sequence comes from Himalopsyche anomala, assembly GCA_031772345.1. NCBI lineage: Eukaryota > Metazoa > Arthropoda > Insecta > Trichoptera > Rhyacophilidae > Himalopsyche > Himalopsyche anomala. Next base: position 16,182,538 of record CM062832.1, on the reverse strand, counting down.
TTGCAAATAAAATTCAACTTTTACAAGTGTATTGTCATGAAATATAAGTTTTAACTTTTATAAAAATGGTTATTTTTAATAGCCAATATATCAATGAGATGAATGAGTAAGATGGCATGCTTTTATGATTAAAGAAATATAAGAGGGTGTTTAATGATGACTGATTTTTTTACGAAGCTCTCATTTATAAAATTAGATTTTATTATTATTTATAAATATCGATTAATGATTTTATTGCTTTAAAATCTTTTATGAATATAAAGTCATCGAGTATTCACCAAAGTCAAATATTTATCTAGGTCTATTGACTACGCTTTTTTATTTGTACTTGAGTTTTTAAAAATATAGAAGACTTGACGAGGAATGATTTTTCTTCGAAAAACCAATATAAATGTTTTTTTATAAAATGAGTTTTTCATTCATGTATTATTGTAAAAATATCGGAAAATGAAAATCCAACGTTGTTCATTTATATTTGGAATAATAAAGATCGGGTCTTTTTTTAGATTATCTGTTATTTGAAATAAATTTTCTTTGAATCTAAAAGAAGTGAAGTTTTTCCTCTCACAAGAAATTTTAACATAAATCTAAAATACAGTTTTTAAACAAGTCTAATTTTCGGTTAATTTTTATTTTTAGAACAGATTATTAATTAAAAGCTAGGGCTACGATAGAACCAGCGGTATACTGATTATTTTCTCTACACCTCGTTTTTAGGATTAATAAGGTGGAAGATATATTTTTAAAAAATCGATAAATTTATCTATCAAATGCTATTTAGAAGCACTTTAGCCCTTGAACGTCGCAACTGTATAAAAAAAAATAAGACCAGCTTCAAAATGCAACATATTTCTTCAAAAACTTTTTTTCTAAAGCAATATCTATCTGATCACAATGTATAATAAAATATTAACTTACAATAAAGATTCTCAGAGAGTTAATATAATACCAATTGGTTGTTATCCGCTTAAGTCGCTTCATTTCCCTTCCTTCAGAGGTAAAGGAAACAACGGTGATTTAAACATATTTTTAACAAATCTAATCGCTCTCTTTTAGGTACCTTTCTTAAGAATTGGAAAGCGGGTTCGTAAAGGTAAAATAAAACAACTTTAAACACAAACTTTTATATTGATCGCAGGAACACTCAAATTGATATTTAAAACTATATGATAGTTAATAATATCAGGAATGGAAGTATGTTGAGAATTTTCCAACAAATATTTTAAGAATTTGAAACACATTTCTACACAATGCAGCAAGTCAGTATGTTTAGATATTTTCCAAATCAATTTTGTTGAAAGCACTTACTTCAAATAAATTGAATCTTTTACATTTTTCTATAGAACATTTAGATTTCTCCAGTTTCCACTCCGTTACATCTTGCAATGAAAAATTCCAAATATTTTTTTATAATATTTCAATAAAACAAAATATTTTTACTGAAAATGAAAATATCAAAAGAAGAAATATGTACTTTCCAATCTTGTTCATTTAAAGCTTTTTTTATAATTTAATTAATTAAAATAATAAAACATATAGTATTGATAAATTGTCTAAAAAGATGTGGAAATATCGAGCGATCAGTTTCTTTCACATTTGTTTTAAAAGTATATATAATAAATTGCCTAATTTTATTTAATTTCTTCTTTTTAAACTATATTACTTTACGTATAAACCAAAAACGTTTAAGGTGTTCACGATCAGTTTTCGGTAAAAAAGGCATTATGTTAGAAATTATGTCATTAGTTGAATATGATCGTGAGAAACGAAAACGGTCATCAAAATCAAAACCACTACACCAAAAGGTATGTTTAGTTATTTTATATGATGGTGACAGCTATATTAAATTATAAACATCACTGAATAGTGGATAATTTTAATAAGCAAAAAGCAAAATAATTTTGTACTTATTATAAGTAGTAGCATGAATAAACTAAAACAAAAACACATCGGGTTGGAATAAATAGGCGTGACAAAGTAAGGGTACGTTCATTATTGTTCGTCAAAAAATTTAAGGCACGTTGCTATTGAAACATTCTGCTTTAAAATACAATAATTGATATATTTATAAAAATCAAAGCTTCTTTGAAGGAACGATATATTATTTGCTTTAATGTACGTATTTATTAATTAAAATAACTACCTGTTTCCTGGTATACCATACCAAATGTTAATATTTCACGTAATTTTATAACCGATGTTCTTTTATTTTTATGGCCTACATTTGAAAACAAAACTGGTCAGAAAATATCTTTAGAGATACCTTCGTTAGGACTCCACATTTGAGGTGGAGATGGTTTAAAAAAAATACAAAAGTCTTCAATTCTCGACATTTTATACGATAACTTCATAAAATAAAATAAATTGCTTCGCTATAAAGTAGCTTCGCCACAAAACTCCCGTAGTATATGTGGAATTGAAATAAAATCAAAATATTAAGAGCTACATAGTCTTAATTAACCTAACATAGCATAACTGGAGCAGTGGAAAAGATGAATTCAACCAGCTTAAGCACAATGCGCTCAAATCATAATATATGTATACAGAAGAATTAAACTGATGTACCAACACGTGCCCAGGTTTTTACAAAAACAATGTATAATTGGGTTTATCATACAGCTTCAATATATGAAATCTCTCCCTATAGCAAAGAAGAAAAGGGTAGGTAAAAACTATAACGAGAGTACTATTAATTGATTGACTATGTTTGTATGATTGTGTAATGTAAATGGACTGCTCAATTTCATTTACTTGTAATATAAAACCAGAAAAATGTAGATAATTAAATCAATTTCATTGGAAACCGTGCTTACACTAACTTAATTACTGACCGCTTAAAACTTTTTTATTTATTGACAGTTTATATTTTTTTACTTGACGTTTTGTAAATATTTATCACTTACCTTGCCGTGATTTTGCTCACAATATAATGTTAGTATTTTTTCACATACACATTTGCTCACAATTTTTCTGCTTTGTAACTGTAATTATAGTTTTACAATCAACATTGATAGATTTTAAGTAAAAAGAGAGCATGCTTTTACAGATTACGTATGTTTAAAGATATTTTTAATATAATTTTATGGGGGTTGCGTAAATAATATCACTAAAAATTTAATACTGGCTCCATATTTTGATGATGAAGTAAGCTTTTTTTTTATCATGTCCGTTCCCAATGTGGAGAATATGGACTCCTAATGGAGTTTATCTCAACAAAAGTGTTTCTAAGAGAACTGCTTGTTACTCAGTTGCTCAACATATCTTTTTGCAAAGAGAGTAGGAATAGAAGGAAAGAGCTAGAACAGGGCTAGTGGTTAGCTAATCACTGTCGATACTCCCAGTTCATATGATAGGATGGGTGGGAGAGGGAATTCAAGACATCACATATATTATAATAATATCTAATTTATTGAGTTTGCATTTAATTGGTTAAATTATATTATCATTGTTATGTTAGTTTCTAATCGTCCTGCGCAGCTTCCATGACAATTCTACTCAATATTCCGTTTTGTAAATATATCACCAAACATGCCGTTCTTTTGATCACAATAAAATGTTAGTATTTTTTCTATAAAAGCATTTGCTCACTATTTGTCTGCTTTTCTAAATAATATATTATAATATATTTGACTGATCACTGTATGATAGCGTAAAATAATATAACATTTTCAGAACAAACCTCTGTCAAACGGCACTCAGAAACTAACGAGGGATGGACGGCTTGGCCATTTAACCCTTGCTTCTTCTCTGTCCTTCCAAAACGACACCTATTAGACGTGAATTCAACTTATAAATCAGTTTTTTTGTTATTTAATTTGATAATAAAAACAAGTAAACGTCGTAAAAGTTTAAATTGATTAAGTACCTTAACGTCACTTAAACGAAGTAAAAATGTAAGTGGTATTTTGAGCTATATTGATATTTAAATATAATCAGCAATCACTGATTATACCGGAAATAAAATATTTCGAACATCGAAAACTGCACAGAACACACACATTATGCACAATATTATGTTATTAATTGTACTTACATTATTGATAGAGATACGTGAGTATCGGTTTTTGCGGTACATGCAACAAGTAAGCGATAAATAAGATATATACGAAATTATTGCGAAATTATCAAAATAAGATGCGAAATTGTATTAAATCTCATCTTAAATAAATGACTGCTGGCAGTCTTTCCAAACTCAATGGTCAACTCTTTATCTATAGTATATGATGATACACTCTTAGGTTTGTACTAGTTGTGTATTGTTCCTGGATGTATTTTTTGCTATAAGTTCAAATCTTTTTTTATCAATAAATTGTGTATCGTATAATGTATGGTAATTTATATTGAATTTTTAACTTATTAAATATTTAGACTACGATTCAAAAATAAACACTTAATATATGCTATATATATTTTTTTTTTGCTTAAGAAAAGCGAAATTTATCAGTAAAAACGCTATTCTATTAAAAACTTTCATTTTAAGCATTAAAGAATATAATTTAAAAAGTAAATAATTATGTCTTGGCAGCACTATTTTCAGAAACATAATGTTGTTATAATTAAGTAAAATTTCACTTATTAAATTAACAACGTAAAGCACCAATGGGTTGATGTTTTAACAGTTACATGGTAGCATCCTTACACCGTTATATTATGAACTGTATACTTTCGTGGTAATTTCTCAGTATTTTTTCTGTTAGTGGGTTGAGCAACCACCTTATTAGATAAAAGTGTTTATACGTTCAAAGCTTAGTAAAAAAAATCATGCTTTAAGCTTAATTTAGGTCGTTCTAGTCTTGCTCATTACTTATATATTATCACGAATATTTTTTTCTTTTACATTGAAGTATATATGAGGTTATTATTTGCAAACTCGGCTCATTCCAAAATTGGTGGAACATGAACCATGAATATAATTTATTAAATGCAAACACATTTTAAAAGTAGTTTTAGAAGGCAATCTCAAAACCGGCTTGATAACAACCAAATCCCTCCATAAATTCGCTCTTTTATTATTTATATTTCATCAATTGGTTATGATCGCGACCGGCAAAATCAATCTTGATTTGTAATAAATAACGTAGAAACAATATAAAACAGTGAGTGTTTTTTTTTTTTAATATAATCCTTTTATACTAATATATGTACCTTAGAATCGACAGTGAACACCTAAAAAGTGGTTGATGCACGTCGTATCAAAATCAACTTCATATACATAATAAAATTTACTCGAGTTTATCACTGGAGTTTTCTGATCTTGAAGAAAACTCTTACTTATAGATAATTATTCGACTGTTGTCATATAATATGCCATAACAGTCAAAATATTTGTAATATTATAGTTAGTGAAACACAACACATGTTATCTTTATTTGATAACATTACAAAAGAGTAACAAAAGTGTATTCTTTTTAAAAACATATAACAACTTTCCGGAATATTTTTTACAGTTTACACATTAAAATTTATGTATGATAATTTAGCCTCATATAATAAAAATGAACTCTTTGGTATTCGAGGAAACATTGAGTTGAATTCGTTATAATACTCTACAAGTCTTAAAGTATAATAAAAGTGAAATAAATCAGTAAATACACACAGTGTCATCTCCGTAAAAAAATTATGCAATCCACCAAAACACCAAGTAAAGACGTGACTGTACTTAAAAGTTTTATATAAAAGGTTTACCATTTTACTACTTATTTACTTTCACCTCTCAAAGGCTCATATAATATAATATAAAGTCATGTTTTTAGCTCTACATCTTACTTGATTTTCAAATAGTAATATTATGACATAAACATGAATTTTATGATTTTATATGTTAACTAGCTGACCCGGCATGCGTTGCAATGCCACTCAAAGAAATAAAGTGTTTGTGTTTTAATTATGTTTGTTGAAGTGCTTTTGGATATATATTGTTTTTTGTCTGGTGCGTACATGAATAGATCTTAAGGTTTTTCAACGCGTGAGCAGGCCAGATACAGCTGTCCATATGAGAAGCATGGTTTTTAAAATTTAGTCCACACCCTTGTAGCGATTGTCGAAATGCGAGTCGCACCGGAAACTGCAAACAATTTAATTCTAATGGCCTATCAGCCGGAATTATTGGGATGCATGGAAACAGTACATCGTATCCTTTAAAGTTTCCATTTAAAATTGTAGCTTAGATGATATTTTTCATTAATTTTTCACTGAAAGCCTGGTACCATTGCAAAGTCGTGGTGGATTTATATTTCGGAGAAGAATGATAGTAACGTTTTCCTAACTTTCTCGTCTGTTTCTAAAGCTCGTGATGCCGTTTTCTTGCTTGCTTGAGGTCTAGATCAACTAATAGCTAGTCGTTTAGGTGGCATAATTGTTTGACAGCGAAAGAAATGCTCTGTGACAACTATTACAAATACACTTGATAAGTGTTTACAATACCCTTTGATTGTTTGACGTAACCATGGCTCGTATCAAACGTAACTATAGAGTCATAAGCAACTTGCTTATTTTGGACAACAACATAAATAATTTCTTTCTGTTTGAAATACGAACGACGGACGTCAAAAATATTGAAAAAAAATTCTGGATAGGGACATCCTTCACTTAGCGGGATGAAATATACTTATAGATAGTAGTATAAACCTATACTACTATCTAACAAATATACATTTAAAAAATCATAAAAATCGGTTATCTCTAGAGATAGAGATAATTTTTAGAATAATTGAAATGTTTATGTTTGCTAACAAACATATTTCGAAGAAAAAGAAAAAGATCTCGGGATATATTATATATCGACAGTCCTGCAGTATTTAAATTGTAAATAATATATTTTTTTTAATATTTGCAATGTTTTAAGTTTGCTAACAAATATATTTCGTAGTAGCAGAAATCAACCTCTGGGCATATATCGACAGCCCTGCAGTATTTAAATTGTAAATTATTTAATTTTTGGAATAATGTTTAAGTTTGCTAACAATCAATTTTTGTAGTAACGAAAATAGACGTCGAGGCATATATCGACAGCCCTGCAGTATTTAAATTGTAAATTATTTAATTTTTGGAATAATGTTTAAGTTTGCTAACAATCATTTTTCATAATAACAGAAATAGACCACTTGGCGTATATCGACAGCCATGCAGTATTTAAATTGTAAATTATTTAATTTTTGGAATAATGTTTAAGTTTGCTAACAATCATTTTTCATAATAACAGAAATAGACCACTTGGCGTATATCGACAGCCCTGCAGTATTTAAATTGTAAATTATTTAATTTTTGGAATAATGTCTAAGTTTGCTAACAATCATTTTTCATAATAACATAAATAGACCACTTGGCGTATATCGACAGCCCTGCAGTATTTAAATTGTCAATTATTTATTTTTTGGAATAATCTTTAAGTTTGCTAACAATCATTTTTCATAATAACAGAAATAGACCACTTGGCGTATATCGACAGCCCTGCAGTATTTAAATTGTCAATTATTTATTTTTTGGAATAATCTTTAAGTTTGCTAACAATCATTTTTCATAATAACAGAAATAGACCACTTGGCGTATATCGACAGCCCTGCAGTTTTTAAATTGTAAATTATTTAATTTTTGGAATAATGTTTAAGTTTGCTAACAATCATTTTTCGTAATAGCAGAAATAGACCACTTGGCGTATATCGACAGCCCGTACGCATGTACGAAATTAAAAAGATTTTTAAGGCCGGATGCAAAATATAATCATACCTTCCAATAATCGAATCAATGACGACACTGAACAAAATCTGTCAAATCACCCAGTCCTATAATTATAGCTTCAAAAAATCGAATCAGTGTATTTGATCATTTAAAAAACTTCGTAGCGATGCAAATTTTCAAATATAGTTCTCTCAATATTATTACGATGCTTCAGTACTAAGCTAGAAAATTTGAATTTTGAACATAAAAAGACGTCCATTTCAATTGTTTTAAATTCGAACGACGAATGTCAGGAATATTGAAAAAATATTCTGGAGAGGGACACCCTTCACCTAGCGGGATGAAATATACTTTACAACCTATTGCTATATCTGAAAAATATATATAAAAAAAATCATAAAATTCCGTCAAGCCGTTTGGGAGGAGTTTGGAGACAAACATGTGACACGAGATTTTTATATATATAGATTAATAAAACAATTATTTGAATATAATAGTGTGATGTTTAAAAAGCTATTTTATAATAAACTACACAACAATCCAGTCACGCAACTTAAACTACATAGCTAAAAGCTTTGAATTTAAGTGAAAATCTCCGCATAAAAAATATTATTATAAAGCCGACATTTCTGGTATGCTTTCATTCCATGACGACCCTTTTTATTTCCACATAATAGCCTTAAAACAGTCAAAGACAGTGTCGTTCTCCCAACTGCTGACTTTGAAAGATTACCTTGGTCAGATATAATCTTAAAAGAAAATCACTTTGACAAATTTCCTACGACTATAGCGCGACAAGATTTTCGCCTTTTTTACCATGAATGAATGACAGGATAAAAAGCACCAAAAAAAATTTTTTTTTACTGAAACCATAATCAAAGCTTTTGTGATATTTTTTCATTAAAAGAAATTTGGGAATTATGAAAATATTATTTGTACTTGGAAAATAAGTGTGTAGATGGTAAGTTTTTTTGCGTTAGTGTAATTTATGTTATTTATAAAAAAACGATTAACACTTCCATATATTTTAACACTTATGACCTGGGTTGGGTTATTATTACTAGCATGGCATGAATTAATTCGGTATCGATAGTTTTTGACTTAGTGATGATTCTTATATAAACACGATTAAAACTATTTATTTACAGTCCGCTTAAAATCATCAATAACCTTGGAAATTGATATATGTATGTCGAAAAGCAAATCCCGGGTGACAAAACGCATTGAAATTTACAAGATTTCAACAATTCAGACATGAAAAAAATATCTTGGAAATAACAGTTGTTGAGAGTTATAAAATATTTCGTTAAAATATTTCACTGTCAATATTTATTTGGTGGAGTGGCTAAAAAAACTAATTTGTACTTATTCCAATTTTATTTAACATTTTTATTACGGGTTTCACCTACGACGGGCATTATCAACTGATAAAAGAGTACAATATAATAGTGTTTTTTTATACAAAACAAAATAAAATAATGATATAGAAAGGAATTTAAAAATAAAGGTACACATGTACTTTCAAAACTCATCAAAGAAGAATTAAGATTCGAGACTATTATATTATTAAATAAAATTGAAATAAGTTCATTTTTTTTTTAAATATTGTTTTTTTACTAAAAGCATATTTGACTTTACAGCTAATGCCGACGCGCCAAATACTTAAAACTTGATAGATCATACGTAATAAACTCGATAAAAAATATAACCCACTGAACATTAACTCGAGATAATTGACATCACAAACAACCACGTCTTAGATCTCAAATATAAATTTTGAAATATCTTAATTTGATATTTTCTTTAATGTGAATAAATTCCAGACCCGCTTAGTCGGTAATCAATATCTTAATAATCACAGCAGACGATCGAATTATTGATTTTTATCAAAAGGCATGGTTTTTTTTCACGCTAAAAGTTAATAACAATATTTTTTTATCCTTTTCTTGGTTCTTTGATAATAACATTCTGCGAAAAAGAGAATTTGCCAAAATAAGCTCTCAAAATAATTCTGTGTTCCGTTTCATCTGGAAATAAATCATGTTGAAACAAAAATAATCCTTAATAAAATGTTGTTTAATAATATTCATTAAAATTTGATTGTTAATAATAAATAGTCTGCACTTCATATCCAGAACTATTACAGAACAAGTTAATATCATTACTTTGTATTATTGTGTAACGCTTTATTTTTATTTTAAAACATACTAATAACTAATTACAATAATAAAATTATCAAACTGAATTGATTGTCAACTGATCAGTTTACAGTGCTCACAATGAGCGAAACCGGTCCTGACTTAATTAATAAAGTGGAATGAAGTACAAAGGAATATTGTGTTTTTATTAATATAATGCCTTTCCACCAAGTATTGACAGTGAACACCCTAAAAGTAATAACGTTAATTTTGATACGCAAATCTTTTAGTTTTAGTTTATTTAATACCAAATATTTATAATTTTTATTCTACGCTGAAGTCCAACACAGTGTATCAAAGCTTTCACATGACACTAAATGCTTAAATTAATATTCGACCAACCCGAATCTAGCATTTCAAACTATACGTTTTCGATAACCACGACGGCATCCAAATTGTCGGCTATTTACAATATTACAAAATCAACAAAACAATTTTTGCTTTAAAAACATCAATACACCCTTTTGGAAGTTGATATGTTTTTAATGAGAAAAAATGCAAATTTTTATGACGCATCTGGAATTTACGACTGAAATTCTGACACTTATTAAAATAAACAAGCATAATGGCCCGAGAAATAGAGGTTGTTAACTTTATTAAAATATTAACATAAATATGCTAATACAACAAACGCACAATTAATATTTTTATACACTCTTAAAAAGCTCTCAATAAATTTTCTAAGCTAATTTGTCTTTTATATTATAACCTCAAGATATTATATAGATAAAATAACATAACATTTTTTGGAAAAGATTCTTATGATTAGTACTATAGTAGAAGGTTTATTTGGGTTACCATTTGATGTACTCGTAGAAATAGCGCATACCTCATAATTAAAGCATAGCATTCTAATATAAGGTAAGTAATCCAATTATTTTTCAATTAAGTATTGTTAGCACATTTTAAATTTTCATTTCACTTAATTTTCGTTTTCTAATTAACGGTACAGTAAATAGCAGCATGGTGATGTTATAAATAAATAAAATGCATAAATTTATCGCACAAAAAGTGTATAAATGTGCTTTTGTATACTTATATAACTATTACAAACAAGAATTTTTACATTATACAATTTAGAATATATACGTCGCAATGCTTTTGAGTTATAGGATAGATTTTTTGTATGCGCATAATTCTAGTTAATTTGCTAATAAAGTTTGATTTTAATGATTTTTCCTTAAATAAAAAACAATTATCTATCTTTTACTTAGTAATAATTATCGTAAATCAAATATTATCTTTAATAAAATAAACTGGTTATTATCTACTATAAATAGAGTGAGACTTTTTTTACGAATTCTGCTCGCATATAAAATACACAGAATGTGTTTATTTCGCATATTATTGTATATTATATTGAACGAATTTGTACACTAAATAATGAATTATTAATAAATACGTAATATCGACCTCTGTGGTAAAAGTTAGCGATTAGTTTTGTTGGAGCTCAAGTTCCAACGAGGTTTAAATATATTTGATATTATCAAATATATGAAACTTCTAGTTACAAAAATTGATATGTACGCATTTCAATATTTTTATGGTTCAAGCAAAATTTGTTTGTTTTTAATTGACAAAAACTTCATTCTATTGCATTTTTTTTTTTTTTAAATAAAGAAACAGCGTTTATTATCAGATAAACCATATGACTAAATAAATATAAGCAAAATAAAATTAAACATTACAAATGACAGAATCAACCAGACTATACATATTCCGATCCACGCATTCATTTCAGAAACTAAAATGAAGCTGTAATATTTTTAATTTTTTTTTTATCTATTAAATATTTTAAGTTTACTACATTTAAAAACACATCACATTAAAATAGTGTAAAAATTTTCCAGGAGGTGATTGTTTCAAAGTTAAGTTGCCCGTAGGATTTTTTATTATTTAAATATATTCCGATTGATTTATGAAGCATGTCATGTTTTAGAGTGCGATAGATAAAGTAATACATTTAAATAAATTCTCTTCCTATCCGAAATAAGTCCATAAATACGTACTGACATACCGATTTAATACTGACAGGGTTTTACCGATATCCGTGGCAGACTCTTCAGATATTGATTCCAGCTTCAAGCTTCTCTCAGTAAGGCTACGTTTATTAAATATATGTACATATTTATTAAGGGCTGCTATGGCAACTCAAACAATGTGTTTATCATCACGCTTAATAATTGGATGTGGAATAAATTTACACGACTGTGTTACATAGGCTTAAAACAGTGACTTCCAACATAGTTTAAAGTCGTTATAAAAAAAACAACCTGCCATTTTTTTTGTATAATATAAATGTAACCACAAAACCTTTACGATTAATTTTTCAATAAACTCTATGGTAATTTATGGTTGCTTAAATACTCGAAGTCAATAAATTGTCATTTTGAGATAACAGTGCAAAACGGTTACACATATCATTGTATATATTCCCTTGGCAAAATTTTTCAATCATCTAAATTAATAGGTGGCTGCAAAAAATGTGTTTTTTTATGATGTTGGTAGTTGACTATTACACCGTTACTTAAAAAATAAATGTTTTCTTCTGAATGTGCTTTCAGTCAGATGATAAAATATAATTATATAAAAGGATTGATAAGAATAAATATTTAGTTTTAACAAGGGTACTAAGTTAACATGGCAAGAAATCAATGAGTTAAGATTTGTTTCAAAGTGCTAAAATCTTTCAATAAAGTTATTTTATAAAATGCTATTATTTTTTGCACCACAGTTTAAAACTAGGGTGCGACTTATCACCAATATCCTACATATTGCATTTACAATTTTATATATATCAAAAGAAAAGTTCCATATAACGATTAGTCAAAAAAAATATATTTCAAGTACTCAGTACCCATTATATTCAATTACCTCTCTTCTATATCTTCACAAAAGTAGAACTAGAAAATGTTACTAGTTTCTCGAGGTGAGAAGATGTTTGCAAATAGAATATATAGAAATTCTATGTAAACAATCTTCTCTCATTCCCATATTAATACAACTCGATATATCATTTAATGGTTTTGTCAACGATTTATAAATTGTAATTTCATTAAGATAAATGAATAGATAATTTACCAAAAATACGAGACTAGTAGAGCATCCAATCCCGGGTAATCCCGGGATCTCTAAATTGGTTTAAATCCCGGAATTGCAGGACCTAAAGACAAGTAATAATTAACATTTTATTTTAAAATTCAGTTAAGATATATCAAGGTTTTGGTCAGCCTTACATTAAAACTAGCAATCTCTAGTTGTGGCACTATGAAATCTAAGTCATTAATATGTTTGAATTTATCTAAGGTACCTTTTATGTTTGCCAAACGTTGAATAGTTATTTGATTGAACTTAAAATATGAATTTTTTCACATTCTTTTGAATGAAAACGATTTTTTTTAGATACATTGGTAGCAAACAGTACTTTTTAATAAATATAAAAAAGGTACTCATAAAATGAAAGAAAATAAAAATATTTATTTAACAACACACTCCAGACAAATTGACGAATTAAGATGTATTTTTTGAATTCTTTCAACCATTTTTTCATTATCGCTGAAATCTAAAAACAAGTTAGATGAAAATTAAGCAAAAGTGATTCATATATTAGGTTGATGCAAAAGTTATGACGTTTTATTTAAATAAAATTAAACATTTTTTATTTTTTTAAATACTATTTATTTAATCAAATATATAATTTCCATCGCTTCTTATAACCTTCTCCCACCTTTTTATTAACTTATACCATTAGTGTAAAATTCCGTAGACTTTTATGTGAAAAATGTATTGAGGGATGTTTTTACCTGCTCTATTGTATAAAATTTTTTATCGTTAAAAAAAAATGCAGCGATCTGAATAAGTGATAGTCAGAAGGAGCAAGGTCTGGAAAATACGGTGGGTAATTAATAACATCCCATTTCAACTCATTAAACTTGTGTTGGGTCATCATCGCCAAATGTGGTGGCGCGTTGTCGTGATGAAACACTACCCCTTTTATGTTTATTAACCCTGGTCTGTCTATAGGATTGGTTGGCTGACTCCCATCATCGACGCGATTTCCCTGGTGGTTAGACGTGGTTTGGTGTCAATTATGACTTTTAAATTTTCATCATCAGACTTCAATGGCCGCCCGGCACGTGGTTTATCAATTAGTGAAAAATCCCCAGATCGAAATTTTGTAAACCATCTTTGTGCCTGTCGAACTTTGATGACATCTACTCCATACACATCGCAAATGTTTTTGGTTGCCACAGTCGCAGTATTGTCTTTACGGAATTTATAAAGTAAACAATGTCGTAAATGTCGTTTATCGACCGCCATTTCGAAAAAAACAAGGGCTCTTCACTGTACCCTGGCCAAGGCAAAACTGAATAGAAAGTAGAGGGAAAGTATCCTTTATACAATGGAATCATTTTAAAGCAGATATTATTCATCATTTCTGAAAAAAAAAATTCACTGGGATCATAAAAAAACGTCATAACTTTTGCATCAACCTAATAATTCTCCATCCGAAAATAGTTTCAAATTTTGTAAAAATCAAAAGTCAAAACTATCTTTTGTGACGGGTATTTTACATGTCGAGAAATTAAATATTTTATCTTTTATCAATGATTTTATAAGAAATTTAAGAGTGATACAGTTCAAAAAACCACCACAAAAATTACTTTTTCGCAATGCCGCCAACGATTTTTTTTTTGCACGCTTAGTTGGACAAACGTGCCATTTTTTTACCATCGCTATACTTGGCAAAACATTTATCCCAAACAGCTCTTACAACTGGCTCATAGCAAACGTTATAAGAAAAAACATTGAATGAGATGAATTGAATGCAAGTAAGTCCTAATAAAAATACTAATATTTTATAAATTTTAAAACCCCCAAGAGACGAGAGTTTTTAATAGGGTAAAATATCAAGGTATTTCAGTTCTACAGTTTTTTAAAAAGTTATAGGTTGATAGCTATTTCGGCTTTCGCCATCGTCAGAACTATGCTTTCAACGTAAATTGTTCCTAATGTACCAGTGGAAAATCCCACATTGCTTATTGTTTTTCAAAACACTAAAGCCATAGTTAATAAATTTAATGTAGCATAATTAATAATAAATATCAGTTGAAATTATTCTAATTAATGTTTTTAAAAACCCAGACTGCTTATCTTTCTTTGTAACACTAAAATCACATTTAATAAGTGCAATATTGTAATTAGAATTTTAATTAGTATGTTAGAGTGAATAATATGATTATATAATAATATAATCATTGTGTATCTCTTCTTAGACAGTATATATAGCTGAGTAAATTTACGTTTAAAGCATAGTTCTGACGATGGCGAAAGCCGAAATAGCTATCAACCTTTAACTTTTTTTAAAAAACTGTAGAACTGAAATACCGTGATATTTTACCCTATTAAAATGGAGTTCTACCAAGTAAATGCCAAATCAATAAATAATACGAGAGTTTTTGTTAATAACAAAAATTTTTTTAAGCTATATTGAAGTCACGGATAACTTTTATTTCTAATAAAAATATAATAAAAAACAAATAGTCGTTGTATAGAAACCTCACACGACTATATGGTCATGCTCGTCTTTATATTACCATGTAGTGTAGTAAGGACGAGCGTGACCGTATGTATGGGCACACACACATTCGGGGTTGAAATATAGCTAAACGTGAAATTTAAAAAATGTATTTACAGTTTGACCTTTTTAGATCAAAATTATTTCAACACAAATGTATTACTGAAAATAGGGTAGGCTGAAGTCTTAAATTAACCAACGCATATGCATTTATTTCAACTAATATATTTTTTTAGGCTGTTACACTGCTTAAAAAAAATATGTTATTAATCACAGTTTAAAAATCCCTGGTTTAGATGATCTTAAGATTTGTTATGTTGCTTAACACGTTTAGAAACTTAAATTTATTAACGAAAATAGAAAGGCTTTTTAGAAGGGTACGCTCTGAAAGCTGTGTTAATTATTCAGACTTATAAAGCTGAAACTATTATCACTTTACTAGTAAATGAAGATTGTTGTATTTTAATTTTTTGAATTAAGTCATCTAAAGTCGTCTACTTAACGATATTATATGTAAACGACATTTGTATGTTTATGTTAATTTTCGCTAGCTTATTTTTTCAATTGTATTGTATTTTTAATTAAAAAACAGTATATCTTTTTTTATAAGCCACTTAAAACGTATATTTATAATCCCTGCCATGAACACTTAGCTTTTTAATGAAAGTATTACAACATAAGTCATTCTACGTGAACTGCGCATAGCTCTCCTATAGCTCAACTTTTTTTCAAAGAGGGTAGGTACACCAAACAAACGTTGCTTTACTAAAACCACTGTAACTTTTAAAATAAACGCCAGATTGTCATGAAATTTTTGACACGTGTCATTTGAAGGTTAGAACTACTAGGTTAGATTAGTTATCTCTGGGTTAGATATAAAAAAGTAAGGAGGTGGCGTCATCTATATGTCAGGCCCGGGACTTATTGAGTGAAGTGCTATATATGGATTTGGCTTCGACACGACTAGTGATTTGTTAATTGCTTTTCCTAGGTCATTATTTTTTGGATTCGAAAGGAAGAGTCGTGAGATCAGTCGAATTAATGTGTATAAATATTACTTATTTAAAATTTTCTGTTTTGTTTGCAATTTTCTCAACGTATTTTCTTCTCTTATTTGCGAAAGAGTTTATATAAAATAGTGCAAGCATTCCTTCAACCAAAATGATTCTCTAGATGGATGAAGAAAATAGCAAAATATCTTATTACAGTCCAAGACAACATGTCCTACTAAATTAGAACTCGTCGTGTTACGGTGTCATTTCTGTCCGTCTTTTTTATTATTTTCGTATTTATCTACGATTTGTTAGGATTATTTTACCTCTAGTGAAAATCACAGCTATTATTCCTTCGCCATTTCTTATTTGATAAATGATCTACGCTACGTATAAGGTTTCTTCCGTGGAAAACGGAAATTGTAATACAAAAATATAATGTTACACATAATTCCGGTGAAAGTTTATCTACTTACATGATGTCAAGATTATTATATTATTTGTTATTTGACAGATGTCTATAGCAGTAATTCAGATATTAGTTTCTTTATAATCAATTTTATCAAAGTGTTTCGAGAATAAACATATTCAAATATATACATAATAAGCCACTTTAAATATACCAAAAACTGATATGTTCTCTGTTCAAATTGCTGATATGTTAGTTGTTAAAAAAATGTATGTTTCGTGTTTAAGCCTCAACAAGGCTGGGGGATATATTCTTCCCAATCGATTTCCAATTTATTTTTATTTATATAGATATGCTTTAATTAGTTCATGCTTTTTTCTAAAAGGCATGGGAATAATTGTTTCACACAAGAAAATGCTTCTTTGTGGACATAAGAAACATTTCTCACACATTTTTTTAATAAAAACGATATAATTTTCGAAAAACTTTGTCTATGTTTCATTTATAAGTATAAATCACTAATTGGAATCACTTTATTGTTTCCAGTTTCGCGCGGTCTAGTTAAGGGTTAAATTTGTGATTTTTTCAAATTTTATTTTTGCCATCGTACTGTTTTCCCAATTAGGAAAATATTCGTGCTTTTACAGTCACCCAACAGCTTATTGCGATAAATAAAAATGAAATAAAGTTTTAGACACATTGAATTTTTAGGTTTCTGCGTGTCATTCCTGTAACAAGCAAAAAAGGTTTAATCAGTAAATTTTGTATGATTTTTTCAGATTTTGCAAGTTATTTGTCACTACCAAATACAACTTGCTAACTATTATTTGATAACAGTTATGTAAATAAAAACTTCGTTTCATTTCATCATTTAAAATAAAAATGTAAAATGGTTTTTTGTAAAATTGCCAAAAATAAAATATTTTTTTATTGGAATTTTGTAAAAGGAAATTTAAGATAATATTTAATTATTATCTCAAAAATATTGAAAATAATCTTGGTTGCAGATTAAAATGGCGGTAACATAACATTTAATTTGCAGTTAATTATAGAACTGTGAACCCCCATAAGCTTTCCATAAGAAAAATACCTCTCTTCCAATGGGGGTCGTTTAGGGACCCCAGTGGTTTCCTCATTATTGGCCTTATTCTTATGAATTTCAAAAAAAAAATCTAAGGGCTTTAAAATATCTCTCTGCATCATTCCTCATACATTTTTTTTATAAAAACCCGCTTTTTTTTAAATACATAATTATATTTTAAGTTGTGCGTAAAAAAGACGTCATCCCAGCACACATATGAAATCGCAACTAAGGAGATTTAGCAAATGCTATTTTACGAGCAACCGCTTTTCGCTCTGTTATCTGTAATTCTTATCGCGTCAGAACTTATATAAAATGAGACATCGATGTAAGTAAGATATTGTGTTTTTTTTGAGAATAGTATTCGAGAATACATAAATTATAATCTTTAACTTCGTACACATCAAACCGTTTTTTTTTCTACTTTGAAGATCTTTTTTACTTAGTTGATTTTTTTCTTTGCTGTTTTATTTAATAGAGACGGAACAAGCGATCGAATATTTTTTTTTCTTCTACAAAAGGTCCAAAAAACTATGATATGAAAATACCTTAATTATAAACATTGTATTACCCATATTAAAATAGATATTTAAGAAAATGTGGGTATTGGGGTCGCATTTCTTGAGCTTAGAACCGGAAAAGATAAGATCTTTAATATTAGAACAAGTGATAACATATATATATATATAGTTTGCAGTGTATTGTAAAATATTTTTTAATGATCAATTAAAAGCATCTTCATGGTAAAGTTTGTCGTTAGTTTTTTTGGCTTGTCACATAGATATAGAAGAATTCGATATAACCATTATTAATGAACAAGAAAACATTTCATTACACAGAACGTGTGAGCTTATCATCCAAATACCTATCATCCACGAGTTCGTTCGTGAAATATCTCTAAAGTTTTACAAAGAGGAATGAAAACATTCTCTAATCTTTACAAATCTCCCAACGATCTCTAATCTCCACAAATATGACGAGACACTGTCTGAGAATTGTTTTAGACCGAGAGCAGTTTTGCTCGACGACCCACTAGAGATTTTATAATTCGTCTATAATTAATAAACTATTCAAGAACAAACTTAGCATCATGAAAACTACTCTCTTTGATTGAATTCTTTGTGTACTGTATGTGTATATGTATGTATGCGCATGTGTGTGTACGTTTACGGATGTAGTATGAGGGGAAGCATATATAATGTGATTTGCAAATAAATGCAGAGTCCCCGTGAACTGGCTTCACTGGGAGTTTCTTTCCTTTGTAGCAATCACGCTCTTCCGTCTGCAACGATGATAAAGAAATACAACTTTTCAAAACATTATTGATAAAAGAGACTCGAAGAACTTTGACGCTAACGTGTCATAGTACTTAAAGCTCCATAAATTTGATATTTATTCTTGCTTGTCCGTTATTTTCGACGTTCAATATTTTTTTAATAAACTCTAATAAAAAAACAAATTAGGCGTTTGTCATCGCTCAGGCACTCTTGAAAAATATATATATGACGATATTTCTTGACAGGGATCGCAACACCGGTAGTATATATTAAAGCCGGTATTACGAAAATGACTAAAAATATGCGGAATAAATGAAAAGTATCTTCAATTAGGACTACTTCATTTGATGAGTAAATAAAAACTGGCAATTTTTTTTTATTTCAAGTATGGATTGCTTAAAATCGCAGGGATCTATTTAAAGTAAAGTTTATAGTTCATTAGAGAATAAAATGTGATTTAATTTTGTGCTTCTAACATTGTAATTTCATTTGTAAATAAATCCAACCGAATCTTGTAAGGGTTAAATGTGTGAAATAAAATTTAGCATAACCTTATCATATCTTAACTCAAAATATTTGTATACTTATTTAGTATACCCTTCTCCTGTGATGCTTAGCTTTTGCTTTAAAAGTACTAGCTAATCGATGTGTAATAATTTTTTAAATAAGTAAAACAGCATTGCTTTGTTTTTAATAATAAAATCAGTATTTCTGTGTTAAAAAAAAACAAATTTACCGGGATTCTAGTTTGGGTAAAACTAGTGCAGCAACGTAGGTATAAAATTCAAAGCAAGGTGCTGACTGCCAAGTGACTAAAGGAAGGAGGTATATTTCAAAAAATGAAACAAACGAATTGTATTTTTTTATGTTACACAATGACTTTTCTAACAATTATACTTTGATAATATCAATATTGCCAAATGAATAATCACTATTAAACGTATTTAATTGCTTCTTGCGATATTGATAATATAGCTCATATTAAATTAATTCCTTGTCAATAATAACATATTTTCTTTTAACATCATTATATGTAAGCTCAGTAAATGAGATTTTCGTCTACTGAACAATTGAGTCAATTATTTTTCTCATTTTCTCTCAATTTTGTGAGGTGTTTACGGGATCAAATCAACGTAACGATATCTTCAAGAAATAATTTTTCAATTAATTGATGGATTTGGAAGTTGAAATACTTTCCCGGTAGGCATCTCGTATTTTTAACAGGAAATAAGTACACAAATAAGAGTCTATTTGAAAACCTATGACTCAATCTTTTATCAGCATGTGTGGATTTAGTGAATTTGTAATGTATAAACCATCAGCGTAATCATCTGCTAATGTATATGGAGCAACCATGTAAAATTAAATTTGTTTAATTTGGTTATTAACCCTTTCCTTACTATCCAAAAAAAGCACAAGCTCCTGAGCTGTGTATCCGTTACACATAAGGCAAACGGGAGTGAATCATGACAATTATATAACACTACTACAGCACTGCTACATATAATTGTCATGATTCACTCCCGTTTGCCTTGTGTGTAACGGATATACAGCTCAGGAGCTTGTGCTTTTTTTGCATAGTAAGGGAAGGGTTAATGTAACTCAAAAAAATCTCTTTCAAATGGTGGAAATTACGTTATAAGTTAGAATAAACTCCTACCAATCATCATAATTTTTAAGAAAAACAAGAACCGTGGAGTCGGAGTTGGAGTAGTAAACAATGGAATGAAAAATTTATTTATTGATGTGCATTCGAACAAAATAGTCCAAAGTGTTAACATTGCATTGCAGCTCTGGTAAAAACACAATATTCTTTTGTACTTAATTTCCACTTTTGTAAAATAACTGTTTTTACATAAATAGCTCTGTTTTTTTCCTCATCAGTTGACAATGCTCGCCATGAGCGAAACCGGTCCTGATCTTGATAAATAAAAGTGGATATAAGGTACAAAAGAATATTGTGTTTTACCTGATAATGCCATTCCACCAAGTATTGAAAGTGAGCACCCTAAAAGTGATCAATCATCATGAGACGAAAATAAACACTTTATATCAATCTTGCAGTTGAGTGTATATTATATTATTCAATACAGCGATGAAGATTTCACAGCCATTTGTTTCATGTAAGAATAAATTATGTCATAAAAATAGCACGATGCTAGTTGAATCACAGCACTCTGTTATAAGTTGGCCGGTCATGTGATTAAGGATGAGTTGTTTCTATTCGTTATCTTACATCAGAGAAAAACTGATACGTTCTAACGTCACTGGAAAGCTCACATCGCTTCGTATATCGCTGAGCTCCTCACGATAGATAAATCTATACTGATAGCTGGCTCTGCAAAAACATTGATCTTCCTACGTCAACAGTGTCTGATATAAATATAAGAACATCATTTAAATAGGTTATTCGAATAATACCAGTTAGTCTTGTAATATCTTACTTATTACAACTATTCATCATTATTCCACCGAAACTGGTTTCAATACTAATAACTATCTTATTGTCGCCGTACTTGGTTATAAGTTGATATGAAACAAAATTAGCAAAAGTGAGGAAAGTGCAAAGTGAGATTCTTGGGTATAAATTTTATTCTTCGTCTGTAAGACTCGTTGTGTCGTTGTTTTTGATCGACTCTGAACGAACGCAGTACCCACTTTTAACAGAGCTTTCTAATGGAAAATGAGGAATACACTACCTTCTCATATATTTTTGATGTCAGTTATCTCAAGAAAGTTCAATTTAGGATTTGCCAAAACTATTTTGTGGACTATGTTTTCTGAAACAACTCGCCCAAATTCGGCCGACCTGAGCGTTCAGCATCATCGGTATTTGTACGGACAAAATAAAATCATCAAACCACTTCTCTACTATTAAGCTCGATGGAGCAGAGTACAGATAACACTTGTCAAACCATTGTTTTGCTTGAACGTTTTTTTCATAACATACGTTTAGTTCATAATTACAAAACTTGTGAACTAAACGTATGTACGTGTATACGTGTTGTTTGAAGGTTGGTTTTTTTGCTGAAAACATGAGGTTTTGACAATAGTGGCGCTACCTATATGTCATCCTACGAACTCATTCACTCATTACAATATATTATATTGCCTATGTTATTCATAGCTCAAAACATGTTTTTTTATTGATTGGTTGCATTGATTTAGCGATATCCATATCACACAAACTTCTTAAGATGAAACCTGGTTTGACGTTTCTGAAATTGTTTTATTTTTGTTTCAGAATATTTGAATCATACTGAGTGCTTTGGAGGGGTTAGCAAAGACTGGGATAGATGTAATGAGAAATATCAAGAAGCTGTTCGTGAAGTGAACGACAAGGGGTACGTTTTGAGCTACACACAAAGAACAATCGACTTCTGCTGGTAAGGAAATATTGAATTATTAATTAATATCAATAGTTGCTAAGGAAATTCTGCCTGCCGTTTGCTTTGTATTATATTTTATTTTAATAATATAAATTTTGTGCAAGATTAGTTGTTGCTATTTTTTTTAATCATAATTAAAAAATACAAATCATTCTTTTGAATATAATACTTCTAATAACATATTATTTTGTCGTAGTCGTAGTGCAGTGGTCAACGTCGTTAGCTTCCGTAACGGATCTCATACGCTCAATTCGTCAAAGTAAAAACCGCAATTTTTCCAATAAATTTATGTTTGAAGACAAGGGTGTTTGTGATATAAATATTCCCTTCTATCCTTGTAATCATAAAATAACGGAGCGTAACGAGAAGAATTAACTTACCACTAGTTCTGTCATAACCGTATCCTTTATATCAATTCTCTCTTAAAAAAAAGAGAGGTTTAGCAAGCTGAATAACTAGCTGAATCTGTAGAAAACAGTTTCTGTTAAGCTACTTTTATTTAGAAGCCATTTGTTTTACATTGGGAGCAGACGTGGATTTTAAAAAATGATGTGTTTTTAAAAATATGTATAAAAAAAAAAAGTTATATATTTTTAGCCAAATAAAATTACGGTTCTTTGGTATACTTTATTATCTGTATAATCAACCACTCGCTGAAAGTTTGTAAAATACTGCACAAGTCTTCCATTTTATTTTTTATTAAATTTACTTAAATCTCTGAATAAATTTTCATAGAACCACTGTCATAAAACATGGTATTATTATGCAGAGAAATCTCCCTAAGGAGCAAACCACTGTTTACCTGTAACAAACTGTAAACATTTTTCCAGCTATCTATGGAAGCTTTGCAGATTTAATATCTCAGAATATTTACAACATACTACACGTCTATTGTGTTGACAGCATATTGTAAAGGAGTCTTTTAAATTCTTCTTAATTTGTAGTGTATACGAGAATATTATGCAAAAAGTATATTGCTTGACGGTCTACTAGAAATTGTTATTTAGTAAATATTACACACTTTATGGATCGTTATACGAGTGTTGAGTTAAAGAATAAAACAATCAATATCGCAGATGGATTGTAATTATAATATCCCAATAACGCATGATTAAGTGTAAGAAACATTAAAAAAATATATCGATTTGTTCAATGCTTAACTTTAACTTATTAACCCAAAGATAGTATGGTAGTAATAGACAATTTAAATAAAATAACCTTGTTACTTTCAACACAAAATTGTGACTAGTAAAACTATACTCTAATTTTCAAAATAAGTTACGATGTTAGAGTAGATGGCAGAATATATTATTGTGTATTTTTTCTACATGTATAACTGAGTTAATGTAAGCTTAAACTTATGTAGTCCTGGTGAAGGCATAAGCCGAAATAGCTATCAATAATAAATATATAGAATGATTATTAGTATAATTAAATATTTTAATAATTTATCACCTTATATCTCTTACAATCGTTTTAAATATTAATGTGAGGCGACGATATGACTTGATTTTTGAATTTGAATAAAATTTTACACGTATTTCAGCAGTACTGTTATTTTTCATATTAATTTTTGCCACTATTTTTAATCCGGAAAGCTTCAAAATTTCTACAAAAAACGGTATCTGTGGAACTAAAATACTTACTCACTTACTTTTCACCTTATTTTAATAGAGTTCTGCCAAGTAAATGCCAATTGAATAAAAAAATGTAAGAGAGTTTAATTGGAGAGCAAAATGTTTTTTCTGATAACTGTGATTTGTACAATAAAATGCTGTAACTCATTGCACGATGTTTTTATTTTGAATCCAGAAATATTTTAGATATTTCAACTAACAAAGTTTTAAATAAGTACAATTTAAATCGCTCCATCTGCTTGTCAATTGAAATAAAAACACATTTTCAAAATCATTCTTTTAATGTTTATCAAATGGAATAAAATTTCCTAAGTTATACTTTTTTACATAAATAAATTTACGATTGAAATATTTGAAAAAATATTAAATGGGAATAAATTATTTTTTGAATAATAAATCGGCAAGAATATCCGTTTCTTCTGTAGCGATAGTAGTGTAAATGTTTTTTTCTCTTTTTTTTTTTTGTTTTATCTGGAAACATTTAAATCATACTTTTTATGCAATGTACAACAGCTGTTACGGTTTATAAAACAAAGTAAATCGTATAATTTTATCAGAACATCAGTGATTGCAAAAAATAATACATTTATGCAAAATATTAAAAACAGCGTTCTTCTGCTGTCTAAATTTCCATTTTAGATCGGATTATTAAAACCTGGGTCAAATAAGAGAAGTTATCCAAATTGAAATTTATATTTTTATTTTGTTGCGACGTTTTTGTGCCATGAATAATCTATTTTAATATTTATTGGTTCTTTTACATCAAACCTTAAAAAAAACAATACTCATATCTGTTTTTCTCCTCTAGAAGCTTTGTAAAATATAATATTGTCAAAAACAAATTACTTTGTATGACTAATTTTTATTTGTTAGTATTCTTCAAGGTGTAGTTTAGCGCTCTACAGCGACACATACAATTAAGTCAAATTATTAAGTTTTTCGTTTGGCAGTTATTATTTCACCATTTAATATGCTATAAATGTCTAATAAAACCTGAAAAAAAATAGTTAATGTTAATATCATTGTATTTGTTTTTGTTGACGTTTATTATTATTATTGTTTAAATAAATACATAGTGTTTTTTGGTCAGAATGCGAGTATTTATTGAAAAAAAAGAGGGTCACTACTTAAGCACATCACTGATTACCCTTTCATTGTTAAAAGATAAATGTTATTGAAATAGAATAATAACAAATGGAAATTAAAATCAAGTATAAGTAATTTAACACTTTATCTAAAGCATAGGTGTCTCTGTAGACAGCTAAACTCACATTAAAAACTCAAGCTAATATTTTTCATTACTGAATATATTATATAAACATTTTAAGGTTATCATTTTATTGAATTTCTGATTTTTAATTATCCCAATTCAAGTATCCTGAATTTCTTTTCAGGATACTTGATTAATCCTGAATATATGCGTCAACCACCATTCCTAATTTTAATATATTTTTTTAATCCATGTTCGCTCTTAACGTGGAGCATATTGTCTTCTAATGGAGGCACCTCAGAATAAGTTTTTTCTTCGTGAACTGTTTGTTACTCAGTCGCTTACTTTCTTTTTCAAAGAGAGTAGTAAGCATATTAGAATTAGGCTAGAACAGAACTAGTGGTTTACTAATCACTCTCGCTGGGCACAATAATTGAGGATCGAAAAGGTGGGACAGAATTTTGTTGGAAAAAGTTCTGTTCGTACTGGGACACGAACCCGTGAAATCCAACACAGAAGCCAACAACGCTAAACGCTACGCCATATGACTCGATTACTCGAAAATTTTATATGTTATTATTTAAATTAATGTAAATAATAACATATTTGTATTTATTTTTATAATTAAGATAATATTCGATGCGCATGTTTCCTCTAAAAGTGAGTCTTTGTGTCACATATTCAGAATTTTGTCGTCATTTCACAGTTTTTTTACTAGTAAAATCGTAATATTTAATATAAAAACAACATCATTATTGGCAGAATGAATACGGATTAACTTTTAATTAGATGTTATTAAAACTTTTTGCCATAAGTAAGAACAACAACCTAATTGCCTTCGTTATAAGTTCTCGTCGTCTACTTGGGAAAACTTCCACAAACAAGTTTGTTTATAATTATAAAAATAAAACATAACGTTTTGTACCGTTCACAAGCTTGTAATACTTAGATTATATTATGAGTAAAATAAAGAATGTTTTATTTTTATAATTGAGATGCCTTTCCACTAACAATTGTTTGTTTACACTCTTAAAGTAAAAATTGTTATTATATTAATGTATCAATGTATTTTATTTAATTCTATAATAATGACTTAAATTGGTCGATAACTATTTTGAATATACACAAAACTTGATTAATTTTGAGCGTTGATGTGACAAAGGTGTGAATCTGGAATAGTAATCAAATAATTCACATAATACTCACTTTCAAGGTGTTCATCATCAATACTTGGTAAAAAAAATATATTATCAAGACTAGTTTAGCTTGCCACAGCCGTTTTCAATTAATTAGAATTTACATACTTCAGAGCTCATAATACTAAGCCGAAGAAAACTACTAAGGATGTAACAAACAATCGGTAAAATAAATTCAAAGATAAACATACAAAATATGTATAAATGACAAAAATCTGTTTATAATTGAAATACTTACAATCTCATTAATTGCAATCAGCTTAAATTGCCCATGATGAGCTAAACCCGTCCAGTATAATACTATTAAACAGTGACGGCTCGTGGATAAAATATCCGGCGGTGCTGCGGTAGATAAAAAATAAAAACATTAACCATTTTGATTATATTTTACTTTTTACATCAACAATTAGGGGAAAACATACAATTATTGGCCACTTAAAGATTTTTTCAACTGTGTTCTTGATTTGTGGACACGTATCATTAGAAAGGTGAAATAAAAAACATCGTATGTTAATTTGCTTATTTATTTATGACAACTAATATGTAAAAAAATATATTTTGCATTTGAAAAAAAAAGGTAGAAATCTACAATTATTGGCAACTTTTTTCAACTATCGGTCACCAAAAGATACAATTGTTGGCCCTACCAAAAATTGCAGTAAAAAAATATTAAAAAATAAAATAATAACAAATGATGTAATGTTATGTTCCCACATCAATATAAAGTGTAAAATTAAGTGATTAATACAACTTAAATGTCATTTTAATGTAAGTACATATAATATTTTTCAAAAATGGTACTGCAAAAAATGTACGTGTGCGTTCCTTACTGATATTATAACCACGATGTTATGGTAACTATTGAATGTATCGGTGAACGGGCGAGCTTAATAGACCCTAAAATAATATTGATATTTTCATGTAACATTTTTTTTTTAACCTTGTCCGCTCCCAATGTGGAGCATATGGACTCCTAATGGAGTTTATCTCAACAGAAGTGTTTCTACGAGAACTGCTTGTTACTCAGTTGCTCAACCTCTCTTTTTCCAAAGAGAGTAGGGATAGAAGGATAGAGCTAGGACAGGACTAGTGGTTAGCTAATCGCTCTCGATACGCCCCGTTCATAAGATAGGATGGGTGGAAGAGGGGAATTCAAGACATCACATATATCCATGCCTTCGAACAGAGATTCATAAATCGATTGAAAAATCAATTTATAAAACTATCCGTACCGGGATTTGAACTCGTGCCCTCCGTAACCGAAGCCAACATCGCTGACCACTCGGCCCCACAGGCGGCAGTTTATCTCAACAGAAGTGTTTCTACGAGAACTGCTTGTTACTCAGTTTCTCAACCTCTCTTTTTCCAAAGAGA
Organism: Himalopsyche anomala; assembly: GCA_031772345.1. NCBI lineage: Eukaryota > Metazoa > Arthropoda > Insecta > Trichoptera > Rhyacophilidae > Himalopsyche > Himalopsyche anomala. The sequence continues at coordinate 16,154,520 of CM062832.1, read as the reverse complement.
GTAGGGATAACATACATCAATTTATGTATACACGTAATATTACATTTTTTCAATTATCTTGGGGGTGCTGCAGTTTCTCAGTGCGTGTGGTCGAGCCACCATCGCTATTAAATAAATGTAGAATCAGTACAGAAGAGTGTACAAAATGATTTTTTAATCTTAAAACAATTCAGTTGTATCAAGTAAATGTCAATCTAATTAACGAAGTAAAAATTGTACTGCATAAAACTTTTTTGTTTTGTTTTTTAGCGTAAGGTACGGTTTCAATCGCTGCATATCGTACGCGTCAAGGGCGAAATGTGACAGAGGAGGCGCTGTGATGCTGCGTCGTATCTCGGAGACCCTGTCAAACGACCGCAGATGCGAGCGGTTCGACCCAACTCCCTGTTCGGCAGAATCACATTCACGTTCAATCTTCACTATCTTTTCTGTATTAGGATTATACTTAATCTACAACTTTGCGGCGATGAAGTTTTAATTTGAGATAAGTATATACGTTGTAAACTCCCGATGTACATTCCAATTAAATGTATAGTGCATGACATTATGTGTAGTAACGTAAGATTGTTTAGTTAAAATGGCGTGGGACTTAATCAAGGATCTAACTTCGATTGTATTTGTACAGTCTAAATTAATATTATTATTTATTGAATTGCTTTTCATCTTATTATAAAACATCAATGGTACATAGACATTGATTTTTTTTAAATAGTTAATTATAATCAAATCTGAAATCCATTTTTTAAAAAATAGGATCCATTTTTTACTTGCATACCTATGTGATAATTTATTCCTGTTCTATATATATAGTATATAGCAATGTGATTATTTTTCATCGGAAATTTCTGTATCGTTAAGCACAACATTTTAAAACTCTTAACAAGTATTATTTGTAAGATAATTCCGTAGGTACACTCAGTGGCGGCCGGTCAATGTGGCATTGGATTAATGCACCCCTTGTATCTGCTGAGGCGGTTATATTTCATGAAATAATATTCAAACATAAAATTTATACCATTAAATCATTTTAAATTCTGCATGTATTTATTGTCTATAAAAAATATTTTAGAAAATTTTATTTTAAATTAAAATTTTGATTTATTTTATTGAATTTAAAATAAGTGAATGGTTTGAATGTTATGCTTGACTATTATTTCATGAAATATAACCGCCCCTGCATATACAAGGGGTGCATTGATCCAATGCCACATTGACCGGCCGCCACTGGGTACACTGACAAAAGGTGTAATGTCGAAAACCGGCTGTTATGAATTATGATTGCAGATAGATAGATAGAGCATCACGTTGTTTCTTCAGAGAAACAAATACAGCCATATATTGTGTATTATTATTTTTTTAAACATAATATATTTAAATCAAGTCCATTTCAATAAAAGTTACGTTTGACTACAAAAAAACTATACATTACATAAATCTTTGAATATTTTAATCGAATTATTTTATTTTGATTAAATTGCATATATTTTTTAAACGATAATTAATAGTACATAAATAAATATGTTAAAATTTCATGATTATTAAAAATTTCGATTATCTCAAAACAAAAGACTTATCGCTTTTTGCCACTACACTAACGGTTTGTTTAATTAATTACATGTCATTGAAAACCAAATACTCAATACTATTATTTCCAAAAATGCTTACAGCCGTTGTTTAATTAAGAACTAATCCCAGAATAAAAAAATTTCACTTCTGTGGCAACCACGCCTAATTACTCTCTCTTTGGAACAGTGGTGGCCGGTCAATGTGGCATTTAAAAAAATATATATATATCTGGTTGATCGTTTGAGCCAGCGATCAATTTGATTGTAACATATTTGTTTGTTTGTCGATTTAGTATATTTTAATAAAATTCTTGTTCAGATATAAGAAAAAAACATTTCTTTACAAAAAGTGCATCAAATTCAATTGTTGATTGATTTTTCTCTCCCGTATATAAAACGAAAATACTCTCTTCTTGTATAATATAATAAAATTAAAAATATTATTCATTTTTAAATCAAACATAATCAGTTGATTATTGAGTGAAACTTTGTATCTCAATATAGAAAGATTCTGTAAAAAAATATTTTAAAAACCATATACTATGGTATTTCTTGTAAATTGTGTACGAAATATCAACAAACATTCACGTGTTTATTTAAAAAATCCAATTTGTTAAATGCAACGTTCTTCCAGAAATGTACACATTAATATTGTTTTATGAGTGTTTGTGTCACAGTTGTATCTTTTTTATTTGAGATGATAATAAATGTCTCAACTTAGTAGAAGTGATTTTAAATACAGTGATTATTTTAAAACATAGTAAATGTCAACACCAGAATAATATTGTGAGTTCAGAAGTCAACATAAGTTTTAAAGCATTTTAATTTTACTTTGGTGGATTCAATTCAGAATAAGATTCAAATACGACAAATACTTGTCATCTATCTGGAAAAATCGTCACATATAAGTAAAAAACATGCAAAAACAAGTTGAGTATACATATAGATTATTTGATATAAATTCTTTGCCAGTAATAACTCAGTTGGTGCATTGATTATACCAGGTTTCCAAAAAAAGCATTTATTTTTATAGGAAATTGTTAATAATGCTGACAAAAGGTAGGCAATTGTTCCTATTTAATAATTGCATACTCTTATTTGTGTCAGATAAGCATAAATCCATCTTAATTTTGATGTTATAATTATTTATTTAACATAAGCAAGAAACTTTATCCTAAATGCTAAAATTGCTGTTTCCTGTTTACATAGAACTATCAATCTGTTACTTTACTTACTTGTCAATGTCTGCCAAAACACTAAAGATTTATAATGTTTTGATTTAGTTATAGCAAAGTACATATAATAGATATATATATTTTATATATATAAAAAAAAACAATAAAATCATTCAGCCAATACTGTTACAAATAAGATACAGTTCCATTATAAACTTTTAAAAAAATGTACTTACTATAAATTACATAATACTGAGTATTTAGATTAGATATTACTTCACTCAATTAATTTTAAAAGCTGTTTCTAGCACAAATTAATATAGTAAAATTGTTTGCTTCTTAAGAATTATAATTTATATAGCCAAGTGTATACATAAATAATATAAATGGGAATGTGTACCTACATTTACACTGTCTTTTGCTTTCTGTCTCGAGATTATTACGCGTTAGTGTTGTTGATTTTGTCAGCAATATATTTGATCTGAAGAGTTTCAAAATACATATTTATAGTCAGATATTTATGAAATAATGTATTTAATGTTGTTTTGTTTTAAGTGAAAAAATAAAAGGAAAATTTACTTATAATTTAAGATTTCGACTGAAGGTGCTTGGTGGAATTTCAATATTAAATTTGAATCGTTAAAATTATGTACACTCCCACAGATTTTGTCACTAACGACCCGGGTTTCGCCTTTCGGCATCTTCAGGCGTTCAAGTGCACGGATGAACTGTCAGTTCAAGTTCATCCGTGCACTTGAACGCCTGAAGATGCCGAGAGGCGAAACCCGGGTCGTTAGTGACAAAATCTGTAGGAGTGTACATAATTTGAACGATTCAAATTTGAAAATTTACTTATTTGACTGCTTCGTTTCCCGAAGGTCTTATATATTTCACTGAGTTTATTTCATTTCAGACATCAATAAACCACATGTATATGGAAATACTTTTAATTTTCAAAAAAATCTTTTATATACATGGAATAAGACCATTATTTTTTAAAATTTAATTGGTTTGAATAATCTCTAATATTTAAGTTTGCAAAAGAGCAGTGCTTAATTTTCATATTTATTGTGTGTGACTGTTGTTGAATCATGTCAAAATTGTTGGTTATCGTTAATTAATAGGCCCATTAGAGGTGAAGTGAGCCAAGTGGTATTTTAAGAAAATAAGGTTGGATGCGTTGTAATATTCTACACGACTTAAAGTATTGTAAAAAGGAAGTAACCTCAGTTAATATACATACATTGCAATAGTGTTATCTCCGTAAAATAAAAATATGCAATCCACCAAATAATATCGTGATTGTACTTAAAAGTCCAAGAAGAACGTTTTATCATTTTTTCATTTAACTTCTCGAGGGCTCATTTGGTATGTTTATTTTTTAAATAAAAGCATTGCTATTATTTTTTTAAATAAATGACATAATAAATGTCAACGATTTTAATCGATCGAGCTATACAAATAAATATAATGTTTTCGTTGTGATAAATAAATATTGTTTCCGAAAATCATGTCTGAGCTCTCTTGTACAGAAATGTACCATTTTTCCAAACAAAGGTTTTCTCATAATTTTTAGAAAGAAAATTCTTTTTTAAAATAAATAAACAACAAAGAATATTTAAAATACATATGAACCATCGTGAAATTTCAAATATTTCTTTGTGTTGTGAAAAAAATAATAATAAACTGTACCAGATTATCAATAAAACCTTAAAGGACATTGAAAATACCAAACTCACGACAACCTTTGGCAAACTCACACAAATCCGTGAAAAAACTTACAAATAAAAAAATGGTCAACCATCAGATTTACTATTTGTTATTTTTTATTTAACGCTATATCTTTTGCAGGTTCTCAAAGGTTTTTGAATACGAAAATTTCTAATAACCTCTCTTCCAACGCTCTTGACTTTGACTTTTTTTAACATGTTATTTAATTGTGCTAACAATATTTTTTAAAGTATTGGCTAATAAATTGAATTGAGGACCAATAACGATTCAATTAAATCAACAAAAAAAAACGAATAATCATAAATAATGCATATTTTACTTTAATGAAATTTATGATTATTGTATTATAATAAATACTTTAAGCAATTTGTCTATTATAGCGTTTTAGCTTATATGTCTATTGTATTAAAAAATATATATTTAATAATTAATGTTAATATTTATATGAAGATGTTTATATTAAATGTTTGGTAAAGCTTTATTGACAAAAAATGTTTTGTAGCGTGATATGAAATAATTTGTAAAGATACTTAGATTTACTGCACTGTTGAAATATAAATCAGCTTTTTGTTATTTTTATAAACATATAAATATATATTAAAGGGAGACATCATAAAGAAGTGCTGTTGGCTATTTTTTGCAATGGGGTCATATCATATTTGGTCATACCTGAAGGGTGCATTGCAAGCATTGATAATTAATCAATTTAACAGTTCTGTGAAGTTTTACTATTAACAATTAAACATTATCGATATTTATTTTCCACAATGAAAAATTAACATCTTTAAAAATTGCAAAATTAACACGTGTTTGTAGCCATGCATTCAGTAAGCGAACATCAAATCCAAATAAAGCTAGTATAGTAAAAACACGAACGCACATATCGCTTAAAATTTTTCGAAATGTTATACAATAAAATTGTTTTATTTTGTAGTTACTCAATGAAATACTATCATATTTTTCTGTGAAATATAAAGTATTTGCCAAAATATTTTATAATTTAATATTATTTATAAATGAAATGCTTTTAGAGTATTATTGTATTTCTATTATATGAATGTGAAATCTTTTTTTAATAAAAATGTTTCAGTTGGTAAATGATATTTTTTTTACATACTAACAATACGTGAATTTTAATTCATGCGTGGAATCGTCCTGTGATGATAAATATATTTTTCTGCAATACATTGATATTTGAAATATTCCGGTAAAGCACTTAGTAATAAATTATCATCGACTATTCGATTCGAGCGATTCGACAGATTATTAAAAATCTTCTTGGCCTTTAAAAAAATAGGCACAAAATATTCCGAGTTGGAATTAAGTGGCAGATGGAAATATAAATGTTTATAAAAAAACAGATAACCTTTGTAGATATAAGGAATTCTGAAGTCTTGGCTTTTTGCATGTCCCGGGATACAAGACATACAATTGTCCCTGGGAAATTGTTGCTTGCCAAAACCGTAGTACTGTAGTAGTTTTTATGAAAAAATATTTCTATGGATGAACTCTGTCATCAATCGGTAATTCAAAACTCATTTTATATTATTTTTTATGTTAAATATTTAAGAAAATTAAGAAACTGTACTGTAAATATTTACATTGCATTTTTTTACATGACTCTTTTCAAGGTAAACGAACTCTTAAATATATATCTTTGTTTGAATGAATGAAATCTATGAACTTTATAAAAAAATGTTTAAAAAATATCACGTTTTAAGCCTAGGAATATTTAATCTAAATGTGCTTAAAGCCTAGACTGGCAATAATCGTCGATTTTTCGAGAATTTATTCAAGGGTTGTCTCAACACGGAACATCCAGTAGATTTTAATCAAGTAATAGGTATTTTTTTCTAAGACACTCCTACTCGGTAAAGGCTGTTAATGCAGCCGGTGTTGGTGGCGTGTTCAACGCTAAGCAAACAGGAATCCGGTAGTAACACAATAAGCATATTATATCATCAATTGATTGTTCATAGGGAAAATATTTAACATAACATAATTCCGCACGAGAGAATTCAGCGATGCTCACGTGCTAAGTTTGAAATGGTAAGTAAACAACACATCAAGAATAACATCTACGCTTTTGTTCCGATACGTTTAAGCACAATTATGTGGATGATACTTGACATTACCATACAAATATAAATCGACACGTGGCTTTAAACTGAATTATTGAGAACATTGAGAGAATTCTTAAAACATAATTCTTGGCGAAGGTTTACGAATAAAAATGTAATAAACATAAGTGTTTTTTTACTACATTTAAAGGAGTACTAAATGTAGTCGAAATTTAAAAAAATAAATATATGCTTTTTATATAAAATTTTTATTTTTATTTTACTTTGAAGACCAGCTTAAACAGATTTTTAGTAAATATTGTAATTCGAAAACAAGTTTCTTTCAAAAGTGGGTTTTAGCAAATGCCCTAGTCAGAGGAACGGTATTTCGATTATTTAAAGCATTTCTTGAGCTTAGAACCGGAAAAGTTAATAGAAGCTTAAAAAGTGTATAAGATATTTTGTATAATATATAAAATTCTATTCCTAGTAAATTATTTCCGTCTGTTGAAGATTTAAGTGGATGAAGATATCACGCGATATACAAAATTCGAGAATGTAAAAAATGTCGCTTCTAGAATATGGTAGTAAATTCAAAAGAACGGAATTCTCTGAGGAGAGCTTTGAGTACTCATTGTTGTTACGAGAGCACTTTCTATTTTTCAAATTATTATGTCAGCCCTTGACAATATCTCACTTGCAAATTTTTAGATTTTCTTTTGATTGAATTTATGAGGTGTTTTGTATCATAACTAATAATTTACAAAAATCTAGCTATTAACAAGTCGCAATAAAACCACAGGAGTACAATTTGTCGTTTCATAAAAAATGTTTTTAATTATCATGAATACGGATCGAATGTGAAATATACTATTAAACCTTACACTATTTAAACTTAAAAATACTGTTCACCGATAGGTTATTTCTAATATCAAATTATTCATAAAATATAGTGTCGGGTCCTATATCGCAGCGGTTAGCGTTGTGGACTTCCGTGCCAGACCTCACGGGTTCGAGCCCCAGTACGAACAGCATTTTTCGATTACTTTTTGAAGGCATGAGTGTTTGTAATGTCTAAAAAACTTCCTCTCACACCCGTTCCGATCTTTCAATAACTGGGTGTAGCAAGAACGATTAGTTAACCACTAGTTCTGTCCTAGCCTTATCCTTCTATCCCTACTACTCTCTTAGAGTTGAGCGACTGACCGAAAGGCAAAACCCGGGTCATTAGTGAGAAAACTTGTGTGAATATACATAATTTGAACAATTCAAATTTAATATTGAAATTTCAATAAGCTCTTTCAGCCGAAATCTTAAACAAAAATGTTTTTATTAATAATGATTGTAAGTCACTTGATTAGTTTCTCATTCCAAAGATGATAAGTTTTTAACAGCTTTCTAAATCTTGAAACTATGTAAATATAAACTATGTCGTTCAAAAAACGATCATAAATAAGCATTATTTTTTATTGTACGTCTATTTTCAAAAAATCTTGCTCTAACTTTTTAATACATACTGTCTGTGTTCAATTTTATTTTACTACCGTCTAAAATATTACATTAAAATCAATTCGTCATCATAAAATTGTAGCTTTGAAACACTTGAAAATTCAATTTCAAAAATTATTATTCATATAAATAAACAAGTGGTATTTTAATAATATTAAAAAATAAAAAAAATCCCAGCATGGACGGCAACAAGTTTTTCATCATGCTTGAACCAAAGTTTTCTTTTAATAAAAAAAATTCATGAAATTTGAAGCTCGCGTAAAATTGTTTGGCTACTATATAAATGTCTATCAAATTGAGATTATTATTTTATTTTCTGTGAAAAGTATGCCAATTTAAAATATTATTTTCATTTAAAGTATATTTGATTTAAAAACATTTCTTATCTCAACGTGCAGATAATAACATGTTGCTTATAAAGTTCTTAATCAAAATTCAAATTACTTTTTAAATTATAATTGAAACTTTTTTTGTATCATTGAGTGGAAAAGTTATTTGCTTTTAGTCTGGATTATTTTTTCCCAAAAGAGTTTCTGTAATGTAAAACTGGGGTTCCGAAAAGAAGTTGTGAAAATAATACACACATTTAAGCCAAGAAATGTTGCAGACATATTAATATCAAGAGGTAATAAGGATATGGTAACAAAGATTTGATTCCGTGTGAAATTAAATAATTTATATTTTATGAGACAATAAATGAGATGAAAATTGCATTACCTTGGACAAAATTACAATAAATCAAAATATGTTTTCGCGAAAACTGGATTATTCGTGTGATACACTGAACGTATTATATATAGGCGCATTAGAGGTGAAGTGAGCTAAGTGGTATTTTAGAAAAAAAAGTAGTTAGATGCGTTGTAATATTCTACTGGTCTTAATGTATCGTAAAAAGAAGTAACCTCAGTCAATACACATCGCAGTATTGTTATCTCCGAAAAATAAAAACATACAATCCACCAAAACACCAAATAAAGACGTGACTGTACTTAAAATTCCAAGATTTTTTTTACCATTATACTTGTTGGGTCACTTCACCTCTCGATGACTCATATTGTGTATCACCTTTTTTCTCCCATAATAAAAACATTACCGACAAATTGTAATTTTATAAAGTTGCTTCAGATCAGCGGTCGCCATGGTTGGCGAAAGTTATTGCAGTAACATTTATGTAGCCTGGAATTCTTAAAAATAAAACGATCACCATATGTAATCATTTTTGTATGCTGAAAAAATATACCACTCATTAAATAATTCATGTTTTGTATGATTAAAATTGTGAGCTTTGTGGTATGATATATCAGAGAGGCTTACGACCACTAATCTGGATAATCACGCAGTACCACACTACGTTAGTGCTCACCGACAGACATTGATACCAGAACACGTGCTGTAGACACATTTGAAAAGCCCCAACTCTGCTTGTCTCTTGTTCCAACCTTATAATTATCACAGCGTGCAGTTACTATCCAAACGGTGTAACTGACGCAAATTAAGGATGCAATAATGACAAGGAATGTCCACGGAAGGTCACATTACATAGGAAGCGAGTATGGCCGAAAAAATTCTCGACAAATTATTTTGAATTTATTTAATTTAAAATGTCGACTGAAGGTGAAGGTGGCACTTCAATATTAAATTTGAATCGTCCAAATTATGTACATTCACACAAGTTTTGTCACTAACAACCTGGTTTTTGCCTTTCAGCATCTTTAGTCGTTCAAGTGCAGGGATGAACTTGAACTAACGCTTAGTAAATGAATGTATCGTGTTTATATAAGAAATAAATGTATTACTAAGTTTAAAGCTACCGCTTCCTAAAAGGATTTACATATATGATTTATTTATTTCTTAAACCAACATTTTCTAATGCCGTAATTCATAAAAATTCATTCAGAAATTCGCAGGTTTGTAAATATTCGTTGTAATGATTTAAAAATCATTATTATTAATTAATTATTACTTTGAAAGGAGAGTTTTTCGCAATAGAATAAATATTTCAAAGAAATTTGAATCGTTCAAATTATGTACATTCACACAAGTTTTGTCAGTAACTTGAACTGAGCGGATGAACTTGAACTTCATCCGTGCACTTGAACGTATGAAGATGCCGAAAAGCAAAACCCGAGTCGTTTGTTAAAAAACTTACGTGAATGTATACCTTATTCGAACGATTCAAATTTGAATTTATTGTTTATCGCTACAAATTTTTTCATCTTTAAGGAGTTAAGGGCTAGTTCGTAAATTATAAACTTGAAGATAAATAGTTTTAGAGGGTACATAGTGTAGATGCGAGTTAGTGCCTACTCATAAAATAGTGAAGTTAGCCGTGTACACATTTGAATATTAACCTTGATTTAGGATAGTGTAATCACAGACCACGGCGTCGGTATATGGGTCTCCAGAGTATTTTGAATATGGGACGGTAGTTATTTTCAATTGAGAATAATGTCATATACGGACCGTAATATATTATGAGCGGTCTTACAAAGTTTGATTAGAACTAAATATTTCCTAAGCTGTTACAGACTGCGTATAAACCAACGTTTGCCAAATGAATTCCCGGGTGGAAATAAAATTTTCTTTGAGCTACGTAATATATATATTTTAGTATCATGTTATATATATAAACTAATATAACTGGTGTAACCAAGCTTTAATTATAGTTTTATGAATGCACATAAGTGTAAACTTCTAATATTGGATGAAATAAATTTGGTTTCGTGTTATGATATGTTACTTTTAATCCATGGAAAAACTACTTTAAGTATAAAAAAATATTGATCTTTAATAATTCGGTAAAAATATCAACGTATTTCAGTTCTACAGTTTTTCAAAACTGTAGAACTAAATACTTTGATATTTTTACCTTATTAAAATAGAGTTCTACAAAGTTAAAGCCAAATCAATAAATAAAATTTAATAATTCGATAATTTGTAAATCTGTATTCAATTAAACCATTTGAATGGCTAGAATTTTTTCGGTCAGAATTTATATTAAATGGTTATAATATATCGGTCAGAATAAATAGTCATATTATAAATGAAATTTTAAAAAAACCTTACTTAATCTAACCAAAATGATTATAAAATATTCGGACTGTACAATTTTTTTATTCTGACCGTTTATATTTTTATTCTAGTCAAAAATTGATTTAAATTCTGACCATTTTATTTGTTCCTCATTAGAATTGGTTTCGCGTCTCTCAATTAGTTTTTTAACAAAGCAAAGACTTTTTTAAATACAAACAAAAAGTCTTAAGGGTAATTTTATAGTATATTTATTTTCATGTTTTAATGCCATTTAATTTTGATTGAAATGCACGCGTATCCATCTTGAAGCATGAAAACAAGCTTATTAAATTTATAGGTAGTAAATAATTAGCCGCCTGTGTAGTCGAGTGGTCAACGTCGTTGGCTTCGGTTACGAAGGTCGCGGGTTCGAATCCCAGTACGGACAGTTTTATAAATTGATTTTTCAATCGATTTATGAATTTCTGTTCGAAGGCATGGATGTATATGATGTCTTGAATTCCCCCTCCCATCCTATCCTATGAACAGGGCGTATGGAGAGCGACTAGCTAACCACTAGTTCTGTCCTAGCCCTACCCTTCTATTCCTACTCTCTTTGGAAAAAGAGAGGTTGAGCAACTGAGTAACAAGCAGTTATCGTAGAAACACTTCTGTTGAGATAAACTCCATTAGGAGTCCATATGCTCCACATTGGGAGCGGACATGGTAAAAAAAAAAATCAGATCAAATTGTGGTTTTGTTGATAAGCCTCTGATTGACGTTCTGGTTGCTTTGTGTCGCTTTATTAAGAGATTATTTAATAATGTTGTAATAGTTTGGCCCAGAATTATCTGTAAATATTTTTTCCTTTTAAATTTCTACTTTTAAAAAGTCGGGCTCGTAGCTCAAAGGTCAAGCTTGCTGACTTCTATAACGGATCTCCCGGATTCGAGTCTCAATAAAAGTGTCTCGAGTGTCTATAAAATTTCCTCCCATCTTTCCAATCCTAGAATGATATGCCGTTGCGAAGGCGGTTAGTTAACCACTAGTCTTGTCCGAGCTCTCTTTATAACAGTTCTCGTTAAAGATACAACCATTATGCGGCTGTATGCTCTACATTGATCATGCGTAAATTGATTTAAAAAAAAACTTTACAAATAAATATTACACTGATGAAAACTGTAGTAAAAATAAATACTATGTATTTTTTTTATAAAAATCCTCTGAAGCTATAAAATAAAAACATTAAATATTTACAAACTGATGAATAAGAATATCTAAAGATGCGATGAAAATAAAAATAAAAGTATTACCCTTTTTTCATATATGTATATTAAGTTTGCGAGAAAAGAGTTTTAATGAAATAAATATGTCAAAGAAGCCTTTTCAAGCAGTATACAACAATACAAAATATATTTCTTATTGGATTTCAACTAGGTACTATTATTCAATTTAAACTGTAAAAAAAAACATGATAAAAGATTTTTTTTCAATATTATTATAAGCCAATTTTTACTTTATTGTCCCTGCAGACTACGCATATTTAACAAATAATTCCTTTTTTTTATAGTGAGCTATTTTTCAAATTGCTTTAGTGTGCTATAGTTTACACTTTATTTTACTATGTATAAACCCATCACCACGTATAAACAAATTAAAATCTGTTTTTCCAATACCGAAATACTGGAAGCAAGCAGAATAATTGAGGAATTCCCAGAAAAAAGAAATCGTCTGGATATCACAAACCGTGGATATTTACAATTAAATTGACAAAATTAGTCTTTCTAACTAAGCTCTTTGCAGCTCCCACCAAGCACAAGGTTCTTACAAATTTTAATGTTATTTTTTCAAGCTGTGCGTATCCCATAATATAGGTACAGTCCCAGTATGAACAGCATTTTTCGGTCGATTTATCGATTTCTGTTCGAAGAAATGGGTGATGTCTAAAAATTTTATTCTTCCATTCCAATCCTTTAAGAACTGGATGTAGTGAGGCCCTCACCTAATCACCCTCACTGTGAAGGTGATTAGTTAACCACAAGTCCTGTCCTAGCCTTATCCTTCTATCTTTATTACTTTCTTTGAAAAAAGAGATTCAGCGACTGAGTAATAACAATTCTCGTAGAAAAAAATCTGTTGAGATACCTTCATTAAGAGACCATACGCTCCACATTGAGAGCGGACATGGATAAAAAAATATTTAAACTGTGAAATAAACCTTTTTTTATATTTTCAAGTCAACATTTCCAGATTAGCGAAAGTAAAATATAATTTTAAAAATCTAAACATTTTTTTTGTACAACATCTATGAAGCCTCAAGTCTTAGGGGAGTTAGCGTCAAAGTCATACGAGTCGAGTTTTGTCATTTGCATTGCTTTACCATCGCTGCCGACGGATGGGTGTGATCGTTACAGAGGTGAGCAATCCTCAGTGAAGCTAGTTCACGGGAATACCATATGTATTCAAATGCAGAACACATTATATGTATATACCTCCCAACATACTATGTCCACACATGTACAAATACATTCGTATACATACAAAAAATATTATCATAAACTTCTACAAAGCAACCAGACATTAACGAATCGAAATAATTTCTAATTGTTTTTGTAATACCGTCTTGTTTTACAAACAAGATATACACCAATTTTCAAGCCAAAGATTGTATATGATTCTGGAATAGATTGCACTTATATTTTTAATATAAAAATAATGTGGAACACACGTACATACGTACGTGACCCCAGGGAAATTTCCTTTTTCACTGCTTATACATCATACCAGTCTCGTAACTAAGATATATAATTATTTATATGTTTTCTCGACTCTACTAACGGGCGAATCTTAGATCACAGAAAAACATTTCTAAGTGTTATTTGATTTTTTTTGGAACAATTAGACGTTCCTCATTTCTACTTACTACTAATGAACACGATTCAATGCTTTTTTGCTGAGTAAAATCGTTGTTCTTTTAAAAAAACTAATTTCAATAAAAAAGAAACAGATATTTGTTTATTTTGTAAGCATTTTACTGTGACGAGGAAGAAACGTTCACAATAACATTAGAAATTAAATGATTCTTGGAAAAAAATGTGAGCTAAAATTTATTAATACGAATAAACAAGATTGTTTTATCTTCACAAAAAAAAACATAATTTGTTCACTGGTCTAAAGCGGAAAAAAATGTTTTTCGAATTGCTTAAGAAATTTGAATCGTTCAAATTATGTACACTCCCACAGATTTTGTCAGTAACGACCCGGGTTTCGCCTTTCGGCATCTTCAGGCGTTCAAGCGCACGGATGGACTTGAACTGACGAAACCCGGGTCGTTAGTGACAAAATCTGTGGGAGTGTACATAATTTGAACGATTCAAATTTAATATTGAAATTCCACCAAGCACCTTCAGCCGAAATCTTAAATTATGCTTAAGAAATGTTATTGTACCTACATATTTTTTTATTTTGATTCGTATTTTTTTTTCCGTGTCTTCTATCGACTTGAAGTAAACTTGGAGTATGAAGAAGTTTCACAAGAATTGATTTTTATGTGAGAAATTAAATGTCTTTTCAGTAAAAAAACAGATGTATCGATGGCATACAAAAAAAATGGTAATAAACTACGATAGAGGAGAAATTGAGCAACTGAATAACAAAAAGTTTACTTAGAAAAACTTATATTGATATACCTTCATAGAAACCACATGGTTCACATTAGGAGCGTACATGGATGAAAAAAGCTACAAACTTTATTGATAAGTTAAATTATCAAAGTCATCATTTCCGATAATACATTAGGTATAACATTCAAAAAATCGGGCTTGGAAAAAGCCAACAAAACATAGTTGCACATTTTTTCGTAATGTTAATAAATGTTAAAAACGATCATGAACATCATCACAAGTGAAATATGTATTTCAAAACAGGAGCTAAGGCACTGATAACAATCTTTGACAGAGCTTTTAAATGTGCTTAAAGTAAATTTTAATATCCCACTATTATTTTTTATATACGATGTAGCGAAGTTTTAATTTTTTTCGCATACTTAAATATAAAAGATGTACATTATGAGTTTTGATGCAAAGCCCCTCGTATAGGTGTGTTATTTTATTTTTAGTGTTAGTTATTTTTCTTAGAATCCGGATGATTCTCATAGTGATTCTCATTTGAATCAATTTTGTTTACATATTTAACCATTGGCAATTATTACATGTAATACCTTACATGTTTGTCAATAAAAAAATATTTATTGATAAAAGCTGATGCATTTAAAATGGCTCCGTAACTTAATAATGATGTAGTCTCAGTTACGTAATACATAAAAACATATTTTGAACTGTATTTTAATCAGAAGAATTGAAGAAAAACTTCCGATAAAAAATAATTGAATCAGTACAGAACTCTTTCATACTCCGTTCCAACAAGTTCTTCAGACATCCGTTTGTTACAAACTGGTTGAATCTTTTACGCTTTGTTGAGTGAATGTCGTTATGCTTGAAAAGAATCATGCTTAAAAATGAATTTTCTGTATTTTTTGCTGTCAATTTTCGGCAACACTTCGTACAAGTGTGTTAATGGAAAAACCAATAATTCAGAAATGAGAAAATGCGAGTTTTTTTCACAAAAGAAAAATAATAGTATTGTGGTAATAAAATAATACATAACGATTTGTAAAACAAATAGCAACATACTTTCATTAGTAAAAAAATACTTTTATGATTGAATGATGAATTTTGTAAACGTTTGATCGTTTATGATTAAATTAGTGTTTTGAATATGTTTAGACATAAAAATGAGAAATGTTTGCAACAGTTATAATAGTGAAAATTAAATTTATCATATCTATAAAATTGGTTACCCAAATACACGTTATAAATAAGTTAATATTTTGATCTAGATTCACTAATTTTAACTAAAATTCAATAAAATAAAACTCGTCTATCAAATAAATATGAATACTATTTTGAAACCTTAACCGATAAGTTATGCTTGTTATCTTTCAGTTTATAAACAACAATTATTTTGTACAACATATTTGGCGTGTTCGAAAAGCCAGTTTAAAAGTGACAATACGTATTTTTTAAGCATTAACATACGTTTTTTTAAATGTCAGATTGATGTATCTTTAATTTACGGTATCAAATGGACAAAATATTTATGATTTCACCAAAACTTGCGGTTTTGATAAAATATAAAAAAATAAAACAATGTTATGATTCACCAAATCAAACAAAAATATACCAATGACATTTGACAATCGTATAAATATTAAATTCGTATATTTTTTCTGAATCGACAACACAAACACAGATTTTTTACGAAATATAATATTTGTACAGGTCAAAACAAAACCATTCCAGTAATGAACACATGACGTGGGTTTATTTATGTTTTATGAGCTTTATTTAGCATATAGTATTACAACCATTTTCTACGAAGAAGATGTATTCAGCAATATTGAATAATATTTGATTTCTACACCCAAACTTTTCCTAACTAATACAAAAATCAAAACCGAAAATGGTTTTTCCACATTGAAATTGAAGAATAATTATTTAAAAGTCTGTGGTCGAGAAATTAACGTATTTTAATGACTTTAATTTTGGATAGTTCTGATAACCACATTATTAACGACAGTTAACGAAAGTCCTTTCTAACAAACTATTAAAAAAAAAAACACTTCAAATTGTATTTAAGATCCTAACCTTAAAGCAAAAACATTTTTAGCATATTATTTAGACTTCCAAATACTAGTTTTATAAGCAGCTTAAAAATCTGCATAACTTTAATCGCGTTTGCTTAGTATTTTCATCCATTTAATTTTCAAGCAATAACCCAAGCGTTTCTAGCGACCAAAGAGAAATGATAAAAAGTTACATATCTTGCGATTATAATTCGGCAGATTTTATCCTTCGCTAAAAGGAACTTGACCATTCGACATAAAGATAGATATTATACCGTATCTGGTATCGAAATCGAGCAGCAGAAGCAAAAATAATACCCAGCATGAATTAAAATTAAAATTAAAAGAATAATGGAATAATCTTGAGTAACCAAAAAGGCTGGCTGGGGACTAGGAATATTAGAGGAACCGTGTAATGACCATATGCTCTGAATAAGGAGAGTATTTGGACTGTTTATACTTAATCGCTGGACATTTATTATTAGACACTGTGTCGTCAACATGATGAGCGATGATGATGAACATGCTAATGAACTGATGAAAGCTTTTTGTTTATCTTGAAAAAAAAAAGTCTGCACACCTACAAGCGCACGCCACCAAGTCTTGCGCCGTTGCTCCTAAGACACTCCCAGCTAAATAAAAACACTGCAAATATTTTTAACATTTGTTACGTCACTGGATACTGCCGTATAAAATTAATATATTGACAAGCAATGGTGGGTGGAGCAGGTTAAGTAATGTTGATACTTAACGATGTAAACCAATAAATTGATTGAAAAATCGATATGGGGCTTCAAATTTTTGATCACTCAACCGACTTAGACAAAATATTATAATTATTTTCATCTCGACTAAGAGAATTTTTGTTTACAGTTTTGGATAGCATTGCTTATTTGCTAAACTTAAAATAGAATTCATATTTTGAAACAAATGAAACAGTTTTTATATCATAACTACGTTATTATTTTGAAATTTACGGGTAAATTTGTCGGAAAAAGCGTTAACATTGCAAGATATCGACGTCATTGTCACGTTTAGTGAGTTTAACATACGTTGCAGATTACATACGTGCCCCTATGCATTTGTTCCGCTATTCTAATGGACATCTTATCAGAAAATGACTTCACTAACTTAACTTCCTCGGCAACATGGAACACGATAAGCCATGAAAAACTTTCAGTCTACACCTTTGCACACATTTAGACTTGTCAAAATGAAATGTAATTCACAAAACTGTACATACATATTCATTATATTAATTGTATGAACAACTTCACATAAAAAAATGTTAGATAAGATTCCGAATTAAATACCAATGGGAAGCCAACTCTTTCATTGTGAAATGACAAATATTCATGCATTAAGTTTTATCAGTGTATTAAAATAATAAACATAAATAATAATGTAATAAACACGTTTGATTGATGGATACTTGGTAGAAATCCATTACTATAAGATCAAAAAATATTAACTCGGCGGTAACTGTGCATATTTTCACTTTAAATTTAGTTACTTTGTTACTCCATATTTTGTATTAGGATATATGACACTTGTTTTGTCTCTTTAAAAATCATCACGGAGACGAACAAAAAAAGTAAAAAAAAAATCCGACTTTTATTTTTCAATTTAAAACTTAAGAACTAAAATCAATTTTTAGTTTATTCGTAAACCTTGCGAAGCTATGCCTGATGATGCCTCTTAAAAGGGCGAAGGACGTATCACATTTTGTAACACAACAAATTCAATAACAATGTTATCAAAATTAATGTTATATTTTAAAAAATATGTATTCCTCAAGAATTATGTAATTTACATGGAAGATAGCTTCTCCAGCACTTCCTCTCTTCTATGTGATGCCAATTTTATACGCGATGTCAAAAATGCTCATATCCGAACATAAATCTTCTTCATAAATCAGCATGTTCTGGCAATGACACACAATGTGACATTACGCAAATACATTGTTATTCTTTACTTTACCGTACCATAAAGAAGAAAGAACTGCACCGAAATAAAACGTCATATGAAGCGCTTACTTTCACAATTGGCTAAAACGACATTTGGTAGTTTCGAGAAAAATGGTAAAAGGTAATCTTGGTCAAACTAATGATCTCTGTGTATATTCACATGATTTGTACATTTTAACAAGTATATAAGCAAAATATTTGTCAGTGTAAAACTTGTTTGCCAAGGCGTGCACTTATTATTTTATACATTTCAAGACCAAGTAAAATTCACACGATGATTGTTTAAGATGGTTTCAAAATTAACCTAAATTTTCGGTCAGAAATATTAAGAGTTTTTGGCATTTTTGAAAACTAAAACTTTTGCAATTAGGTCGGGCATATAATTTGTATCGGGTCCTATGGTGCAGCAGTAAGCGTTGAGGGTTTCCTTGCCAAATCTCACGGTTCGAGTCCTAGAATGAACAGCATTTTTTTGATCGATTTATCGATTTCTGTTCCCTCCCACTTTTCAGATCTTTCAATAACTGGGCGTAGCGAAAGCGATTAGTTAACCACTAGTCCCGTACTAGCCTTATCCTTCTATGCCTACTACTCTTTGTAAAAAGAGAGGTTAAACGACTGAGTAACAACAAGTTTTTGTAGAGAGTTTTGTAGACTGTTAAGATACCTTCATTAGGAGACCATATGCTCCACATTGGGAGTAGAAATGGATTTTTTAAAATATAGAATTTTTTGTTTCTATAATAAAATATATATTGAATATAAAATATAGAATAAAATCTAATAAAGCAATACACGTATAATATTATAATAATTGTGGGGTTTTAATGCAAAACGTACTATTTCCAAAACTTAAGCTTTTCAGTAGAGTCAAATACTATAACGAATAACACAAACAAAATAACATTTGCATAACAATATGATTTAAAATTTGAAGAAGACAGTCTTATAGACATTTTATATTAAAATTAATATGATCAGTCGATGAATTACCCTATCTGCATACCTATCTCAATATCACTCATTTTGGAAATAGTACGTTTTGAATTATAACCCCACAATTAATCTGCTAGCTTTTTGTTTCCAGTTTATTGAAATTTTCCTATTTTATATATGTATGTAAAGATAGTTTCAGAAAACAGAATACAATATCTAAGTGCAGAGAATTATTTATATAGAAATCTAAGAATTTATTGTATTAAGTTTCTCAGTTGGGCATTTTACAGTGAACTTTTACAGGAATGAAATAACTTATGTATAATTCTCGCAATGTTTCTGTTGAGAAATGGTGCTGCGATATTCGATACTAATTACAATTTTGTTTACATTCTGTCGTGTCATGGATTTACGAGAAGTCTTTTATCTAATTGAACCAAGCTGTGAATTTCAAAACAAACATATTATTTTAAAAAGAATAAAAATGTTTAATATAATAACTTAAATGATAAAAAATACTTAATATAATTAAAATTTATAGTAAAAACTAAATTTACCAATCTACTAAAATCATGTGAAACCTGCAAAGCGACCGTCAGTTTTCAGATTTGTAAAGTTTGTGGAATAATTTTTTTTATCTATGTTCGCTCAGAATATGGGGCATATGGTCTCCTAATGGAGATATCTCAAGAGAAGTTTTTCCACGAGAACTGTTTGTTACTCAGTCGTTAAACCTCTTTTTTTCCATAGTGAGTAGAAAAGATGGAAGGATAAGCTTAGAATATGACTAAATAAAATTTTAAAAAACCATGTCCGCTCCCAATATGGAGCATATGGACTCCTAATGGAGTTTATCTCAACAGAAATGTTTCTACGAGCACTGCTTGTTACTCAGTTGCTCAACCTCTCTTTTTCCGAAGAGAGTAGGAATAGAAGGAAAGGGCAAAGACAGGACTAGTGGTTAGCTAATCGCTCTCCATACGCCTCGTTCATAGGATAGGATGGGTGGGAGGAGAGAATTCAAGACATCACATGCATCCATGCCTTTGAACAGAAATTCATAAATCGATTGAAAAATCAATTTATAAAACTGTCCGTACCGGGATTCGAACCAGTGCCCTCCGTAGCGGTAGCCAACGATGTTGACCACTCGACCACACAGGCGACATAAATGACTAGTGATTAAATAATCACGGTCGCTTCCCCCAGTTATTGAATGATCAAAAGAATGGAAAGGAATTTTTTAGACATCTCAAAAACCCGAATATCGATTAAATGCCCGAAGCCGTAAGATCCGGCGCGGAAACCAACAACGCTAACCGCTGCGCTATAAGATTTAAATCGATTTACCGCATGGATTCATCAACTTTTGATGAGTTGATGATGCCCGTGGTGAGCGAAACCAATCAATATTTAAATATATAAATATGGAATTAGTACAAAAGTTTTTTTTTATTTTTAGTAAAATGGTCTTAATATAATTTTACGCCGAAAAAGTGTCGCAAAAAAGTTCGTCGACGGATAAAATTCGAGTGAAGCAATCCCAAAAAGACGCACACTGATAAAAGGGTTTGGCAATCGGATCTCAGGAATCCAATTTTCATACTATGCGAGAAGAGTAAACGAAGCAGGTAGCAGGCTTTGACTGTTTTTGGGCAAAGACTGTCCGTAAACGCTACGTGTCACTCACAATGTCTTGATATGTCATAAGTTTGCCATCGCTGCTTTTTATTTCGTGATGCGTTTAAACCATCGTCTCATACACGTTTCGATTTTATGTTAGCTCTCGGCATGTGCCGTATAGAAAACACATTCCAAAATTTACGAGCTTTTTAAAATAAGCTTAATTTCATCTGATGTTTTATTCATAGATTTTTTAGTAGCTTCGTAATTTAACGACTAAAATATTCCAGTTATTTCCTTGAAAGTATTTACAAATTGATGTCTGAATATTTTATTTTTAACTGAGCTATGAAGTTAACTGTTATTTTCATTCTTGTTCAATACTATTGATCGTTCGTCATATTCGAATGTAGGATTTACGGTTTCAAATACCCGTACGTACAATGTCATGTCTGTGATGATAAATTTTTTTATCATTCCCTTTATCCTCTCTGATTCTAAGCTGATGTAAAGCTTGTGTGGTAAGCTTTCTTCTAGTTCCAATCTAGAGACTGCAATAGCAAGCGAATGTATCAACAATGGTATTTCGGTGTATGGTATTAAAAAGCAATGTTACAAATTCGACTCTGAAAAGGAAAAACCACTTAACACACGTTTGTGATACATTACACATACAAACTTACAAAGCACGGAGACTGATAAAATGGTTTTAGATTGAGTTCATCTAACATTAATTAAAATAAATTGTTTAAGAATAACCTTTTTTAAGACTTTTTCCTGGTTGTATTTTTCACAGGTTTGTCTTTTTTAGTTAAGATATTAATTCGGAATTTTCAGGTTACATCCTTTTGATCAAACGTGTATCAAGTTGTAAAGATTGTAATTATCAAAAAAGCTGTTTTGAAAACACTGTCGGTAAAGTCTTTTTTCCTTTCTACATTCGATACATATATTAGCGTAACAAAAAAGTTTTAATACAACCAAAAAACAGACATTCAAAACTTTCGAACCGAAATTGGTGAAACTGTCCTCACTGGCATCAAAACTTGCAACCGAAACCAACGGCGTAGACCAGGGATGGCGAACCTTTTTCGCAAGTGGGTCAAATTTGATTTAAAAAAAAAAAAAAAAATCATGTCACGGGTCACATATAAGATCCCGGGATTGGGATTAGCTCACCGAGGAATTTGAAATCCTCAATTTGCTGTAATTTTCCCCAGATTATCTCCATACCTCGTTTTTCCCCCTCCTCGATTTGGTATATTTTTTCCCAGATTGTCACAGAAACTAGTTTTTTATCATTTCCAAAAGTTCAAGCGGGTCAGATAATTTCTCACGCGGGTCCCTGGTTTGCCATCACTGGCGTAGACTGTATTCCAAAGAGTTTTTGCAGAAATTATAGCTATGTGATTGCATATAAACCAACCAGGTGTATTTTTAATTTGCTATGGCAATACTCTGATAATATTATAATAAATTTTCACTGATTTTTAACCAGGGCTGTGGAGTTGGCTAAAAAGAAAACGAATCTTACTCGACTTGTTTTTTTTTCAATAATTTTTGTTTAACTTACATAGTCGTTTACAATGATATCATTCAAGTCACTAGAAACACTAGTACATTTCACCAATCAATATTATTAATAGACTAATAATTTTTCGATATCTTTAAAATAATTTTCTTCAAATTTTCCGACTCCGACTCCACAGCCCTGTTTTTTGCAAGTAAATAGTAAAACGCATTTTTTCAGATATAATAACTACAATGGTGCAATATTAAACAATTACGTATATTGTTCAAAAGCGCTCAAGTAACCATACTGCAATGTCGGCATAACTAATGTCGTAAATACGTGACCCAAGATAGCACATTTTATGCGAGCTTAATGCGATAAAAGTACGTAATGTTCCCATTAAGGCAAATGTTGCTCATTATACTTCAAACTAAAATACCTCTGATATTTTTTTAAATAATTACCCAAATCTGGATAGAGACTGAAAAATTATGCAAAAACATATCAATTTTCCCTGCTGGTCGCATTATACGTTCACGAAGGAAGGCATGCATTTTGCGAGATAGCACAGTATCCTGTATTACGACTTCGCTAAACTTAATTATAAACCGGAACAAACAGAGTTAAAAGCATTTTCAAGTTTTATGCAAAATAATATATATTCGGTTGATACAGCTTTAAATGAAAAAACTCTCATTTGTTTCTAATACCAAGCTCTGGCAAAAAGAATGTGTTTTAAGTAATATATTTTTTTACCAAGTCTTCTCCAAGTTAGGGTATTTGAAATCATAATAAAATTTATCTTAAAATAAGTTTTTCTGTGGAGTTACTCTATTGCTAATCCTCTATTTTTTTTAAATCAGAATAGAGAGATAAAGCTGAAAAAATAAATGTAATTAAACAACAGACTCTTTGTCAAATAACACATTGTCAGTAAAATATGTATTTATATTTTCAATTTAATTATTTTTCATGTAAAAAAATAAGTATTATATAGGTGGAAAAAAATATTAAGTCCGATTGACCTTTTTACCCCATATAACAAAAATATAATATGCGATGTTTGCCTATCCTTGCCTATAGAGCGTTTTGGCGAGTCCACTGTATTCAGCAACATCTTGGCTCGTCCAATGATTTGGAGTCTTTGGCCATCTCCATTCGGCATAGTGTTTTCGATGGGTGTGTTGGTGACTGACAGAGGTGAGTCATCGACACTATCAGATCCGAGAAGCAGCATTTTTCGCTAGATCCGGCCAGTGACGCAATAATGTCACTCAATGAAGACTGTTTTGTAGAATTATGTACATAGTTGTGAAAAAAAATGGGTTGTAGCAATTTCATTTTTTTCTTTTGATAACTTCATGAAATTCTCATAAAAATAAGATAAACCCAAAATGTTAATGTCAAATAATAAGAACCGATTGTATTCATCGCGAGCATTTTTATTTAATACAATATTTTTAATTAATATTTAATATAACATTTTTATTTCATATAACTAGCTAAAAATTATCAAGATTATGAAGTGTTTGTCAATAGCTTGCCTTTTTTCTATATTTTCTATAAGTATGTGTTTTTTTGATTCATTTTATTTGGAAAAAAAAACAACAATTTTTTTAAGCAACATCTATTTATCAACATTTATTTTTATATTTTGAACATTAAAATTACACTTACATCTTTGCCTTTATAATACTTACGCAGGCATATAAATCATTTTTAAAAACATTTTTGATAACGTATTTCGTTTAATCTAACCCTAAGATACAGTTTTAGGATAGTATGCTTAATGCAAAGTGTTACATATTATTAAATACCGTTGTAAACTAGATTTCTATCACAGTTTCTTAGAAAAGCGTAGTTATCAAAGAAGCAAAATAATGTTTTTAGCATATTTTTAAATACAAAAAACTTCTGGAAGACTTGGCACAGTTTTAATCTCATATTAATATTCATTATTACATATCTTTTGCTATGACAACACTGGAATCTTTTTCATTAAAATAATATTATACATTATTCGATAGCATACATAGATTACATGCATTATAATATTATACTTTCATAAATTATTAGAATATACAGATAAGACAAGTCTTGGCTTAAGTCACGGCAAAACTAGACAAAAGCACACGATTTTTTTTAAAATTTTTAACGACATTTGAACTTATTGCATTGCGCGACTAATTAGCTTAAAAAAATGATGTTTCTAATTTAAAGTACAGTGCGATGAAAAATATACTTTTGTTAATACAAACAATTGAAGCGTTACATACAAAACACTATATTTACAACTAACATTTCATAGTGGACTTCGTTTTTTGTTTATAAGAAGTTTCATTAATTATATAAACCGCCGTATAAATCTAATTTAACAAGCTTTTGGTAGTGTTAAGTTTTATTTATTTCAATCCGCGGCAAATAATAATGTATGTCCAGAATGAAATACATACGGTGAAGACTATTTTTCCACGTAACATTTTTATTACCATTATTAGGCTATTCAGAAATTAATGTTCATTTTTACCACACCTCAGCTTACTTCCGTTGATTTTAAATGTATAAACTATTTCATACTTCTTCTTTTTTAGGACTACAGTCCTGGGCAAACCAATACCATCTCAATCAATATCCTACATTCAACTCGGTCTTTCGTCTTCCTATGCCAGTCGCTGACCCCCAGCCCTCGTAAAGCCTGTGATATCCCATAGGTTGCTTATTTGATAAAAAAAATACAAAAATGTCTTTCTTAGTATTATTGTTGGCTATTATATCTAACAAAGTTTACTTTACTTGAAGTTGTTTGTGTCGCAAATTGATATAAACATCGTCAGCGATATCTGAAACTTTTATGAACTTCTTCCACTACTAAAAAAATAACATTTGCTATTTTAGATGTGTCACCAACTTACTATTTTGGTTATTTAACTGAAAATAATAATATAATTCTTTTACTATTTAAACTAATTTCAGTTTTATTTCTGTGTATTTGACCATCTAATATGGTTTTTGTGTTTAAACGTTTTCCCAAGTTTTGCAAAGAAAAAACATCAAAAAAAATATATAATTTTTACAAAGCTGGAGTGAAAGTTATTATTATATGTGACGTATATTTATTTTTTTAAAAATTAAAACTCTTCCACATTGTTAATAACAGTGATCCTGATTGACTTCATTTATTCAGAACAGTTGATAATGATCTTAATGATCGAAAGCTATCCTGATATGTAATAACAATGTGCAATGAGTACAAAAAGATTTTTTTAATACAAAAATTTTCCACGAAGAATTGATAGTGAATACCTTAAAAGTGGTATATTTACTTTTATCAAAGTATTTTGTAAAAAATTATTATAAATATAACATATCGCGAGCCGAGTACTACAAGGTTCTATTAGTACTAAGTACTAAGTTAATATTGTAAAATGTAATGATACAACATTGCAAGAATACAATAGATCATAATGGTAAAAAATAGCACCATTGTGCTGAAGAATAAAAATAATTGATCAAAATCAGGTAATTGAAAAAAAATACAAGAATAAAATTATCAAAATAAAAAAGATATTATTAAACCTTTGTATATTCAAACACGTTTTGTCACTAACGACCCGGGTTTCGCCTTTTGGCATCTTCAGGTGATCAATTTGAATCCACAGATATCTTGCGAAGCGCACATACAACTACGGCTTAGTGGGAATTTAAGTAAAATTTCAACTTCATATTGATACAGCATGTAGATAATGCTACACTTAAGACTGCCTCATTATTACTTTAGTTTGGCCAAAAGTCGACACTTAGAACCTTATAGTACTCAGCTCGCGATATGTAGATGTTTTTTTAACGATGAAAATATAATCATAAACAAACGAATACAAGGTATACACTTTTAATACTGTTAATGGAGAAATATAATCAAATAATAATGTGTGACATTTGTTGCTGCATTTTTTAAATAATTCAATTGATTCCAGCGATTTTACTGCAACAACTCTGCAGTTCATCAAATTTTTCTCACGGACCACCATTGTTTTTTTGTTGTGATTTTTATTAAATTGTGATACTCTTTTCTAAAAGTTTCTGTTTATACTGGGAGTGGACATGAATTTAAAAAAAAATACAAAACATCATTTGTAAACAGTGATTAAAACATAAATCCATCTTCAATACTATTCAATACAGTGTAATTTACTATTTCAATCAAACACAGTGAGAATTTAATTTTCCAAGCAACGATCAAATCACAGTTACCGAGTTGTAGTATCATTAGTTTATATTTCTTATCATATTTACACTTGAACATTAATTACTGTCATAAATGTCGTTCTAAAATGAGTTTATAGTAACTTATCTGCGGTAAATGATCTGTTTTTTTCTAATAAAATCGCAAAATGTTTCAGTTACGACTGCGGCAATAAAACGATATGGCATTAAGCGTTCGTCGCACCTCTGGATACAATGAAACGACAGGTATAAAATATTTAATATATTTTTATAACCGTCCTCTTCCTTGGTCGTAAAAGTGGGAATATCTTTGTTTCGCGGTTTGTGGTGATGATAGTAGTTACTTCATCTGCCGAGATACGATCAGAACTTACTCGTGATACATTTTAAAAATCGTTACATTTCACTTTTATATCTGAATTATAGTCGTACCGTTTATATGATACTATAACCATTTTAGCAACATCTTTAACCTAAAAATATTTCTTGCCCAACTGTTAATAAAATGCAAAATTGAATTTAAATTTAAAAATAAAGCAACTTGTATAATTTACTATTGGAATAAAAATCTAAATGAATACTTTTAACGTCAATTAAAACAAATACAGTTTTTTTTCACTAAAAAATCAAGAATTAATGCTGTTTTCTCAAATATGAATAATTTGTATAGGTGGTTAGTATAAACACTATGTGTATACTCTTGGGTTTTAATATAACTACAACATCGAGGCTTAAGAACTACAAGGTTCCAAGTATAGAAGTTTGGTGTAACAAACGTAGAAATCAATTTACAAAATACAAATAAAAGAACCTAACCTCAAATTTTGTATGAGTGCCTTGTCTCCTATAACGTACTATTTCCTATAGCGTTGTCCCAATATCTACTTTATAGGGAGTTGAATGTACTTTTTTTTATTATTTTTTAACCTATTACAATGAAATTTTACATTTCAAATTTCAATTTAATCAATAAAATCTTTAATGGTACTTGGAAGACTACCTCATTATTACTTTTGCAATATTTGTACGTTTTACATTAGGTCACCTTATTTATAAGCGCGCACTTTAATTGTTTCCAATTTTTTTACACTCTTGTAATTTTGTCTTGTCTTGTGAGTCTGACCAACGTTAATATTGTCAAAAAGAATTTTAAATTAATTTCAGTTAGTCTAAATTCTTAATTTAAATTGAATGTTTGTAAATTCAAACACATTGTAAATTTAATGCTGACTTACTAATATGTATTGAACGTTCCTATCACGAACAGACCGTTCGCGGTCTGTCATGTAAATGTCCTTCGAAGAAACACGTAGAAACGACGATATAATTACATTGTATTTGAATGAATTTAATTATCGTACCGTTACATCAATTTGTTTTTCAAAATAAACGTTTTGCACGCATGAAATTAAGCAAATGTGTACAATTTATTGAATACACTTAGTGTTTTTTTCTCACAAACTATTTGTAAATAAATATTAAGCGTCGAGAAAGCTAATCTGTCGGCGAGAATTTTTATTTAAGATTTCGACTGAAGGTGCTTGGTGGAATTTCAATATTAAATTTGAATCGTTCAAATTATGTACACTCCCACAGATTTTGTCACTAACGACCCGGGTTTCGCCTTTCGGCATCTTCAGGCGTTCAAGTGCACGGATGAACTTGAACTGTCAGTTCAAGTTCATCCATGCACTTGAAAGCCTGTAGATGCCGAAAGGCGAAACCCGGGTCGTTAGTGACAAAATCTGTGGGAGTGTACATAATTTGAGAATTTTTATATACCATTAAATATCCAAGGTAAACAAAGGAAGTCTTTGATATAATTTTTCAGATTGTAAATTAAATCTTGCGTTGTTAGATTGGTTCTTTCAGTATTTTCAACACGTTTGCGACGAGCGCATGGTCGGCTTCTTGAGACCAAAAAGGTTAAGGTTTTATTTAGAATAACTCTATTTTATTCATTAGTAACAATCGATATAATTTAATTTGAATGAAACGTAATATTTTTTTTTAGCAAATTTCAAGCGGTTTTTAATTATCTTTAAAGCAAAACATTAAACATCCTTAAAAGATTTGGAGTTTAAGATCCATATATTTGAACAAAAGTCCACAGATCGATTGAAAAATTACATTATGAAATTATCCGTACACGTATTTGAACCCATGAACATCGCAGCCAAATCCAACTGAACTTGAATTCAAAAATCATGAAATAAATTACAAGAAATCTTATCTAGCATAAAGCATTTCATTTTTAATATTAGTCGTTAACATTTATCTGTATAAAATCAGATTGAACGAATCCGCAAAGCAACATTTTAATAATAAAAGTACTTTAACAATAATATAGTTCTTGTGTAATAAAATATTCTATTAAGTTACACTTAGTGCGCTCTAATAAATGCTTTGTACTCTAAGACTCGACGGCTAACATTATTTCCCTTTTAGCATTGTGTATTTTTCTTTCAAATATATAATTCTTTTTAACTTTTTAGAGTTGAATAATTACAGACATTTTTTTCTGTTTGTGAAAGTTTATGCTGACGAATATCTGAACTTGAGTAAACAAAGAACACTTTTTATCGCTGTGAAATAGATTAATTAAATAATTTAATATAATATCGTCGACTTTAAAAGATATAATGTTGGATTATTAAAATAAGTCATTAAATTTTCAAACAAAACAAAAAAGAGTTTTTATAAAATTATACATTTTACTTTTTTTGTTCAAATACCAAATGCTTAGCTTTTATGTAAATGTAATGATTAAGGCATCCAACCCTGGGCCCTTTTTGTGATTCCGGAATTCCGGGATTGATTATTTTGTGTTTTTATTTTTATTACATAATATCCTTAATTTGAAAAAAAAAACTGACATTGTAGCCAACGACCAAACAACAGTTTTTATTTTTATTTTTTAACCACAGTTGCTCGAGATCAATTTCTTGAGAAGATATATCACAGATACCCGTGTACAAGATCACAAATCAAAATTGAAAAAATGATATCCCACCCTAAAAAAGGAATTATTCCAACTGAATGTTGCATACAATTATGAGAAAAGTGTTTTCCTATCTACGACTAATGTTATAGTGAATACCGAAATCTCGGAAACGATATTAAAACGATTAGATCAGCAAATTGATCGGGATCCCGTCTCTCGTAATTTTGATTTCCAACACATTATTAATAAACATTATTTGTAGATCAATTTATAATTATAGGAATCACATTATTGTTATAAACTCTTTTGTATGCGGTTAAAATTTCCATGACCAAACAGTAATTTAAATATTTATTTTTGGCTAAAAAACGCAATACGCTAGATGCGTTCTGTTTAGCAAAGATTAAACATTACAGAAAGTTTGAAAGAACACATTTCATATCGTTTTAATATTACATCTGAACCAAAAAATAAAGATTCTATAATTTTTAGATAGATTTTAAATTATTCAATGTTTATTCAAACGTAAATTTTCAACGAACAAACATAATTTTAGACAATTAAATTTTGCCATTTTAACACAAAATTCAGTTGATGGATGTTGTGAGAAATGAAGGCCACATTTGCTTTACATTAAAATCGTACCAATAACATCGTATATCACTTTGTAAAGTGCTTACCTTGGGATGCTAATGGATATTTCATGCTTAAATATACAAGAAATCAGTATTATAAGATAAAGGTTAATGATTAAATTATTTGATTTAAATCTTAGTGATTATTATGAAATTATTATCTTCGCTTCAATGGAAAAACCACATCAAGGGAATGGAAAAACATGTCACAGCTTTATAAAACAAGATATCACATCGCTACGTTCAGGGGTGGGGTGGGAAAGAAGTTACAAG
The DNA here is from genome assembly GCA_031772345.1 of Himalopsyche anomala. Classification (NCBI taxonomy): domain Eukaryota; kingdom Metazoa; phylum Arthropoda; class Insecta; order Trichoptera; family Rhyacophilidae; genus Himalopsyche; species Himalopsyche anomala. The sequence goes on along the minus strand of CM062832.1, from coordinate 16,123,670 downwards.
GTTCACAAGAGCCTCTTATATATATTTATTATAATGAAAATTAAGAACGCAGTAGTGCACATTTTTGGTTTTCCTGACGTATAATATAATCTACGACTGCTTGAGTATAACGCTTAAAACATGAAATTAGAGAAAAAATAACAGTACCTAGTTCTTCGTCGATCTTAAAATTGTTCACTCTTGCAAATTTAATGTTAGTAAATACATGTTTTCAACTGTATTAAATATTTAGTATTATTTATTGTCTTACGGTACATTTCATATTGTTACATAATATAAGTATATATAGAAACATTCGATATATTTAATAATCATTGCGTTTAATCGTATAAGTGTAATAAAAAAATCACCCCTTCCCCAGATCAGTGCAATTAGTATTGAAATTGAGCAAACTTTTTGACAGCTGGGTACATCGCAGCAGTAGAATAATCTATCATAAAAAAGTAACGATTAATACAATTTGAGTAAGAAGAATTTTTTTTTTCAAAAAGGAGCATTTCTGTTTGTCCTGCTATTACTTGATTTGCTATGTTATACAGATCAATACAAAAACAATGATAACTGAATTTCGTTTTGTTCCCTCATTTGTAGTTTTGCTGTAAAAATGAAGATATGCACATTATAAAAAACATATAACTTTTAAAATCAAATTAAAAAAGTTTATTCACACATAAATATAATATTTATACTAAATTCAAATACGTTCATTATCATAATGGACATTTAGAATACAAATTTAACTTTTTGTAGTTTATGATTAAAAGAATAATTGTTTATTTTTTATAACGAACAAACGTCACCTTTCAGTTATGATTAGACTAAATTTAAATGTTTGCTATCATTCAAAATCAATTTGCGGAAAAATGACATGACAAACACCCCTGCCTAAGTTCTCAAATATTAAATTTAAATTCGATTATAATCTTGCCAAAAACTATTTATAACAATACCTGTTTTGCAATTATTTTAATTTATTGTGCCAATTATGTTGCAATTGGTAAACGGTTCAAGCTATCAAAGTATTTTCAAAAAACGGGGATAAATTAGAAGGTTATTCTTTTTTAAATGAATTTTAGTCATTTCATCGCTTGCTCATAATAAACTATTATTCGTACCATCTAGATATCTTATCAGTATTTCTATTAAAAATATTGGTTTCGAATAAAATAATTAACCTGATATAATCGTTATGTCGTCAAGCCATTCATAACACATGTTTTATCCTTCAAAAGAAAATATAAGAAGGTAGTCACTTCAAGACACTTGCATGTTGCTCTCGTTCAAAATATATTATTACCATTTTTCTTTTGAGTCAAATAAAACGCTGTTTACATAATTTGCTTCTTTCAGTTCCCTTGCGCTTATATACTTTTAATAATTCGACGAAGGAAATAATTATTTTTTGATGACTGATTTAATGAACCACTGGTAAAAGATTATTACTGAAAATATTATAGATATTTTTTCACCGCAACAAAATCTCGATAAAAATTAGTTTCTTTAATTAAATATTCGCAGACTTGAATCATCTCTTATAAAGTAAACGTAACAAGAGTTGTATTGAAAAAAAAAAGTATAATTCTTCTTCTGGCAGTTGACGGCAACATTGAAAGCAATTTCTTTGTTGGAGCAATTTACTTTTTAAAATAATATGATACCTTTTGTTACGCTCTTCTTAGAAGAGCTTTATTTAATCTTTGCAAAGATTTCTCGCTCAAGAAAGGCTCTGTTTTTTTAATTACCTTTAATAATTGTGAAGAAAAAATATGTTTTTCTTAAATAAATTAAAATCACATTCGTTTTTTCTCAAGCTTTTACTCTCATAAATTTAATTCATTGTGTATTATATGTGTTACTGTTCAAGATTTAAATAGCAATGCGTATGGTTTTCTTGTGAACAAATTTCATTAATGGTTGCTAAGAGTTAATGTTTAATTACTCAATTAAACAATTACTTTCGATGGTTTTAATCAAAATTATGTTTAAAAAAACTTCCATCAGACGGTAGGAAACACAATTCATTTTTCTAAAGATATGGGTAACAACTGTAGTGCATTATAAGATTCTTATCCACTGAAGTTTTCCATATTCCAATAGAGAATACAATTCATATAACTATTTCGGTAAATATACTTTTTCTGGGGTCTGTAATTTTTTTTTTCGCAAACATTATTTTACTAATAACAACGCTTTTATTTAGATACTTAAATTGCGTATTGGCAATAAATTACACATCGTTATGAAAAAAACTGATAAATTATGTGAAATACGAAATGTTTTCACGAAATCGTCACCATACTTTGTTATTCATTTTATATTTTTGAATGTCTTGTTATTTTATTGAACTAATAATATTAAACTAGTTAAGTTTTCTTTAAACTTAACATAACCTAATTTGACACAAGATGGCGATTTGTCATACTAAAATTACGTTTCGTATTTCACTTAATTTAACAGATTGGGAGTGTGATTTATTGCAAAAACTAAATTTCGTTTATTTTTTTATTAAGTGTACTAGGATCTTTTGCAGAGAAAAATGCCATTAAGCATATTTACCATTATTTCAACTGAACTATTCTTTAATGACTTTAAAAATCAGTACCATATCGCGTAGTAAACAGAAAAATGTCGTAACCCACGAATTAAAATTGTCTGGATACGAGATATTTCTGTACATATATCGAAATATATATGTTTGAATCTTTGAGATTAAGTTTCTTCTATATTTTTAGTCATGTTAATAAAAAAAAATAAGTAAGCTTTTAAACTACTGAGCACAATACTTCAATTTGAAAATAAAATGTATGATGGAATTCCCAAGTTATTTCATAATTATTAATGATGTATGGATAAGAAGCAAACAGTTTAAAAAACAAATAAATATCGATGATATGATTTTAAGTATTGCAATTCGGTATGTGCCAAGTTTTTTGTTCAAATATATCAGACGGTTTAAAAAGAAAGCAAAATTAATCGACTTAGTAAATATTGTTTAAAAAATATATTCAAAATTGTTAGACGTTTTCACTTAGCTTACATCTTCAATATAATCGATCGATTCTTTCAATGTATATTTTTATCTAGAGTGAATTATTTCATATCATAATGGCGCCACTGAATACATTTCCAACACAGGGTTGCTCAACAACATCGTCCATTCGAGCTTTTATTTATAGTGAATTGACTCTGTTAAACACTTATGCTTATGCTGTCATATTTCATTGATAGTACAGTATTTGCAACTGTGAAATTATAGGCACATATTAGACGAATTGAAAATAGCCCAAAATATCACCTAACATTGAGAAAACTACATAATAATACGCTGTGGATATATTATTGTAGAAATAATGTCTCCGTTAAAATATCGGTATATTGGCTGGGAATTTTGAAAACCAAAATACATGACTCAAAAATTCAAGATATTGTGTATTGGTCTGAAAATATAGCGATATCACAAAAAACTTTTTTTACAATTTTCGGCCAAATGCACATTAATATTAAATATACACAACCTTGGAGTTTACGATCACTGATAAACTAGATTTTAATCGCATTAACCTAATTTTAATTTATCTGATCGAAATTTTCCCAAGCTCTAATTTTTTCAAACTTTAAAGCTAAATTTAAATAGTAATTCGGCATTTTTGGCTTACATCATTTTGATAGAACGTGTATCATGCTGTATATATTGTAACTATCGAAAAAACTGTGGGTTACGTCCTTTTGCTTTTCCACAGTCCACATGTAAATGTAATTGACTGATATATTATTTATATGAAAACATTTGCGGTAAATATTCACAAACAAATTTTCAATCAACAAGTACATGTTTTTCCAGAATGCGTTAATTCTGGAAGAGCTTTTTCTCCAGTCGGACATATTCGCAAGAATACTTTATCAACACTGATTGATCCCAGTTTTGATGAATTTGTTTTTTTCAGTGCATTTAGGTTCTAATATATTCGAACTGTATAACGATCAACTAGTCTACCATTGGCATATCTCTTTTTCAATAAGACAACAAAAAAAAACCACGTCGATTAATAATTGAATTTAAAAGTAAATAAATATTTAAAACATATAACATTGTTTTAAAGTTAAGCACCATAGCCAAGTTTACAAAAAAATATATTTATATTCTGTTTTGCTTGCATAATAAATCGTTTTATTCGGTTTCAGTCACCGTGTCGTATTCCCTGAACGAACGTTTTCACAGATTGATTTTTCAATCAATTCATAAATATTTGCTCATTCATTCTTATATATTCAATTTTGTTGCAGGGTGAGTGGTAACATTGATTAGTTCATGTTAGTTAACTTTTTACAGTATTCGGTAGACACAAGCTGAGTTACGTAATAACAAAAAAATCTCCGAAACGATCACCTTCTGCTGAGAGTTATCGGCTGATTTATGATAAATCCAACTAAAAAGCCATAAATCATTACTAAAAATCAACAGTCTTGCTAACTTAATTTTTTAAAGACAAAAACAACGTTTCTTTTAATTTTTTACTAGTGGTTTTAAATTGAGCATCCCTTTTTCAGCCTAGTATTGAATAATGACTTGCATATAAAGTTAAGTTCACGCTAGGGAATTCTGGCCTCTGTCCAAAAGCAAACGTAACGCTTTGAGATTCTTGTGAATCGCTTTATCATTTTACATTATGCTGCCATGAGATTGCTTGGTCAATTTGAATAGACCGTTCGATGAAAATTCTACGTCGACAGCTTTACTCAGCTCAACAGAATAGCGATTATTATCCGGTAACTGAATTTAGCCAAAGTGGCGCCAACAAATGCACTATCGATTCAAATGTGTACTGCAGAAAAATACTTCCAAAATCGTTACAATATTGATTTATTTTGATAATATTTACAGCACAATCTATTACCCTGATCTGTGCCGTGCGGTACTAATATGGCCGTGCATGAAGGGCCGTGATTATCTTTAGAAAAATAAAACCTAATAAATATGTACTTTTTGGACATATAATAATAGTAGATTACAAACACTTAAAATATAAATATACGATGGATCATTTATCGAAAAACGTTTCGAAAACGGAAATCACCGCCAAGGAATTATAGCCCTGCTAGCAACAATTACAAAACAATATCTTTTTAGTTTAAGTATCACACTATGATTTCAAAAGATGTCACCATATGCATGATATTTAAAAAATATTAAATACGTTTCTTGTGGCCTTCAAGCCGCGTCTCAAGTACTGCGCGTAAGCACGCACATTTTGTATGGCCGGCCCTACGAGCACGAAATTGTTTGGCGTGTTAACACGTCGCTGGCAGAGAACCGGGTAAGTAACTTTTAACGTATTTAATTAACCTTTATTAATATCTTTATATTTTTAATTATTATTATTGTTGCCTGTCAAATTGTGCCTAAAAACATGTATCTTAACTGTATCATTGAGGAGATATCATCTTCGGTGTGATGCAGAAAGGAAAACAAGTTTATCGAATAAAAATAAAAAAAAAGTAACTCTTAACGACACAACTGTAAAAATATTTAGTAAAATAAATCTTCGAGGACGCAAATTCTAAACGTATTCTCATGGAAACGCTTATGTTAAATAAACGGATTTTTCTAAAGAATTTGAAAATATTTTATATTTCAGTACGTTTTATCAGTAGCATTGAATTTATATTGAATTTATGAATATTAGAATTACTAAGAATTTCGACTACTACATATCTTCGGAAAATAAATTAGATTTTTTTTTATTCCAGAAACTATTTATCAAACATGTTCAATGTGTAAATGTTTTAACTTAATACCAATTCAGTATATATCACATGGATTTTTAGCTTGTAGAGTTTTACAGCTCGTATTAACCTAATTATTATTTTTCGGATATGTGTTATGATAAGTTGAAATCACTCTAGAACGAGTGTGATGTTTATTCAGATTCTTGAATACTGAATACCAACGTTTATGAATAATTTATTAGCTGAATAGAGTTAACCGTTTTCGATATTAATTTCATCAAATTGTGCCTTTGTATTGAAATCGTATTATATTACTTATTACGTATGCAGTAAGTGGCCAAATAATGGTCTTGTTTAGATTAATATTCACAGCTTAACATAATAATATTGTTATTCCGTAACACTACAAAAGAGCTCGACTTAAGTTAATTATTAGTTGCGTCGTATGTTATATGACTACACGAGTTTATTTATTAACTTACGTATAGAATTTAAATTTACTTACATAAAATAATTGGATAAAAGTTGTACGTTGAAGGCCAATATTAGCATCGGCAGTTAAGGCTTCTTAGAGAAATAAAATCAAAATAAAAACGATCGTTTATTGTATCATCCTTGAGATTTAAATAAAATATCAATTGAAAAATAGCTTACTTTGCTGTTTTTAAAGTCTTCAAGCATATTGTAACTTATTTATTGTTAAACAAATTCACTTATTAAAGGTAAAAAAAAACGGTAAGCTTAGTAATATGTAACACAAAAAAGGAAAAATAAATGTAGGTATTTTTTTAGTCATATACGCTAACAACGTGGAACATATGAAAGTCAAAATGGAGCATTATCTTAACACAAAATGTCTGAAATAATTGATTGTATTCAGTGGCTCAACTACTTTTTTTCAAAAAGAGTAGGAGGTTGATGAATAGGGCTAAGACAGGGCTAATGGTTAACTTATCGCTATTGCTATGGTCTGTTTTAGGATCCCACGATTGAAAGGAAATTTCATACAAACAGACCTTCGAGTCGATTTATAAAAAGTTTTCATTGTGGGATTCGAGAACGTGAGCACCCTAGTTGTAACCAACGACGTTGACCCCTCGACCTTGGACTCGGCGATGCAGATATAAAAAAACATCTTCATATTATCGCATCTCAAATACAAAAGAAATGTTTATTGAAATCAAGAAAATACACATTAATAAAAATGAAGGAAACACAAAATATCAACAAAACCGCTTAATATCAAAGCTCTTATTTTTTTTTATACTAATATGCTCTACGATAAGAATATACTACGGGATCTACCTTTTATTTTTTTATTTTTGAGATATTCTTTAGGATAACTAAATTATTGAGTGCCTGTATGTGTTTTACTTCCAAGGAAACCATCCTTAAACCATATTTATCGTTAAAACATTTGCATCGTTTTTATTTATTCTGACATATAAAAATGCAGTCATAACTTTTATTTGTATGAGAGGTGAGTCTTTCAAAGTAAAATAAATAATGAACCTCTCGGCATACTTTGTGAGATGGTTACTGAAAATTTACAGCTGCTAATGATTGTATGGACAGTGAAAATCAATCAACCAGTTACTAGTAGATACATCGGATTCGGAAAATTATGAACAAACTTGATAATATTTCAAAAGGATACATATTCATATATCGTGCGTCTTAAAAGTTCCAAGACCGACAATCGTCAGAGCTTTCAAAAGTTTGTTTTCTCTACGTCATAATAATTAACTTTAAGAATTGCGATATGGGTAAAATCAGTCAAAGGTTTTGCGGAATCTTCGACAACACTTTCCAAATATTAAATGTTCACAATAATATAAATTTATTCAGTTTGCCTACTTATGAATAATGTCAGATTGCTCAAGAAAATCAAGGAAAATAAGTTTAACGATTTTACAGGACTATGGACTCGAAGTCGGAGTTGTGGAGTCAGGTTGCTTTTACCGGAGTTGAAAAAAACTAACGACTTTAATTGTCTGTTTATACAAACCTCTTGAATCAAAAGTGGCGCTTTTGCATGATTTTTCGTTTTAAAAATATAAGAGGTCATAACTTATTATAAACAATGGATTTATTTATTAAGTAAACAAGGTTTTGTCACATTACAAAAAATAAAGAAGAATTTTTCAATTATTTATCGAAATAAAATACTGATTTCAGGAATTCATATCCCCTATCCGTCCACCTAGAAAGTTAATTGTAAACCGTAAGTACATACAGTATTACTTAGCTTAATACAATATAAAATGGCCCAAATCATCATATTGATTGGTGAAATAAGAATATACTAGAAGAAAATGAATCGATTTGAAAAAGTTAAAGATTATTTTAAGGATAAAAAAATACTATTTATTTTAATCGAATTCAGAATCGGAATTGGAATCGGAGTTGTGTTTTAATTTATTTTCGTAGTTTGAGTCGTTTTATTTTTTAATGACTTTACACCCTTTTCATTTAGAAATATAATATATTGAGAATTTATTGTAATCGTGAAGTCGTTTCGGGGTCATTTTTATAACATAACTTTTATACTTCTAAAAAGTAAATTAAGAAAATAATGCTTTCTTCGTAGTGTAAATAAAGATTTTTTATAATGCTTCTAATTCATTAAAATATAACCTGACATTATAAAAACTAAAAAAATAATATCTATAACAAAAATATATTTAGCCCAAGAATATTTAAAAAAAAAAAAAAATATTGAAAATTTTTAGTCAATCGGTATCAACTCAAGATGAAAATTTATCACAAACATGAGTGCCTAATATTTTACATATTTAATTTTTAAAAAAAACTCACTTTATATGACCCAATTGTAAGGGTACAGCTTTAACGACCATGCAAAATACTCTGAAAAGTTTTCATATATAATTCTTTGAGGCAAAGCTTAGTTTACCGAAAATTAAATATCGGAAATATTACGTATAAGCCAACACTCAAAATAATCGAAAACTTTCCAAATAAAAACTTTTTATTTTATATTACTCTGACGTTTTTAGGGGTTGATTCAAAACTTTTTTAAGACTAAATTAACTCATACGTTAACTAAAAATATTAGATTAAAATAAATTTATTCCGAAAATGGTAATTGATATTAAATATAAGCCATATACATATAAAAGTTCAATATGTTCTTTAAAATAATACTTGCTTTACGGAAATTTATTGACTGCATTAAAAGTCTTTGTTGTTTTTTTTTTTTAATAAAATAAATAGATGCGAATGACTTTATTGTATTTTTTTTCATTTTGAAGACTTAATTGGCAGTAAGGTTAATGCGAATCAATTGCAGTTGACTCCTTATAGCGTAGAGATTGGGACTATGTTATGGAGAACTAGGCACCTATCATAGGTTCATTAAATTGTATTTTGAATTGAATTGAAGGAAATCGGCAAATCAAACATTTTCTTGTCACATTTACTTTTTCGTTTCGCCTGTCACATAACACGTTTAACGAAGTCAAGAGATTAGCAGTAACTGAGAAATATTTTTGCAATGCACGTATACAAAATATGTTTACATAGTATGATGAATTTATAAAAAATCTAACTTGATTATAAAAATTAAACGTTTTGTAAAAAACTACGTTATAGGTTGGACCACTATTCAGAAGACTGTCGCATGCGCTATAGGAAACTTATCTATTGGAGGGTTGTAGTAAATGGTTGGACCTGTAGCACAGTGATCAACGTTTGTGATTTCCGTGATGAATCTCACGAGTTCAAATCCCGTGTACAGGAAGAGTTTGGTGGGAACTATATTAGATACTCGTGTAACAATTATCTAATATAGTTTGATTGTTATTATGTATACGCATTTTTTTGACGAGTGGTACCCGGTGTTTCAAAAATTATAGAAGGGGTTCACATATGTCAAAAGTTTGGGAAACACTGTGTTAGGGTATAAGTTTTTGTATTGTCCGAAAATTCCCTCCTACCCTTCTTATCATAAAATAACGGAGCGTAGCGAGAGCAATTAGGTAACCACTATCCCTACTCTCTTCAAAATAGAGAGGTTGAGCAACTCAGTAAGTTCTCTAATAGTTTTCGCATATAAAAGGCCATATGCTCCACATTGGAAACGGACCTCGATTAGTACGTTATAATAATATATTTAGCATATAAATATTGTTTTACTTAACAAAAAATGGTTGTCTGTAAAGTCGGTTTACGGACGATAGTTTAACGTGACAACGTCATAAGAAAACATTGATGAAATGATTGCATACTTTTATGAATAAAATGGAATAATTTTTATTGAATTATCATTATTTTGTATGGATACGAAGAAGGAGTGAAATGAAATCTACAATTTTTTATTGATATATTTTATTCGCACTCATTAATTCAAATATGTTTATTACTTTGATGAACAGTTTATTTACAAGTAACAATGTGCTAGAGATAGATGCGGCACAATCCGAACGGTAGGCCGATCGTGCCTCTCTATCGCTTATCCGCGCTCTCGCTCGCACGCTTGCCTTCGGCGCAACGCAACAAACGGGACAATGAGTCATGTTTTTTCGTGCGTGCAGCGGGCGTCATCGATTTATAAGACGTTGTCACGTCAATAAATGAATAAATAGTTTATGTTACTAGTCTGTTACAATGTATTCAAAAGAATCTTTATATACCCACCCCAAACATCTCCTGTCATTTATATAATAAACTTAAACAAAAATAGACAGTCGTTTTTGGAACGCTTCAGTAGTTGAGATTGACGTGAGATTTTTCAATTAATACTTGTGATAAAACATTTTTACTGTTCCATTAAGCTATTGTAATGAAGTAGTTTCGTCGTTGAGGAATCTTTTTATATCTGTTTTCTCTCGTTTTATTATTTTTCTTTTTTATATGGCGCATTAAATCTTATATGACTGAAACTTCTTTCATACGATATTTAATACGTGACTTGGATACTCGCCATATTTCTACGTGGTGACTTTAAACGATATTCTCATAAAAATCTTTCAGAAGAGTACACCGGCGTCAGTTATTTGTTGTTTTAACGCTTCGATTTTATACTTACACGTTTGAACTAAGTTTCACAACCCTGTACACCCTTGCGCACTATTTTTGTTAATAATTTACTTTAAAATAATTGTCCACTTCACAGGATTGGGGTTCGCAGCATGTTCCAGTGGGGCCACAGAGAAAATATAATTTTAGGGGAGCCACAACACAGTTTTGGGCGGCCACATGCACCTTATGTAAATGAGGTCTCACATTTATTTTTCATTTTTGAATATCCGTAAATTCTTTTTTCTTTATGAAATTCAGTCTACCGATTTTGGTTATTTTTTAATTATTAGACAAACTCCCAAGAACATCGCTGGTAATTCGCCCACAAGCATCTACAAGAATCATAATTTTGAACACAATTTTCAAGGAACATTGTCATTGTGAAACTAGAGGCACATATTTGTTGATTAAAAAATATCAATACTATTCAGAAGAAAATGAAAATAAGTATTTAGATTACCGTCATGGAATACGATGTTGTTCTTGTTTTGTGGAAGTGAATGTTTATGTTATTTTTTTCCACAAAATTATATTATAAAATAAACAACATTCTTAAACGAAAACATGATGTTTTATTTTTCTTTGATGATATAAGATATTGTGTGTGTGGGCTAAGATTATTATTTATGTCCCCTACGCAGGTAGTTTCCAGTTATCCTTACTGCTTAATGTTTACCATGTTGAAATATGGAATTAATAAATACGTAAATATTTTCACATAACTAGTGGCGTAGCTAAAATTTTGAGGCCCATATGGAAACGTCACGCAAGCCCCTTTCCTCACGTAATTTGTTATATTGAGTACACTTTTTTACTCGGAAGACGTGTTCCACAGAAAACTGAGCACAAAAAAACAGTTCACGGAATAATGAGTAGTGTATATAAATGCAAACCGATGTATATATGCATCAACTAAACTTTTGCTCAATAAACTTATATTTGTTAAAATATTTTTTTTATTATTATTTTTCCCTCGTTTAAATCAATGATTAGAATAAAAGATTATTTACTAAACAAAAAAAAAATCATGCACTGTAGGGTTAAAAAAAAAATTATTTGACTAAAAAGAGGTTTGAAAACTCAATGAGTAAACTACACGAAATATTACTATTATTTAGAAAAAAATAATACTCTCATAAGTAAGGACTTGGCTATAGAAGAATACTTTTATGAGTGACTGGACATACATCACTTTCATTGCTAGAAATTTCTCAACACGTCTAGATCTATTGAGTAAGGATTCAATAAAAGCTTTTGTTTGTTACTACTATTTAATGTAATTGAATTTATTATTTTTAGGAAACCTGTAAAACGTTTCCGTATTTTTATTTTCTGGGAATCGTGAAAAGCAAATAATTTGTTTAAAAATATGGTAGCCGTTGTTTTTAGTAGACCTTGCTATTTTAAAAGTGTGTAAAACAGAGTTTTGGGGGCCCCTTTCGTGCATTGCATGACTCTACTATAAGAAGACTACGCCGTTGCACATTGCAAGGGTAACTTCAGTAATACATGATTGTTTCTAAAATAAAGGTACTTTTTATTTGATGTACTGTGTGACTATGTCCGGGAAGGGAGCCGGTAAATTGCTCGAATGGAAATTGCTCGAATTACAAATTATTCGAATTGCTTGGTTATTTAAACGATTTTTCACGACTTTTTCTACGAATTTCATTTTTATCTTGTGCGACACTTGTTTAGAGAGTGAAATATAAAAATATTTTTTGTAAGTATTTATTTTAACCGTGTTCGCTCCAAATGCGGAACATATGATCTTTTAATGGAGTTTATCTCAACAGAAGTGTTTCTACGAGAACTGCTTATTAATTAGTAACTCAAACTGTTTCTATATATTTCCAGAACACATAGAAGACTATGGCTAAGACAGAACAAACGGACAGAACAAACGGAAACAAATTGATTATCTTGTTATTCGAGCAATTTCCATTCGAGCAATTTACCGGGAACCGTCCGGGAAAAGTCACAAAAAGTAAAAAGTTTTCAGTGCTAAGACACATACTGTTTTAAGAGTTTATTATGAGCTAAAACGATAAAACTTTATTAAATTTTGACGAAACCACGACGCTTTAATAACTCTTCACTATATTGTATAGTTCAGATCGAGGTTATTACTTTTCTCTTTAAACTGGTAGTATTAAATATAGAAGACGCTTTGGTTTTCTTATAAAAGGTAAAAAAAACTATAAGTATTCCTGTGAATACTCCTTCAATTTTTGTATTTACAATATAACAGATACCCTGAAAAATTTGATTGAACAATTTCCTTAGAAGGAACAAGCTCGTATTTATTTATGTTTTGTCAAGTTAAGGCCCCCTGTAGTTTAGTTGGTAAGAGATTGGTTTTACCGACCAAGCGGGTTTAAAGTCGATTTTCGGTAAAGTCAATGCTAAATTTAGGTTATAAAAGTTTAATTTAAGACATGGGTGTTTGCGACGTCAATTCTTTTCGAGTTGATATTCCGTTAAGTTATTTTTGTCCTCTGTCTAGTCTCAATGAGGAGCATATGGCCTCTTAATGGAAGTATCTTAAGATGAGTTTTTTACGCCAACTAGTCAATCACTTAATCTTAATTAAAGAAAATTGGAATAAAAAGATATGCTAGGAATTAACTAGTGGTAAACTAATCACTCTCGTTTCGCTCGTTTTTAGGAAAGGATAGGTCGGAGAGAATTCAATTCATCATATACATCCATCCCTCTAGACAGTAATCCATAAATCAATATATAAAAATTGTCCGTACTGAAATTCAAACTTGTGCCCTCCGTAATCGTAACCTACGAAGTTGATGACTTGACCACGCAGCCTGCAAGATTATCCATCATTAAGTAAATATACAATTAAAATAAATAATTTACTTTTGCAGGTTGTGTCACAAATTTGACACGTGTTTTTTTTCTTTGAGAAACATCTTCAAATAAACTGTCTTATGAATAAGCAACATGTAGTACTATTAAGTAGAATAATATTTTTCAAAAAAAAAAATGAAGAAAGTCACCGCCAAATCCATCGAAAAAGGTTATCGAATGAATGCGACTAATCACTCTTTTACCTTTTTTTTTGTAACACAATTATTGGGATAAAAATGTTCTTAAATGAAATTTTATATACAAAAATGAATTTCCACAAAAGCTTTTTTTTATCTTGATTTTTCGTTTTATATATTTTTTTTATTTGTACCATAACATGAAGATAATTTTGTCAATTTTTGATACTTGTTGTATATAATAATTTCTTTAATAGTCTCCCTTGTCTTCTGTGTTTTCTGTTTTACGACACGTTCAGTACTTTATGCCATAATGAAGAACGCTAAAAGATAACTTCAAAGTTACTTTGTCATAAATTTCAAGGACCAAATGTTAAATTGAGCTGTTAAATGTTCCAGAAGATTTCGCATCGTATTAACGGGCCGAAATCAATTAAACCGTGTCGCTTTTAACTTTCAATTTTGTCTAACGTAGCGGAAGGCTTTCATTAAATAATACCCGTTGTTCTGCATAAAATAAACATTTCCTCTAGCTCATATCACCCGGAAAGCTTTGTTTTAATTGAATGCCTACATAAAATCGTAAACAAATTTGTATCTATTTAGGCACAGTATTACAAATCCATTATGTACGCTGTTCATCCATTCCATACCTTTAACTAATGAAGTAAAATATAGAAATAGCGACTATTTGAATCACATTTCCCTTTCATGTTCAACATTTTGTTATACATGAATAGTCATAATAAAACAATTCTCTATTGAACAGATTAATACTATTTTTTCGGGTATTCATCTGTATAATATTATTATGTTAAGCCTCACAGGAAGTATGTTTTTCATACTATTAAAATAACATATGTATTTGAGCTTGGAAACAACGAACTTACCTAATAACAATATACGGTGATGTATGTTGACAGTTTGATTCTTAATCTCCAGAGTATTTTTAATGCACAAAAAGAGCTATTTTTGCATTTTAAAGATTGGTCTTTTTAAAAAGATTTTTTTTTTTGAAAATTATATGCAAGTTGGAAAGCTGTAAAGCTTTAAAATTTCATCGAAATTATGAAATAGATTAAAAGTGTTTTAGATTTTTTAAATATACAGTAAAACCCCCATTTACGTGAAAGTTGGGACCGCGTGATTAGTAGTCTCATACAAAAATTAGAGGTTACCCTTTTTTTTTTCGCGAAAAATGCAAAACTGCCAAAACTAAGAATAAATGAAAAAAAGTATATAGGAAAAATATTTAGTTATTAGATGGTAAAATGCATAGCGCTCGCCAACGTTTGACTGTATGCACCACACAGACAGCCACCCGGCTGTGTGTGTAATTTTATTGACTTTTTATTATAAAAATAAAATGACTGAACTTTGGTAGTCAAAAATATTCGCAATGAGCGCAACCGGTCATTGTAAAAATGTGGAAGAATTTTCTATAAAATTGTTTGAATTTTATAAATATAAAACTTTTCTACGAAAACTGATTTAATACAGTAAATGTGATTTTTTACAAGTTTTGTGTACATAGCATATTTATTAAATATATTATGTGTGTAGTTTTTTACGCACGTTTTTACTATAAAAAGAACGTTATAAATATTTCATAGAATATTTTTTTTTACAGATACATTTGATTGCAATGCAAATATTTTTTAACTTGATTGAAGTGTTTCTCGTCATTAATTTGTTTTAATGTAATTTAAAAATATGTTTCAGAGTATCCACCAAGAAATTTAGTTGACTACACTGTAATACAGTTTACCAGAGAGATTGATAGAAAGATTAGCTCTTTTAAATTGAAAATTATTAAACGCAATTTATTTTGGCCTTGCTATCACTAAGTCGCTTACTAGCTGGCTCAACCGTAAGTCAACCTGACGTGAGCAAGGCTGTGGAGTCGCGTGAAAAAAAGACGACTCCGACTCTAGCTTTAAAATAATTGACGACTCCGACTCCGACTCCAGCTTAAAAATAATTAACGACTCCGACTCTGAAGAATTTTTTTAAATAATTTCAATTTAACTTGTATATATGTATACCATCAGATCATCTTTAGTCATCCAAGCATGAAATATTAACATTTTTGACTATTTTGTATCAATACACATCATTAAATATATTTTTCAAAAAAAATCGAGCCGCTCATTTTTCACGACTCCGACTCCGACTCCACAGTCCTGGACGTGAGTAATAAATTTAATAATTTATTCCCGTTTACCTACAAAACCACTTTAATTAATGCAAAATTATTTGACCAATCATAAAATTATATTTTGCTACTTCATACGCCTCTATAAATTTTTCATTGCTAATTCGTAAAGTGAGAATCACATGAGTTTATTTATACAAGAACTTGATTTCGGAATAAATTTAATTAATGGTTTCCACAAATGTTACTCCATTAAAATTTGTAACTAGAGATACATAAATACAAAATTGTTTTAAGTCAACATATAATATTAGTCAGTTTATAATATTTATATTAATCAAAATGATAAATAGTTAATATGCTTTTTTATTTAATAATAAAACTATTTCATGACTGAAATATAATTCATAAAAAATAAGTTCTGTTGATCAAATTATAACATTCTAAAATCTACGAAGCGAGCTCTTAATTCGTCGATTGTTACATAACATTTTCATGTTTAGATAATATTACTTACTAACCATAAATAGTAAATAATTACAAGAGAAAAATTGAATATGTTTTTTTATCAATATTCATATATGATTGGATCACCAAAACTAGACTCAACTCAAAACATGCTTTTTTTGTTTGAAATCTACGAATCTAAGCACACGGGTTATTATTGACTGATTCACTGATGTATAATGTAAAGACAAAAAAAAGATACTATATATTTTTCGCAGAATACGACTAAAACTTTTTTATTTTTAATCAAATACATATTGCTTGAAAACAACGCAAAATATAATTATTTTTCTTTTAATTTTTTTTCTGTAAAACATAATTTTTCCTGAATCAATTGTTTAAACACAAGCCGTTTTTTAATGCTTAATTGAACACTAATTACGAGAGCTTAAAATTATAAAAAAATATATAGAAAATTTAATTATTTGGACTTAAAACCATTGTAACAGGGTGGTTTATATAAAAATAAAGAAAAACAGCTTTATTAGATTTGTTCAACTCATCATAAATACAGTGTCACGATTTATGTCAAATAACTTCCGGTGGCAGCATAATAAAAAATCTCCTGTTTTGAAAAACACGAATCTATTGCTAGTCGTTCGGAAAAATGCTGAAAAAACTGTAATGATTGTCGACTAATACATAGATTTATTCATAAAAAATAAATGCCTTTCTGTACTGCCTAACTTATATATTGATAACAGTTTTTTAGTTTCACCTAAGACTTCATTCTTATACTAGTTGAAATTTTGTACTCAAAGCGAGAGGAATATTACTAATTTAATCATAGGAAACAGTAGATCAAATAATATTTAATTCATGACCGCTTTTACTGTGGAGCATGTAACCTACTAATAAAGGTATCTTAACAAATAGTTTAACCGAGGACTACTTGGTTCTCAGTCTTTAAAAAGAGAGTAAGGGTAACTCGGTTAGAGTTAGTTGTTTGCTTATCGTTTTTGCTGCACCCCGTTGTTTTATGATTGGAAGGGTGAAACGAAAATATCAAAACCACCATGCATTCAAACTGAAGTAGATAATTTTATTAAAAAATGCTGTTCGTACTAGGACTTCAGCCCGTGAGATCCGTCACGGACCACTAAACCACAAAATAAACACATATATAAAATGTCAATACTCTTCCGTTCGTCTTCAGATAATAAAGTCTGATATTAAAAAGATGTTTGGCAACGTGTTGATCAGATTCGGTTTTAGTAACAAAACATGAATGTCTGAATACTTTTTAGGGCGTTTTTTTAGAAGTTTTACATATATTTTTTAATTGGAGTCGGACCAATCGTGAATGTTAGATTTGAAGTGGTAGTCGTGGTTTTCTTTCAAGACTTCAAGCCCTTAAATAAGTAAGTTTTATAAATAGTGGTACCTATCTATTTATCAGTTTTAAGTAAATAAGTAAATACAAATAAATATTAAGTAATTTGAGTAATTAAATTTGAAAAAAAAACTTACTTTAAAAATTATAGCAACTGACTCTCAGTTATTGTAACATACCTCTGTTTTAAATATATGCAAATTATTAAGAGCATTTGATTGTTATGTATATTGTATACACATTTATACACGCAAACCAACTTGAAATGACCAACATGGAGAAATATCAAATCAAATCCTTGCGAATCTATAAATATAATAAAAATAATAATATATTTTTTACATTCTTATCGTAGTGATAAAAGAAGAAAGATCACTAAAAATAATATTGGAACCCTAACTAGTTCTCTGCCCTAAAAAAGAAGCTCGCTCAAAAGTATTACTCTGAAAGCCCATACATAAATTTCACGAATTCATATCGGCAGGAGCATTAGCAATTCTCCGAAAAATTCCAAAAGTATTAAGCTGAAAGAGTTTTTTTTATATAAAGCTTCATATTTATATATCGAGTATTGGAAACAGGTCAGTGCAAATTTATATTATGGAATTTATAGAAGCTATTTGTAATAATCGTTTTGCATTATAAATATTATAATATGAGTAGAGAAATAAAAAAAAGTGAATTACTTCTTTATTAGATTATATTAATTAACAAAAAAGTAACATTTAATATTTACATAGGTATTAAAATATTAAAATCATCAAACTAGATTTATTTTGTAAAATTTATATTTAAAAAACAATGGAAAATTGTTTTCGCAATATTGAGAGGTTTTGCTGCCAAGGGCGATCCTTGATTTACATCTAAAATGTTATTTAATTCTAACATTAAAAAATTTACTTGTTTGCCTGACATCATAAACTTGACAACCGTTATTCTTTTACAATAATTATTTCACATTGAAATTTCGATTAAGCAACAAAATTCATTGTCAATACGTTTAACGCAGACACGCCACGCTTTAAATTTTTTTTTTGATGTGTAACTTCTCAGTTTAATTAGTTTTTGTAATAATTTGTGTGTGTTAATCGATTGAAATTGAGAAATCTAAAATAGAGACACTGTACGGAATGAAATGTTTTATTTAATAACAGATTATCTTTGTTAATTTTCTCCCCTACCCGTTTAGGATGGCTCAATTATTAATATAAGAATATCTTTTCGTTTATAATGCAAAGATTTTTGAGAAAACAAACTATTGTTTGCACTGCCACTCATTAATTCACTAATTTACATATTGTCTTAAGAAACCTGTATGATTAAAATTCATGGTTTAATTAATCATTTTTTTGGAAAAGACTATTAAAACAAATTTTACTATCTATTTGATGACATGTATAAAAAGGCTGCTATTTTTTTTTTTTATCGAATCATCCACGAAATACAAATAAAACAAAACATCACAAAATTCCAGATACATTCAAGGCTCAATCTCGAATTTTACTGGATCCAAATATTCTGCGAAAATGAAAATTCTCGAATTATGAGAATCGAGAAAAGATAAACTTCTACGTACAGCCATCTTTTTCTTTCTAACATCATCTTTTGAAATGATCAATGTCAGATTTAATTTGAGCATTTTTTTTTCTGTCTTGTCAAGTTTTCCGGCGTAAAATTTTTTAAAAACAATGAAATATGATTATTTTAATTCAATGAAATGGTTTTTGAGTAAAATGTAAATAATGCTTGACATTTAGAAAATGTTTAATTGCATACATTGCAATGGTTATAATAAATTCCAAATGAAATAAAAGAATTGAATAATTTCCAAATAAAAATACCTATGTATATTTAATTATTTCATAATGCACAATAATTATTTTTCCTACAATTATTAAGAAAGAAATAGGAGGAAGTTTTCCTTTTATATGAGAAAAATATCGTAAGTAATATGGGCCGAAGTGTTAAGCGCAGATTCCGGAGCCATTTCAGAGAACCAAGAGACAATAAATAACCTTAATTGAAAAAAATATTCCATTGTTAGGTCAGCAGAACCACAGACAATTTGTCTGTTGAATCACAGAGTGAAGCGAAAAATAATTTCACAAAATAAAAAGGCAAAAAAAGTTATCAATTTCTTTTTAGTTTTTTTTCCAAGAAGGTAATTAAATGAAATAATTGCGAATTCCGAGTGCCGCATTAGTTTGTTGCTTAAAAATGTATATTTTAACATTTTTTTCAGAAATATCAATTTTATTTATTTTCACCATCTATTACAAAAGAAAACTAAATAAATACAACATTAACTAAAATTTCAATACAAATTTAAATCTTTGATTAAGTCAGACCATATTTGGTATAACTAAATATTATTATATACACTTTCATACAAAGTTTTTATGAAAGTGTTCATGCAGCGCTTAAAGACGTGTCTTTTAGAGCGTTTCTTGGCCCTTGGGATACACCTCTTTCGCTTCATGAAATTGAATATTAAATAAAATTTTAGTTATGTATTGAAAACAATTTTATGAAAATCTTCTGTTAATGAACACTTGGGGCTTGTTATAAATATTTTTCTCTTTGTTTATTTCTTCACTGCCACTTTCAAAATTCTATAATTATTATTTATGATCACTACCCAACACACGGTACTACCATGTGTTGTTCCACGTTACCTTCACTGTAAATCGCTCACTTTAAAATCTATGACAAATATATTCAAATGAATATATGAGTCTGTACCCAAGTGACAAGCGTCGTTGAAATTCATGAATTAATATTTCATATGATTTATCGATTTGTGCTCAAAGGCGTGGATGTCTGTCTTTTCTACATTCCCTTCCACTTAAACTAATCCTAAAACATGGATACACTAATAACAATTAGTATACCGCTGATATATATTTTCTATCTCAAAGTAATCGCAAAGTAAACTTTTGTTAAAAAATTGTTTTCAGAGTCCACGTGCTTCATATCGGAAGCAGATATGGTTGAAATAAAATCACTTATTTTTATGCATTTACTAATTTTCTGTGTCAAAACGATTTTATAATTAATCATATAATTTTTATACAGCCAGATTTCAAGCATAATTTGTCTTAATCATATTTCAAAGCTTTTTTTTCAGAAAAAAACAGTGCAATAAAAAATAAATTAAAATGTGCCAATTAAGTCACGTCGAGAGCGTACATGCTTGAATTATTTTTGGTATAAAATAGTGAAGTATAATAGATTTATTTTGAAGGAAAACAATTGCTTAAATGTGACTAAATGTGAAACATTTAAAATATGAAAAAAGTAATAGACAAATCAAGCAATGATTGAATAAGATGCAGTTTTCGTAGATCACCTTTTGTTGCGATAAACTCTATATTTGGAACGCATATGGTTAAAAAAGCACTAAAAACAAACGAATTTAAATTTATTTTGCGATGCAATATATTTGGAAAAAAATGTCTTGCAATATATTTAAAGATACACACTTTTTGCCATTCGCCATATGAATTTTCTCTCAAAGTGTTGCTCGAATAGGACTTTAAGAGTTTATTTAAGCTGCATGATTTGACACTTTTAGTACTGCACACCCTTTTAGCTAGACCTTTTCAATACCACCCAGATATTATTGATGTAAATAACGTTAGAAAACATTCATTTCAAAAATATGAAACCTTTCTCGTATTCTGTCAATCACTTTCAAAATCATCGACGAACCTTGTAAGCCGTAACGCAGGGTATTTTCGTATCTATATATTAATAGTCGTTAATGTCCGTCCGTCCGTCCGTCCGTCCGTCCGTCTGTAAATTGTCCCCGATTTCCCCTTCCCCTCCTCCGCCCCAGCCACGCTGTCAACATTTTTTTATTCATACTAAAGAGATACTTTTTTCGTTTGTATATTATGGTCGCGATTTCGCCTTTTCGATGACGTCAAGAAAGACGGTCCCCCTCCCCCCCATCCTGCCCCGCTGTCGTCATTAATTCATTTCTTCATTTTTCTCTGACGTCATGAGTGAATTTTTGAAATCATGACATTTTTATTTTATTATGTGTAAAAACAATTAATTTTCAAAAAATATTCTGTCAAGCTGTGGGATTCGATACCATGCCCCAATTTTCATGCGCGACGTTCGGACACCTAAACCACTGCTCTACAAGTCCAGTTGATGGTTACGAAAAAAAAACTCTATATAATTTAAATAATACAAAGCAAAAAAAAAGAACGCGTTTTAAGTGAACTAATAATGACATCTGTGGGTGAAATCTTGCACTAAACGATTTAGTTAGTGACAAAATCTGTGGGAGTGTACATAATTTGAATGATTCAAATATTCCACCTGCAGGGTTGTGAACGGCTATATAGGGCTGCTCAATTATATATAATAATTTAATTAACTATTTATTTATATATATACGAAAAATGGTTGTTAGCAAACTTAAACATTATTCCAAAAATTAAATAATTTACGAGGTCTATTTCTGCTAATAGGAAAAATAATTGTTAGCAAACTTAAACATTATTCCAAAAATTAAGTAATTTACAAGGACTATTTTTGCTACTATGAAAAATAATTGTTAGCAAACTTAAAAATTATACCAAAAATAAAATAATTTACGAAATTTCTGCTTCTAAGAAAAATGGTTGTTAGCAAACTTAAACATTGTTCCAAAAATTAAGTAATTTACAAGGACTATTTTTGCTACTATGAAAAATGGTTGTTAGCAAACTTAAACATTATTCCAAAAATTAAATAATTTACGAGGTCTATTTCTGCTAATAGGAAAAATAATTGTTAGCAAACTTAAACATTATTCCAAAAATTAAGTAATTTACAAGGACTATTTTTGCTACTATGAAAAATAATTGTTAGCAAACTTAAAAATTATACCAAAACAAATAATAACGAATTTCTTCTAGAAAATGGTGTTAGCAACTTAACATATTCCAAATAAATAATTTACGAGGTCTATTTCTGCTAATAGGAAAAATAATTGTTAGCAAACTTAAACATTATTCCAAAAATTAAGTAATTTACATGGACTATTTTTGCTACTATGAAAAATGGTTGTTAGCAAATTTAAACATTATTCCAAAAATTAAATAATTTACGAGGTCTATTTCTGCTAATAGAAAAATGGTTGTTAGCAAACTTAAACATTATTCCAAAAATTAAGTAATTTACAAGGACTATTTTTGCTACTATGAAAAATAATTGTTAGCAAACTTAAAAATTATACCAAAAATAAAATAATTAACGAAATTTCTGCTTCTAAGAAAAATGGTTGTTAGCAAACATAAACATTATTCCAAAAATTAAATAATTTACAAGGACTATTTTTGCTACTATGAAAAATAATTGTTAGCAAACTTAAAAATTATACCAAAAACAAAATAATTAACGAAATTTCTGCTTCTAAGAAAAATGGTTGTTAGCAAACTTAAACATTATTCCAAATATTAAATAATTTACGAGGTCTATTTCTGCTAATAGGAAAAATAATTGTTAGCAAACTTAAACATTATTCCAAAAATTAAGTAATTTACAAGGACTATTTTTGCTACTATGAAAAATAATTGTTAGCAAACTTAAAAATTATACCAAAAACAAAATAACTAACGAAATTTCTGCTTCTAAGAAAAATGGTTGTTAGCAAACTTAAACATTATTCCAAATATTAAATAATTTACGAGGTCTGTTTCTGCTAATAGGAAAAATAATTGTTAGCAAACTTAAACATTATTCCAAAAATTAAGTAATTTACAAGGACTATTTTTGCTACTATGAAAAATGGTTGTTAGCAAATTTAAACATTATTCCAAAAATTAAATAATTTACGAGGTCTATTTCTGCTAATAGGAAAAATAATTGTTAGCAAACTTAAACATTATTCCAAAAATTAAGTAATTTACAAGGACTATTTTTGCTACTATGAAAAATAATTGTTAGCAAACTTAAAAATTATACCAAAAACAAAATAATTAACGAAATTTCTGCTTCTAAGAAAAATGGTTGTTAGCAAACTTAAACATTATTCCAAATATTAAATAATTTACGAGGTCTATTTCTGCTAATAGGAAAAATAATTGTTAGCAAACTTAAACATTATTCCAAAAATTAAGTAATTTACAAGGACTATTTTTGCTACTATGAAAAATAATTGTTAGCAAACTTAAAAATTATACCAAAAATAAAATAATTAACGAAATTTCTGCTTCTAAGAAAAATGGTTGTTAGCAAACTTAAACATTATTCCAAAAATTAAATAATTTACAAGGACTATTTTTGCTACTATGAAAAATAATTGTTAGCAAACTTAAAAATTATACCAAAAATAAAATAATTAACGAAATTTCTGCTTCTAAGAAAAATGGTTGTTAGCAAACTTAAACATTATTCCAAAAATTAAATAATTTACGAGGTCTATTTCTGCTAATAGGAAAAATAATTGTTAGCAAACTTAAACATTATTCCAAAAATTAAGTAATTTACAAGGACTATTTTTGCTACTATGAAAAATAATTGTTAGCAAACTTAAAAATTATACCAAAAACAAAATAACTAACGAAATTTCTGCTTCTAAGAAAAATGGTTGTTAGCAAACTTAAACATTATTCCAAATATTAAATAATTTACGAGGTCTGTTTCTGCTAATAGGAAAAATAATTGTTAGCAAACTTAAACATTATTCCAAAAATTAAGTAATTTACAAGGACTATTTTTGCTACTATGAAAAATGGTTGTTAGCAAATTTAAACATTATTCCAAAAATTAAATAATTTACGAGGTCTATTTCTGCTAATAGGAAAAATAATTGTTAGCAAACTTAAACATTATTCCAAAAATTAAGTAATTTACAAGGACTATTTTTGCTACTATGAAAAATAATTGTTAGCAAACTTAAAAATTATACCAAAAATAAAATAATTTACGAAATTTCTGCTTCTAAGAAAAATGGTTGTTAGCAAACTTAAACATTGTTCCAAAAATTAAGTAATTTACAAGGACTATTTTTGCTACTATGAAAAATGGTTGTTAGCAAACTTAAACATTATTCCAAATATTAAATAATTTACGAGGTCTATTTCTGCTAATAGGAAAAATAATTGTTAGCAAACTTAAACATTATTCCAAAAATTAAGTAATTTACAAGGACTATTTTTGCTACTATGAAAAATGGTTGTTAGCAAATTTAAACATTATTCCAAAAATTAAATAATTTACGAGGTCTATTTCTGCTAATAGGAAAAATAATTGTTCGCAAACTTAAACATTATTCCAAAAATTAAGTAATTTACAAGGACTATTTTTGCTACTATGAAAAATAATTGTTAGCAAACTTAAAAATTATACCAAAAACAAAATAACTAACGAAATTTCTGCTTCTAAGAAAAATGGTTGTTAGCAAACTTAAACATTATTCCAAATATTAAATAATTTACGAGGTCTATTTCTGCTAATAGGAAAAATAATTGTTAGCAAACTTAAACATTATTCCAAAAATTAAGTAATTTACAAGGACTATTTTTGCTACTATGAAAAATGGTTGTTAGCAAATTTAAACATTATTCCAAAAATTAAATAATTTACGAGGTCTATTTCTGCTAATAGAAAAAATAATTGTTAGCAAACTTAAACATTATTCCAAAAATTAAGTAATTTACAAGGACTATTTTTGCTACTATGAAAAATAATTGTTAGCAAACTTAAAAATTATACCAAAAATAAAATAATTAACGAAATTTCTGCTTCTAAGAAAAATGGTTGTTAGCAAACATAAACATTATTCCAAAAATTAAATAATTTACAAAATTTCTGCTATTACGAAAAATAGTTGTTAGCAAACTAGAACATTATTCCAAAAATAAATAATTTACAATTTAAATACTGCAGGGCAGGGCTGTCGATATACGCCCCGAGATATTTCTTTTACTATCAGAATTTCTGGATTATTCAATAAATAGGTTAGTAATTTATTTTTCACGCCAGTAACTTTTCTGACTACTTAAAAATGCAACAAAAATCTCTCCGTTGAGGTCAACGGGCTTACAGCTAGTATCATATAATTTAGTCATATAACTAACTACATAGTATGTATGTTCAAAAGTAACGAGCTAAAACATGAAGTGAAATTGAAAAAAAGTACAGAATAAATCCGTGAATAATTGGACGAAGTATCGCATGAATACCTATACAAATACGATTTTTTCTTTGGCTCCTAATAATAGATTCAAACCGTTTATTTAAATATGTAATTTTTAATATGGCTGCAAAGATGATCAAATAAACCTTATTTATTTCAACACGACAAAAAACAACGTTTTGTAATTTACTTTAGTTTAGTTCAGGGGGGGGCAAACTTTTCGGATGAAGGGCCAAATTCGGGCATTCAAAATGAGCGGCGGGTCGCAAGTAAAATACCATTTTATATGTACACCATGTTTTTCCATGAAAAAAATAACATTCTAATGAGAGGAATGAAACTGTTTTAAGTCTTTTCTTTTTTTTTAAATTCGGTTGCTAATTTTGTAGTTGAGATTCTTAAAACTGCTTGTAAATGTTCATCGGTGATGTTTGTTCGTAAAAAGGTTCATGATTGAAAAAGTTTGTTCACAATAATTGATCCAAAAATAACGATTATTATAATTGTTTTCAAACTTTTGAAAAAAAAAGCGTTAAGAGATAAAAACTAAAAACTTTTTCAAACATATAATATTGCCCGCGGGCCGCAGAAAAATACACAGCGGGCCACATGCACTGTTTTTGTACTTTTTAGTAGATTTTTATCAAAGCTTACTTGATTTTAACAACTTGTCAATTGCCAATTATTATTGTAATATATTTTTATCATTTGTAACTTTGCAAATATAATAAGCCTTATATATTTTAACATGTCACAGTTTAGGTGTGTCATTTTTGTGTCAGGTGTGTTACAGTTTAGGTGTATACATGTCACAGTTTAGGTGTGAAATTTCTTTGATGTATGTATTAACTATCAGTTATAGTTTTTTTTTCATCATTGCAACTTGAATTCACAGCAACTAGTCAATGTATGAATTGATCAATAAGCAAATAAGCTCTCTGATGAACGCTGGACACACTATAAATGACATATTGACTATTGATTATTTGAGTATACTGACAACTGTTAGTCAAATTAGAAATTAAATTACGACGTAGGTTAAGTAATATTGTATATTTTTTAAATTTGAATCGTTCAAACTATGTACACAGATTTTGTCACTACCGACTCGGGTTTCGCCTTTCGGAATCTTCAGGCGTTCAAGTACACGGATAAACTTGAACTGTTTTTTGAACGATTCAAATTTAATATTGAAATTCCACCAAGCACCTTCAGTCGAAATCTTAAATTATATATTTTTTATATTAAAAAAATGGCAATACAGCTAATACCAATGCGCCAAATATTTTATAGTTGTTAGATCATACGAGAAAAACTCGATGAGAATTTATCGTAAGTCACTCGGGGTCAACTTGAGGTAAATTGACATCGCAATATAATAATTATTTTGAAAAAAAATAAGGCGATAATGATAACAAGACGTGTGTTTTTTTTAGGTTATGTGAAATTTTAGATGACAGGTTGACACAGTAACAGCAACCAGCAGTGGAGAGTGGCTGACAACACTATGAGTGCACGCATGATTTATTAATTAGTAAAGAATAATTACATTAATTGTTCATTTGGTGTCTAGCGTAACTGGAAAAAATTGACAAGAAAACATTTTCTAGTTAGTTTATACACTGATTAAGTGTATATTTAACTGTTTTTTATACATGAAATTGAGATTTGTAACAAATTGTAAATAGAAAGTTATAATAAGATGTAACATATTGAGACAGAATTTTCAGAAAGAGTTTATTTGGTAGCCTTATTTTTAATGAATTACGGAACATTTTTTTGTACCTTCCCAAATCCTTATATAGATTTGAATACAGTCAAAAATATTAATAAGATAATAAATACTTATTATTGAAGATTTTATCGTAAACGACGAATTTTATCATACGAGGTAAAATTTAAATTAATGATACTTCAAAAATATCTTCAAACTGTTTTCTTAATACTAATCAACTTAATTAAAAAATAAATGTTAATCACTTCTTTCTTAACGTGTTTTAATGTATATATTATGCTTAAAATATGAGTGATTAAAATTAATACCGGTAAATAAAATTATTTCCTCATTTTAACATACAACGGTTTTTATAAGAATTACTGTTTTTTTTAAAGATTTACTTCTTTGAGTTAAGATTAAATTATGTGTATTCTTCACAAAAAAACCATTTTAATGTTCATATTTAAATATATATAATTAAAGATATAGCAATAAGTTATTAAAAATAAATTAAATTCATTTTCGTTTGACAAGAACTTATACTGTAAAAAAATTGTTACTGTGACAACGTTTTTTCGACTCAAACTAGCATCAAAGCAAATTTATGTACATCAAATTTACACAAATCTATCTAATTTCGAATACATCTAAAATAAAAATATAAAATCACATAAAGAAACTTGCTTTAATTTTTTTATATATTTATGATGGATGAATAACATATTCACCAAACAAATATTTATTTTTTATTGTGATTAATCAATTTGTTTGAATATAAATATTGTTGAAAACAAATAATATATTAGAAACCTAAAAAACGATTTATGCTATACCAACAAGCTGAAAAACAAATCTCACTCAATCATAAAAGTCTGCAAAGTACTTACTTATTTGCTTTTTGTTGTTTATTGCGAATTCAAAATTATTAATGATATGAAATTTGTATACGTCATAATTCAACCTCTCTTCGGCACTGTGAAATATCATTGCTTTTAGCGCTTTTGAAAAGTCTTCCCATAAAAAGTTAAAAGTTTACTAAAGCATATTTTTAAGGGTGTTAAATGAGCACTCAGTATGAACAATATACACTTTACTCTTAAATGTTTATTTGCGCTCTATTCGAAAGTGACATATTTGTCAGATATTAAAGAAAAATAAGTTGAAAAAATTGAGTGAAATGTTTTATACTTCAAGATTTTGTACAAACATACATTAAAACATTTTGTAATTGCTTAAACATTTTAAAAAAATGTGTTTTTTTTTTCATATCCGCTCTTTATACGGAGCGTATGGTCACCACCTGGTTCCTCCAAGATTATCTATCCCCCGTCAGTCTCCTTGCTTCCTCACAGATCATCCCAGCGTCTTGTAGCTCCGCTTAGTACATCCTTTGGATATTCATCGGTGGTCTTCCACAATGTCAGCATATATTTAGTTGGAAAAGAGACAGGCAGGGTTCAAAATCTCTTGAGACATCCGCACTAGTGTGCAAGCCAGGTCCATCGCCACTTTTTTTTAAATTTTGGACGCAATAAAAGGCTGGTTATTATCTTCGTGTTCCTGACAGAGTCAGACCACCGTACTCTTAGTGTTCGCCGCAGGCATCTGTTTACAATGAACAGTATACGGTTACTCTGCGTTTTTGTAAGATGCCATGACTCGCAAACGTAAAACAAACACTGTCAAATGCATGCAATAAACAGGAAGTACTTAGTTTTGGCCGAGTAACATACAACTGTGAGTCTCAGACTTTGTTTTTCTTGAAAAGAAAAAGTGAATTATTTTGAATCGATACCTTTTTAATCGAATACGTAGGTAGGTTCTGGTCTCGCCATATTTGAAAATCGAATTTTGATTTTAGTGGATCTTTCTTTACGCATTCAGTTGATTATTCGGTTGACTTTTTTGCTCACATCTTAGAAATAAGTCAGAAACATTAATTCAAAGAAGAATAACTCACCTGTAAAACACCAAAGGTATTTTATTCGTTGAACAGACAAGTGACAGGAAAGGCGATAATTGATGGTGTTATTATAAAGAGCTGTATGCTTTTATTTTGAATTACTGCATGGATTAATTCTATTTATCTTAGACAGAAGACGCGATACATTTATCGCTAATTGTTTGACTGTGGTTTGTTTCAGTAATCTCGTAGATAGTACCCTTTGGAGGCTTTCTTGCTCACGTTTACAGACTAATTGTTCCTACTGTTTTTCGGTTGGTCCTTACCTTATAAGTCACGGGTTCGAATCCCAATACGGACAGTTTTATAAATCGATTTTTCAATTGATTTATAAATTTCTGTTCGAAGGCATGGATGTATGTGATGTGTTGAATTTCCCCCTCTCACCCATCCTTTATCAAAATACATATGTATGTACATAAAATCAAGTAAAAATTATAAGGATGCCTGTTCAGTATTTTTTTTATTTCTTACCATGTTCGCTCTTAATGTGGAACATATACCGTGGACCGTTAACGTAGTTTATTTAAACTAAATTCATTCAACTACAATCGATCAACCTCTTTTTTGGGTAGAATAAGGATAAAAAGATAGGTTACTTATCACTCTCTCATACGCATTGTATTTAGGATAAGATCAGTAGTGGGGATTTTTATAAATCACAAAAATACATTTATATACAAATAAATTTATGATTTGAGCTCACGCGTGCTGCAACTGAAGTATTTTTTTTAAATAATAAAATTTCTAATATAAAACACTCTTTTATTTTAACTCTACATTTATTTATTAAGATCAGGACCAGTTTCGCTTATCACGAGAATTCTCAGTTAAAGATACTGTGATGAGTATTAAGCTAATTGATTACCTGTGAAATTAATACAAAGAGGCGCTTTATTTTTGAATAAAGGTATAACCATCGAAAGACGTTTTTTAAAAAAAAAGACATGTATTTCTATATATAATTTTTCATTTTGGAGTAGACAGACGGCACGGCACTTGTAAAATTATAAAGTTGATACTGTTCGTGGCAAAAAAAAACTAAACGTACAAAATGGAAAAATGACGAAATATCGTTTAACTTTTCAATGCTTCTCAATATATCACAGTGTCAAAGCTACAAGATTAAGCTCCCGCCATACAGGTGGTATATTTACATATCATTTTTTTTCTTTTGCTTTCATTCGCAGACTCGCATACACTGTTTTATTTACTTCCGGTAAAAGTGGCCACAAAGAACGTGAATTTATCTTGCGTAACGCTCCCGTGAACTTGTAAAAGTATTTCCTGAGTTACTTCCGGCAGAAAAGCACTTTCGGAAAATTTTGACGCGCTTTCCTCAAAGCGCTTGCTTGCTTAGTCTTGCGCCAAAGCTTTCGTTGATAACTTTAAAACGATTTCTGTATGCGCCATCTATACTTCTTTTATTTTATGACAAATAAATAAGGAATCAATTACTAAATACTACTCTCAAACAAATATTACTTTTTATAATTTCGACCACTAATTGTATAACATTTATTATGACACTCAAAATAACGATTTTCTTATTTATAAATTATCTAATTTTGTTAACTAAGTTAGTACTAATGTTAAGTAGGACTGGATAAAGACCAGGTGTAGTAAGAACAGAAGTGAAGAAAATCGTTAAAATAAAGATTTTTGTTATTCTTTTAATAAATACGAACCATCGCTCTTCATTATTTGAACGTTCAACAAAATATTGGTAATTCATAATAACATATTAAAATGGAAGGCATTTTTTCATCACTCGTTACTATTTTTATAAAAATCCTGTGCATGTTTTTATTCAGAAATAAATTTGAATACGATATCATTTTTAATTTTAGTTTTAAATAAAATATAATATTTTTTTAGGAAATAAGTATTATCTGCAAATATTATTTTTTTTCAAAGCATTTGCTGCAGGCTATGCAAGTGCAGTTTTTTTTAAAACATATTTTTATATGTCAAAATTTATTTTGGTAGTTTTGTATTTTTCACACAAAGTCTTTTGATTCAATAAATTCATTTTATTGCTTGGTCACGTACGTCATCAAAGTTAGTAATAGTAAAAGCTTTAAATTTACAATAAATGTATTTATATATTTATTGAGTTTTGTAATCTCAAAGTAAAATTTTAAATACGGGTAGTATATGTTCTGAAAATAACGAGACTATCGTGATATGAAAATCGCACTCAAATGGTAGGGAAACGTTTCATTGTAGCTATCTTTCCACATTAAATGATAATATTATTATAATTTAAGATTTCGACTGAAGGTGCTTGGTGGAATTTCAATATTAAATTTGAATCATTCAAATTATGTACACTCCCACAGATTTTGTCACTAACGACCCGGGTTTCGCCTTTCGGCATCTTC
Source organism: Himalopsyche anomala (assembly GCA_031772345.1). Classification (NCBI taxonomy): domain Eukaryota; kingdom Metazoa; phylum Arthropoda; class Insecta; order Trichoptera; family Rhyacophilidae; genus Himalopsyche; species Himalopsyche anomala. The sequence goes on along the minus strand of CM062832.1, from coordinate 16,091,705 downwards.
AGGCGTTCAAGCGCACGGATGAACTTGAACTGACTGTCAGTTCAAGTTCATCCGTGCGCTTGAACGCCTGAAGATGCCGAAAGGCGAAACCCGGGTCGTTAGTGACAAAATCTGTGGGAGTGTACATAATTTGAATGATTCAAAAAAAAAGATAATATTATTAATCTAGTTCTTCTTAAATAAATATTTTTTTATACGTATATCAAATGGTTAAACATGTTGTTAAGAGTGTATAATTTGTAAGTTTTAATTCCGAGCCATTTATGTACCATATGACCTTCTCTAATGAATGCATCTCGGCATATTTTTTCTTCAAGAACTGCTTGTTACTGAGTTGTTCGACCTCTCTTTTTCAAAGAGGGTGGTAGTATAGGGATGGCGGTTAAATAATGGTCCTTGATACTATTTTTTATAAAGCTTTATTACTGCTTATTAAATACTGATGTTTAGAATATATCGATTTCCATAATAAACATATGTATGTATACAAATTGGTTGTTGATAATTCCCCCGCTACTACTCTTTATTTGTATACAGCCACCGTTTTACGGCCACCTTCAATACCACAATAAAATAAACGAATTTACTCTTCATATTATTGGCCCTGTGCATGACTGCACGAGACCTATCTTTTAATCACGCACTTGTGTGCCAAAAAAAAATGAAGATAAAAAAAGAGTCACTTGCTCAGGCATTTAGTTTATTGGTGATATTAAATATCCATATACTGAAAATCCACCGTGGTGGTATAGTTTAATATACTCCGCGTTGAATTTAATTGTTTGAGCGTGACCTATTGGGCCAGTATGAGGGCGAACCGTAGCAAACAGCACTGCTCGTTTGGCACTCATCTATGGGAATTTCTACAGTACGCTATTAGCGTCCTGATAATTGTGCCAATAATTTCAATCCAGTCGTTCAACCAACTTTCCCAGCCCAAATAGTTTACCAGTGAATTTTCCATGGTCGATAAATTAACATGTACTTTCATTAAAAAATATATTTCACCATCTTACTCTTTAATTATTAACATCATTAGCAGTGCATTATTTTTATCGACTACATATAAAAAAATCTTCAACTAATAATATAATTTTATCTTAAAGTTTTCACTGTTGTGATTTCAATATTTCATTGAGAATTCAATCCCGACTACAGCCGACCAAAAATGATTCAACGAGGTCGAGTTGTTGACTTATGTAGTTCAATCAGAAAATACATTTCATTCGATGTCCATATTTATTTATAAAGTATTATGGTATATTTGTATAGAGACGCGCCATTATTGAATGTACCCCTCCGTCATATGAGAAACATGCCATGTCCTTATACAATAACTCACCAGCTTCGAGATATTTCGTACGAATTCCAAATGGTAAATAATTCTGAACCAAACAGGCATAGGCAAAACCAATATGCCATTATTCAAACCCGATCAGATTGGTTCCTATGTAGAAAAATACATTGTATACCTTTATAGGAAGACCGCAAAGTTAATGAAAAATAATGTAGCACATATTAAATTCTTAACGTGTACATTAAATTCAATAGCCATAGTAAATTTATTTATGAGACTGACTTTAATAACACAGTGAATTTTTTTTGTATATAAATTCTGATACCGAAAATAAGTTAGTAATTTAATAAGAAATATTATGTAGACGCAGTGTTTTTCTTCCCATGTAACGCGGTGGAATGGTGTTCCGTCACCTTTTTTCTTAGCGTTTTTTATGTTTCAAATCAATATACGAAATAAAATATGTTTTTAAAAATAAAATTGGATGTTTGGACACCTTTTGAATTTAGTGTACATGGTATCGTAACACTCATAAATTATTGTCATAACACAACACTTTTATATCCTTAAAAATTAGTCACTCAGAGGAAGATTGAAAATTCAACGTCAACGTTACGTCAAATAATTTTTTTTTTGACACTATTTGAATTTAAAATTATTTTCATTCAGCCCTCAAAGTATAAAATAAACATATTCAATCGAACAACAATATTTACAAATTAATCGTACGAAACGTTCAAATATGCAATACGGGTATTTTTTTAATTAGCTTTCAACATCATTAAATTATAATTTGAATTCGTATTTTGAATTGCATAAAATCAAAATAAACCAGCTTTTATAATAAGCCTAAATCATTTTGGTACTTAGTCAAACTAATTATTCACTCACATATTTTCAATTGCTATTCAATTGCAATCTGCTATTGCTAATTGATGATGAAACATTTCATTTTCGTTCCGACTCATTTGATTATTTGAATGGAATTGATTTAAAAATGTATTATTTTAAGCACACACAATTTAATAGCTTATTGACGCTTTAGAATTCTTTCCACATGAAGTATTGTAATTAAAGGTATTCTTATGTACATTTTTTTACCTAATCAATAAACTGATTTCATATATTCGAGTGTCTGATATATGACACTAGTTATATTTAGTGGAAAAGTACTTAGGTTGAAATACTTTTTTTAATTCATGTCCGCTCCCAATATAAATCATATGACCTCCTAATGAAGGTATCTCAACGTAGGTATTTTTTAACCGTTTGTTACTAAGTCGTTCAACCATTTCTTTCGAAAAGAAAAGGTATAGAAGGAATGAGTGATAACAAGTCCAGTGGTTTCCTAATTGCACTTGTTATCCCGTCATTTAAGGATTGGAATGGTGGGAGGAATTATTTAAACATCGCTACCGCCCATTTCTTTGAACAGAAATCGAAAAAAATACTGTTTATTTAAGGATTTGAAACCATCAGATCCATTTTGGATGCCAACGATATTGACCACTGCAATACAAACCCGATCCGAATAATCCATACCCTTTACAAAAAAGAAATTTTGAGCTAGAAACAATGACGGATTAAGCACGTGGGAGGCCCCAGGTGCAATAAAAATTAAAGGCCCTGTTTTACCCATAACATAAAAACGTCAGAAAATTCCAACTAAAATACTAAAAATATATAAAATCTGAACCAAAAGTTATATTATATAAGCTATTTTTGAGGCCCCGTGCTCGCCCCTCGTTTGCTTATTTAATAATCCACCACTGGCTAGATGATTACTACCAGTGCTCGTAAAACACTTAATTTCATTATTTTACATCGCATTAAGATGGAGCACGGAGAATTTTGATTACGTCTCAATTAAATAATTTATACAACATTTACTGGTGCCAAAATTAAAAATGATGTCTTGGTTAAATAAAAGGTTTATATTTTTCGTGGAAAATTCTTTCGAAAACTTTTTTTGTAGATATTTGACGTCCAAAAAATTTATATTTCTACGTTGTTTTTCTCTTGTTGATTTAGTCAACAGGTAGTGTCACGTTTTCTTATTTACGCAACAGTCTCGAGAAAATTAATTGGTAAACAAAATGTACATTTGTTTGATGAATAATCGAGAGTAATGAAGTTTCGTAAGCTGTTTGTTTAAGTCACCTGTCTGAAGAAGGGTTTGTCGGTTTTCAAAAACCGGTTTTGAATCCAAATTTGTGACATTTGAAAGTCGGTTTACTTAAATTGGTAACTCGGTTTTTAATATAAGATTAAATATTAATTAATTTATCAAAAAATGTTATTATTTTGATTTTATAGTGCCATTGTTAGAAACAAAATGACATGAAATATGTTAATAAAAACACAATATTCCTATGCACTTATTTTCATTTTCATTTAACAAAGTCAGAACTCAAGACCAGTTTCGCTCATGGCTAACATTATCAACTAATATAGAATTTAACAGTGCTATTTATACAAAAAGAAATTTAGAAAGAAAGGTGTAATAATTAATAACCAATTGGCATTGAAAATAATTTACAAATTACATTATAAATTATGAATAAGTGACTCTAAATTAACAAAAAATAAAATGCTTTACACCTCTAACATGTAATTAAAAGATCATCAAAGTTATAAAAGTGTCTAGGTAAATAAAAGTGGAAATAAGTACGAAGAACTATTGTGTTTTTTCTTAGCATAATGCCTTTCCACCAAGTATTGACAGTGAACACACTTAAAATGAAATATGTATTTGAATAGTTGATATCAATGAATGGGTTGAAAATATTATATGTAGATTCACCTTGAAAATATTCATATAAGGCATTTTGATTTGGGTACTGTCCACGAGTAGATGAAATTAAAAAACATAAAGGGTCAAATTTGATATAAACAAGTTAAAAAAAACATATATTTACTATTTTATGTCTAAAAACTATTCGACCTACTTCATTAGCCAGCAAAAGAGTTAGCAAAATTATTAGGTTACTAACCAATAGATCAGTGAAAGATTTGTGTTTTCACTAAATATTTTTTTGTATTTTCAACCATTTTTTTTCTATTCAATTGAACTATCATTTTTTTGTGAATATGCAAATATCGGGTTTATTAGGGCTTTAGGAAATATAAGAATTCGTAAACCGGTTTTTTAAAGTCGGATTTTATATAAGCCCTTGTCTGAAGGCTACAACGTGAATGGGAGAAATATTAAGGTTACGTAACGGAACTTCACTTGTCACATGTCCAGCTTTCTGACTCGGAGAAATAGGGGTATGCAAGAGGTCGAACATTATCACTCGTACCTTGCATAAAAGGAAAGTTTTTTTACCCTTTTCAGTGGTAGACAATTTAATAGTACGATATTTCAGAAAAGAAAACCGAATGACGCAGCAAAAAACCTTCTGACGTATTTATCCCAACCAGACGAAAAGAAAATATATTTTTTAATAAAATTATCAAGCCGGTTTAATAAAAAAAATGTTTTTTTTTTATTTATATAACGATTGCTTATTAAAACGAAAAATAAAAGAAATAACATTTTTACATAACACCAAAATAATATTAAAAACCCAATATTTTAAATAGTCGGATCTATGGTGCAGCGGTTAGCGATGTTAGTTTCCGTGCCAGATCTCACGGGCTCGAGTCCCAGTATGAACAGCATTTTTTTCGTTTGATTCATTTATATCTTTTCGAAGGCATGTGTGTTTGTAATGTCTAAAAATTACTTTCCACTCTTTCGATCTTTCAATAGCTGGGTTAGTTAGCAATTAGTCCTAACCTTGCCTTATCCTACTATCTACACTGCTCTTTTTGAAAAAGAGAGGTTGATCGACCGTGTAACAAAAAGTTCTCGCTGAAGAACTTCTGTTGAGATACCTCCATTAGGAGACCAAATGCTCCATTCTGTGAGCGGTCATGGATAAAGAAGTAATAATATTTTAAATACTAGGTATTTTGATTTTTTAGTTCTGACAGGATTCAGTTATCAATTATAACATTAATTATGTTCTTTAATTTATGGTTATTTTTAAAACACCAAAAAAAATATTTACCGTGCTATATTTTTTATAAAAGACAGCCTTCATAAAAAGAACATACAAAAGCTTCGAGTCGTTTGATAACTACTACCAAAACTGCATTTCAATATTTTTAGAAAGGAAGTCAGGATTTTTTTTTCTTTTACTTAAATAAAAAATAATTTTGGAGTTACAGTTAAAAATATATTATAATTATTTCCGACCTTTTCTTATTGTTTGGTGGTTCGTTTATTTTAATAATATTTTTTATTGGTCGAATAAAAAAACTCAAAGATCAAAGTCCACGCAGATCTGAGATTGATCTAAAGATATTGTCCCAGTGAGTCGAGAGACTTATATTGCTAGTATAATAATAACAAGAAAAGACATCATCTACAGAAGTGGTTCTTAACGGGGGCGTTTATAAGTCAGGGGGGGCGTTTTAAATTTTTCACCATTTAGGGGGCGCTGCAGGAATGCGAGGGGGCGATACGAGTGGGCGTTGCACTTAGTCAGGGGGGGGGGGCACTGAGATATTACAAGACTATATTATTATAATATCATGTATTTTATTTGTATTTTTTTCCATTTTTATTTGAAATAGGAAATCCATTGCATGAAATAATAGTATATACATAGAGAATTGTGTAATTTTATAATTTCTTTTTTTTTGGGGGGGGGGGCTTTCTTTCAATACGGTTAAGAAACACTGATCTACAGAAACCAAATTTCGCCTGAGGTAAGTACAACTATATAATTACGAGAAAAGCTTTTATTTACAAAACTATGTGTGGTTGATTTAATAAACAAGCTTTGAACATTTTTACCGAGTGGGTTGAAAACTTTTTTTTTTTAATTTTCAGTAGTTTTCATATGCGTATAAAAATGTAAATAAAAAATATCTTAACTTTTTTATTGATCCGCACCCCCTTTCAAATTTATTCCGAATTTTTGTAATTCATTTTTTATATATGAGAAAATAGAAACTTCTCCCCCACCCCCGGAAATGCTTTCTCGCACCCCCAAGAATAAATAATATTTTCACTTGGCAGTTTATAAATATTTTTTTATAATAATAGTGTATCAAATAAAAAAATAGCAGAACTCATTATATTTTATATACAATAATATCAACCTTAAACAAATAAACCTTTTTGCGTCGTTTCTAACAACTAATCCTTATATCATATGTTTACTCCATAAAGATCAATTTCTTGGTGTTATAAAAGATATGAATTTAACTCTAGTTGAATTATCTTAATGTTCAATTCCTAATTTATTTCTGTCAATTAGGGTTATTCAAATTTAAAAACAAACTATTTGAATAGTTGTATTGGAGTGCGCGCGGGCTTTCAAACTGCTGCACGCAGCTTAGAGAGTTGGCGTGCTCCCCATGTAAGGTCACTGGTTTAACACAATCAGGTGTTGAGTTTCTCTGACTGTCTAAAATAAGTTTATTAACGCGAGAATAGCATCGTTAAAAACCATACTGCGATGGATCAGGACAGCAATCTTAAGAATTAGGTAATATATTACAATGGTTTTCAAAATATTTCTTATTGTATTATTTATCTAACAGACTGGCAACACCAGTGCTGTCCATAGAGTTACCATGTTATTGAACTAAAGCTTTGCTTATGAATTGGTTTTCAAGATATAATTCTTTTCTCTTTGAAAATTTTCCGATACATAAATCTATCTCCACTAACGGTTTCTTTTTTGCCGCACGAGATTATTTATAGCCTAAAAAAACACCAATTAATAATACTAACAAAGAAAAATAATTCTGCAAAATGTGCAGACTGAAATAAAATATGGCTAAACTTTGTCAAAATTCTGGTCCAGTATTCTCCATATACCTAAATATCCATCTTGTTTTATCCATCAAGCCAAGATGACTATTCTTTCACCGTATCTTACTATGAAATCACATATTTTGCGAGAGTCACCAACGGCACTAATTTCCATCAGATAACCTTCATAAAACCCTATATATTAATTTAGGGGTATATTTTTTATTTAGCTACCTGGAACATTTTTTTTCATAATTGAAAGAATTGGTTACACACAAAGTCCATCCCGTCGAAAGAGATAAAAAAGTGGTTTACGAAGAAAAAAATCGTAGCGTGGTTATCTATTACATCATTTATATTTCATTAAATGCATTCAGGCCTTCAGCAAACATGATTGTGCACGTAACTGTCAAAAAAGCAAATTTGTAATTTTATTTTGTAATTTTATTTTCACTTTGTTTGCATCAGTGAAACAAAAATTGATTTATATTCTATGTAGTTATTGTAGAATTGTTTTCATATATTTTGTCGTCAGTATGCTAAGCATTCAACGCGATTTTGTTTGGTCTTAAATATTTGATTTTGGTTTTGGGGCTAAAAGTTGGATGTATAAAAATTAGTATTGTTAATTTTACCCTTTAAAAATGACAAAGAACATTTTTGTATAATCTCTGACGAATCATATAATCTTAGTCAGTCCGTTCAACATTGGGAACAATGTATACTTTGTAATATGTGGTGACATTCTGCTTTATAAATGTATTGTAATGATACATCTGAATAAGTTGTTTTTGGTTAGAATTTTTTGATAATGTTATTTAGTTTATATTTTTATGTATGTTGATTATGAATGTTACCCTAACTAAAATAAACTCTTGTGATTAAAACACCGTTTTCATTTTTTACTACGTAATTTGTAACAACCAATTTCAAAATCGGGGCTGAAAGTTACGATTTACAAATTTTATATAATATAAAACAAATTCCAGTTGCAATTTTTTTTCAATGTATAAATACCATTTTAAAGCTAGAATCATTATTTTTAATTCATTATATTTATTTGAACTAATTCAATATAAAAACACAACATTATATTGCATTATAAGCACAATTATATTGTGGCTTTGTTGATGAACAATCTGTAGTATAATGTTATACCCAGCACGGAATTCTCCAACTTGTATTATCTATACATGTATTTATATTAAAACATCGGAATTAACTTCCTCTTCAACTAACAAGCCAAGGAATATTTTGTTGTTGTCTTCAAATAATTAATATTGTTTAACAATCTTGATCAAAAGCATTCACTGCTATTTCACAAGTTCTGTGATATTTCTGATAATAGTAGTTTTGTGTTTCAATTTAGATGCTAAAATCACCAAACACGAGTTGTTTGACGATTTAGTTTAAATTACTCATCAACTATTTGCCTATTTTGTGTTTATGGTTATACATCAAACACTGAGTTCCAAATAGTCTTTCCACTTCACACATTAGAATCGGTTATATGGCGAAATTGTTTAATTAACATATCGACTGTGGAAAAGAAAAAAGACGTAACCCACACATAGGAAATTTTACAGAAGGCATAAAAACGTGTTTTGATGATTTTGGACCATATGCAAATTATGAAATTAACACAACCTTGAAGTGTACGGAGACTACATCATCTTCTATCTATATATTAAAAGTCGATAGTGTCCGTCTATCGGTCCCCGATTTCCGATATTTGAACAGAAATTGTTTTAAGAGAATTGTAATTATAAAAATGGTTAGATAAGTATATCAGTCAGATAATCAATGTCCCCTCTCCTCAGTTTGTAAAATCGGATAGGAATCACTTATTAGAGTTTGTATTCAAATATTTTGCATTTTATAATATGTATTAACATTATATATAAAAGCTCATACTTTTTTAACAAATAGTTTTGTTTTAATTAATATGTAATGATAAGGTTCATTAAAGACGTCTATTTAATATTTAACAATCTAATCTCAAAAATAAATAAACATTTGTCTCATATGAATGACAAATAATTAAATTATTTTGTGTAATTAATAACAAATTTTTACTCGATGACTTTAACAATTATTCAAAACAATTCTTACATATTTATCAAACTGCTTTGCGAAACTTTCATCCCATTAATCAAATGTGTTTTTCAGACAAATTCAAAAAGAGATAAAACCACCATCATTAATTACACGCATAAAGCTTTGAACTCTGAATTTAAGACTGCAAAATTTGCTTTCTTAGTATTATTTTTATTCCATCGCCATAAAGTATATATTGCGTTCTTCAATTTTTTTTTAAATCTTGGAAATTTTTAAATAACAATTCATGACTGCATAAATTATTTGAAAGAAGAAATTATGAATCATTTTCTAACACAAGTAAAAAACATAACATATATATATATTTCCTTCCAAAGTTTTTTAACATTTTTAAGATGATATTAAGGCCAGTCAAATTGTTGATATGACCGATAAAAACAGATTATATTAAGAATTTATTTTTACCCTTTTCCTCGAAACTTTTAAAACCTGCAAAGCGAGCTGTAATTGCTGCGAGCTATTTTAGATTTATATGGAGTTATGGAATTATTATTTTAATGATAAAAATAACTATAAAACCTTTTTACAGATACTGATTATGGATGTTCAATTCTTATCAACATTTATTCGTAAGAAGATATTATACAACACGAATTCATTTGTTATTATTTAGTGTATTGTATTTAAATTTATACTGAAGTAGAGAAACGATTGTTACTTTGCATGTGATTTTAAAAAAAGTGCTAGTTTTGTCATTTGAAAAATAACATTTAATATGACAAGAGAAACAATTGTACGTTGTCGATATAAAGGTTTTTTGTGAACACAAAAATAAAACAGTAAATAATAATTCATATTAAACAGGAATTTGTCTATGAAATCATAAATGTAACATAAAGGAATATGATAAAACAATGAATCATTCAATAATAAACGAAAAACATTTAAGGAACTTTTTTGGCCGTTGATAAACACATTGACTGAGAAATAATATTTTTTCTACTGAAATTTATTAATTTTGAATTTTTCAAGAACTTTTTAGCCATTTACGAATGTATGTATATCGATACGTTTCGATAAAACGTCAAACTCATAAAGTTCACGCTTTATTGTTTAAGCTTTGGCGTTAAAGGGTTTTATAAATACCAACTTGCGATACCTCAGGTGTGATCAGAAGACACATGAAAATCAAATAAAATTTATTTCAGAACCATAGACAAAATACTATACTCTCTTTATAAAGTGGAGTTTTTAAACAGTATGTGTAAAAAAAATGTACTTTATAAAAATAAACCTTTTTCGTGAATTTATAATGAAACAGAAACAACTTTCAATATATTGTATTAACAAAACCTATGCTTCGTAAATTATGATAAGCAATTAACTTCATCATTGCAAAGATAAGTTTTGTAATACTTTTCTCTTTTACTTATATTATTAATATAGTGTATAAATGTTTTGTTTTTTTTTCTTTTATATCTATTTCAGATTGGTAAATTATACAATTCCATACATATTTCACGACTTGCTGACAAAACATGGAAGCCACTACAAGTCATAATTTTTTAAACTTCCCTTTCTTGGTTTCGATTAAATGTATTTTTTTAACCAATCTTGGAAATATAAGAAGGCTAAAGATGTACCAGCGTAACTTGACTGCCCGTGAGGGCGCCACCATCGCATCATTAACGTTGCCATAGTCAACACGTTCTAGAGCGACAATTTTAGTTCTGAGTTCTGCTACAGTCAAGTTAAAATGGTTCATCTCTAGTAGCTGTATACTCGCCTTCTTTTGTCACGCTTTAAGCCTAAGGACTGGGAGGTGAAAGGAAAGTAATAAAAACATCATACCTTCAGTTGAAAGACTATATCGATACCGATTTTAAACGTCATTTTTAATTGCACTTTTACAGATCTATTGAATTAAAAATACGATATAAAATTGATAGTTTTGTTATTCCGCCGTTAAAAATGAAGGTCAGGGTTTTCGCATATACTTTTTTGTTTAAGCCTTGTGATATTCTGTCTTATGATGCTTTAAAAAGAGATGAAACACGTGTCACAATTTATTACAAAATTATCAAATTTAATGCTATATCTTATTATTAATTCTACTGTAAGATGTGTATCAACAATGTTATACCATATATAAAAAATAGCAGTAAAATTTCTCACTAAAAGCCATTGAAATATGATAACAAAGTTGTCAATTTTTATAAAATACTATAAAAAAAGGTCTATAAAGCAATTGTATTGTAATGAAAATTATTTAAAACAGTCTGTTAATTGTAATACAAACTCACATACAAAATATAGAGCACATTTAAAGAGCCCACTTTATTTTTCAGTAGATCAGAAAGTTTGTTCGACTACCTTAATAACTACGAAAAATCCCGAATCTAAAAAACTTTAAGCCTATACATTACATACAAAATACTGAATGACGTTCAGTCAACTGATTAAACCTTGCCATCCGATTGGCTGTCAATGGCTTGGTCGTTTTGTTTACAACATGCCGTTGATATGAACACTTGATAGTTTTATCATTATTAAGAATTTGTTGTTACACTTGTAGTATTTTAACGAAACTAAAACATATATTATAGTTAAATTTCTAAAAAAGTATGCATCGGCAAAAAAATAACTTGGCCGTTTTAGCACTGGGTGCCTCATCTGGATGACATATAAGTATAACAATGATCAATATATACATATATACGACTTATTGTTCATTTCATGAATGATCAAATATAATTACGTGATCTCAAATCGCTTAAACAAGTCATAAGTCATGTGAATATCCTTTACGGTAGTATAGTTCAACGCGCTTTTCACTCCTACGAATATTGGAATTAGGAATGAGTAAATGAACATCCACCCAAAGGCAATGAAAGAGATTCTTTTGATATTTCAAAACAAATATTGATGGGTTGAATCTGAGGAAAATTGTTTGAATTATGCTAATTTCGGGTGGTACAGATTTATTACGAATTCAATTACTCGTTTCATGTCTGGTTGATAAACAGTTTAGGCATACAACTAAACGACTTTTGCAAACATATATGTCACCGTACTAAAATTTATATGTGTTTTGATTGTAGAGATTATAGCGAAAAGTTATATCAAACATGTTTATAAACGAAGAAAATTCATCCCCCTTCTTAAGGGAAACTAAACACTCTTAAAATCCAAACCTAAGCAACCTTCCTGTTTGTCTAATATTGCAATTATGTAAATACATACTAGTTTGGTATAAATATTGAGTTCGTTTTTGGGGTTTACTTAAAGAGTGCTAAAAATCCCAAATTGATTATTTTGTTTACATCTTTGAATTTTATTGGTGGTAACCTTTTCTTATTGAATTATTTTTTAATGTGACTGCAAATTTTTAGATTTTATTTGTTAGAGGTGTAAAACACTGTTACTAGTGTAGCAAGAAATGTCGCACTCTTAGCCAATTCGTTAGACGCTGCAAACTTCCATACAAAATTGTCTGGAAGTTCGAAGCGCTTAACGAAATTACTTAGAGCGTGATGTTTCGTGGCCCTCATGTAAGTTTTTACTTTTATACGCCTCAAATATATATAGGAGATACTTTTATGTGTAACAATATTTTTTTGAAATCATTATATCCACTTCCGATGAAAATTTATAACATATATATCTATTGAGTTCACATTCTTCAAAAATCGTGATTATAAAAAATGTTATAAATTACCATGAATGTTTATTGCATGTAAAAAGTATCACTTTCTTAACATGCGAAATATTCTATTACACCTTGAAAAATACTTATTTTTTCTTACCGTTTTATATTATTCATTTATAAAATGTGAGCTTAGATACCCATAGTGAGTGGCTTTAACAGTATTTTTTTAAGTAAATTTTAATACCCATTTTTTATGTATCATATAATGAAGTGATAGGCTTAGAATTTGTTGACATACTTATCGGAAAAAAAAACAAAAATGGATATTATGAGTTATGATACCAAGCTCAACAGAAGTTGTTTCCGTTTTTTATGATCGGATGGGTGGATCTGTCATCAAGATATCAGATAAATCTATGCATCGAAAACAAGTCCACAAAACTATTAAAAAGGCAATGTATGAAACTTTACATATTAGGTTTAAGGCCCGAGACCACTGTAACACTTAGTATTGAGCACATAGATTAGCCCGCAATACGATTATAGTCTTCTCATTTTATCTTTCAAAGAAATGGTTGTAAAAGTAAAACCCATCATTATCTTGCTTACATATGTAATTATCTAAATGAATTATACTTAAAGAATTTATACATTTAAAGAAAATTTTTGGTGGTCTTTTAAATTTGAGTAAATCGAATTAAAAATAAATAAAATATTAAGTCAATTGCTATCATGTGCTTATGCTTGAGGCGTGACACAGAATAAACAAATCATATATTCAATAGTGATGAGTGATATGAGAGATAAAAGCTTTTAAAGCCAACACATAAAACTTGACTGACTTACAAACCACAGCTTAGCAAACATGAATAGGATGAATTAAATCCTCATTAGTGACCCTTACGGACACTTCTGAAATGATTGATGTGGCATATATGACATCAGACACAAGACCACACGCCAGATATGTAAGGGTCGCTACCCTTTCATATTATAAAGGTCGAAATTCAGTTACTGGCCGTAAGAGCTTTGAGATACTTGCGAAATTAATTAAGTTTTGATACACACAATAAAAAGAGATTCAGACTTGCACGTCCTGTCATTGATTGCGGGATTCATAAAAATGAGCTAGGTTTGAAGGAGAATAATAATATCGTTTTCTGTCAAGTTTACGAGTTAGAAATAATTATAATAATATAAGTTGTTAAAAAACGCCATTATTTTTTTGCAATTAAATTCGTGTGTGTTATTTAAAATGGCTACAAAATAATAATAAATGATTGGCTACTACACTCAATCAGAACCACGTGTCTTCTGTCTAATGCATGCATTGTGACAGTGCTGCTTTACGTTTTTGAGACATGACGATAACATAAATTAATCGTTTACTGTATTTTGGAAACAAATTCCTGTGGCAAATAATAGGGTTGCAGTGGTTTGACTTTATCAAAAACATAGATAAGAATAGGACAAGAGATAAGAAACCAGACTTAACAGCTCTTTTTTACGTCCAAAATAAAAAAGCAACTGTGGACCTGGCTTAAACATGTGCTGCAGATGTTCCAATAGAGTCGAATCCTGCCTGTCCCTTTTTAAAAATCGGATGAATCTCATCGTCATGAAAGATTTCTGATGACCATCCATATGATTTACTCAGTGGAGCTTCAGGACGCTGGGATGACCTGGAAGGGAGCAAAGAGGCTGGCAAGGAATATAAAATACAGGAGGAACCGTGTAGTGGCCATATACTCCAAACAAGAAACAGATATGGATTTTTTTAAATTATAGTGCTACTTGTTGTCATTTTTTTCCGAATCATTATAAAAATACGTGAAATCAGCGCAAAAAATGTGACTTAATTCATTTAATATATAAATAAATTGATCGACAAGTGAACTTATTTTAAGTCATGCTTTAATATAAAAAGACGTTTTTTACCAGAGCGTAGAAGAATTTACAGTATTAGTATTTTTTTAAAAATATGTTACGACTTGTAAAAGAGTATTTTTTTATTTACCTACAACCTTTTTAACAACATATTCAAAGTCTTTGTTGGTTGGTTTATAACTTGATCTACAAAGTAATCCTCAATAAAGTTTTCTCATTTCTTAGAAACGCAATGCACACCAGACAAATCGTAAGCATCAAGAATATAATAAAAGAAGTTGTTTCGCATTTTATTTATGGTTTTTGTCTTTCTAGGGGCACACCTTTTCGAAGTTGCCTCAAGTTGTTTGAAATAGCCTCTTTTGTGTAGTTTTTATCTCTGTTACCATTGAAAAACGTAGTCAGTTTGTTGTATAGTTAGAGAAAGGTTTTTGCTATTTTATCAAAGACAAAACACAATTGACCCTAAATTACGCCTAACATTATCACATATATCTTTTCGTAATGGAAAATAACGCATGTTTATAAAGACTACGCATCCATGAGTCTAGTATAAGTAAAAGCTTTCAATTACTAATCATTGGGAATTCGTCACTTCAGTGGTAAATTAACTCGATGACTGCCACAGACGAGATATCCTGTAAAAATGTTCGTGCTCAATGCTCCAGGTACGAGTTATCTCGTCAATAAGTAATAAAATTAATAATAAATTAAAAATTACAGCTGGCGTGCTAGTTAATTATTAATAATTATCTACGACAGCTAAAAGGCTTAGAAATAATATCAATCATTTGTTAATTACTAAAATACTTCCATTTAAAAACTGTGCGGCAAACTTTACAAAGGTAGATTTTACTAAATAATTGAATAAACACTTATTTAAAAAAAAATATCACTAAAATTTTATAATGAACACTTTTTATATTCAAGAACATTTGTTTAACGTTTTAATAAACGCTAGGATACCGTCAGATCTTTTCAGCATTAAAAGCGTTACAATAATTTGTGAGTGGGTATTGAAATAATAATATATATTTTTACAAAGATTTTAACTACCCTTGCACTGACAGATAAATTAACAACTTAACACAATTGAGCTTTGTGATATTATTTTTAATATGTTTGTATGCAGTTAAGTAAAAAGGAATAACAATATCTTTATCCAACGATTTACTGAATTCATTTGCATATTTTTTTACGATTTGCAAACTTGTTTTACTTTTAAATACCCACCTGGAGAGCATTGACTTATTCCCATAATTTATGATATTGCTTGTAATTTTTCATAGCTCTTAACATAAATAACAAAAAAATGCTTGACAGTTATTACTTCATCGTTTTATTGTTTTGACGTATTTTTTTCAGCCTGTTCTATTGTTTCGCTGTTGGTGCTTTTATGCTGCTGATTTCTGTCAATGTGTCTAAAAGCATAACCTTTTATTTCAAAAACTTTTTCTTCGCGTCGGTCATATAAAGCGTCAGCTACAGAGGCTGTTCGTTTGATCATTGAGCGCTGTATTTGTTTTCTCACATAAAATTTTATTTTCTTTATTGTCTATTTAATAATGATTGATACAGTCTTCTATATCATGTAGTATATGTAAAAATTAAATCAAATTGACATACATTGTTATGACGTTGTCTTCGTTTACAATAAATACACATTTGATTTTAATGAAAATGGAGAACACACCCTATTCACACGTTTGGCTCAGAGATAGAGTATAAGACTTTTGATTGATTTTTTACAGATTTAGACTTTTAACGCACGCATACTCAACGATGGATTACCAATACAGTAACAATGTGCTTGCTTAATATCACAGCTATTCAAAGTTCTGGGGAAATTGCGATTTTTTTATCATTCTTATGACATTATTATACCCAATAATTATTATAGTCATCAATAAGGCAATTATTATTTGCAAACACAGCCCATTCTAAAATTCTTTAACATTGACCATGAATGTAATTTAATAAATAAATATAAATTTTGAAAGTATTTTTAGAAATCAAATTCAAATATGGCTTTATAAAATACAAAATATCATTCCAAATTAATGTAAAACTAAAAATACTTCTAAAATGTATATTGCTATACAAAATAAAATTCTAGTTTCATTTTTTAACCATTTCGGAATGAGCCATGTTTGCATATAATACTTCCAAATGCTACATAATGTTCTAATGATATTCGCAATGTTATGTAAAATAATTACAATCAATAATTGAAAACTATACTAATTGTAATAACTTTACAAATAATTTAAACTTTCATACCTCAGTTTAAAAGAAAGAAAATTTAAGATTAATGTAGAAATAAGTACAACTATTCATTATTTTATTTTTTACTGAAAGCTTTGTAAATAATATATATATCGTCAAAAATTGCAGCTAAGTGCTGATTTGATTTGAGAGTATTCTTTTTTTGTGTATTTAACAAAGGACACGCGCGAGCCCCATGGAATCTTCTCTAGCCCATCTTTGCGCGTGCTATCTTTTCTTTCATATCACTTATATCAAGAACATTTAAAGAATGCTGACAGGTATTATATTGCCACCTGGCAAAATTATTATTTTTTCGAAATACATATCACAAATGTTCATAATTTTACTTTAACACTAACTACCAAACTACCAAAAATGACAAAGTATTACTTTCACTATGTATACCAATCGTTTTATCATTTAATGGTTACATATCTTGAATAGAAACTCTTCGCGAAAATTATTAGTTATATATACGAGCAAAAATTTGCTATCATTTCATTTTTTTTTTACTTTTAACATAACCAAAAATAAATATTGGAAAAATTCAACGAGATTGTTGTTACAAAGGGAAAACGGAAAATGTCCCATTTTTTTATGTAAGTACCACAAACAAATCGGTATGGATAAATTTTCTCTCGCATTTGATAACAAACAAACAAACAACATCAATAATCTGAAATTCCTATTCACAATTTTTCTGAAGCTTTTTTAATTTTAGATTTTTTGCACGTGGGTTTTTTATATTTACAAAGGTTAAAGTTACGCAGAACCAAACGACAGGCGTTGATAAATGACATTTTTAAACATCTGTGCTCACTACGCAGGTTATTGAACGGTTGGTATTTTTAAACGAAAAAACAATCTACGCTGTTTATGGAACTTATCTACCGCACTGGAGTAAATATTCGAAGACTAGGAAAATTAAAGTTAAGTCTTTGAGATAAATATCACAGGACGAACAATAAACTTCTAATTATAATTGAACACTGCTTAGTATAAAACTCCCACAAGCAGCTATCTTATAACGTAAACACTTGTCGCCCGCTGTGGTCTAGTTGGTTAGGTTAGGTTAGGTTAAGCTTGCTCTACCGATCAGGTGGGTCTAGGTACGATTCCCGATAAGGTCAATGTCAAATTTGATTTTTTAAATTTTAATTCGAGAATTAAGACATGGGTGTTTGTTAATTATCCTTGAGTTAATCTCATGTGACTTACAAAAATTCTCATCGAGTATATCTCGTATGATCTTTCAACTTCAAAATATTTGACGCATTGGCGTAAGCTGTAATGTCACATATTTTTTTTAAAGAATCCTTTAAAAAACATATCAATGTATTATATTTATATATAGTTAGCTATTTCGGATAACGCTCTCTTCAGAACTATGCATAAGCTTACATTAACTCATCTACAATATATGTATACTGGATAAGAAGTGATACACATTATGTGCGTCTTTTTTTATATTCTAGCATCCTTACTTATATTAAAAAATACAGTTTTAAATATAATACATTGAATTTTTTCCTGAAACTGTAACAAATATGGTACTTTTTGAAGAAAATTAGTTTAAATTCAAATGGTATAACTTATAATAACTTATACTGTTTTTAGCCTGAAAATGTGTTCATTCTGTCTAACCCAAGAGCTATGAAGCTTTACGCTTTTAGCAAATCTACTACGCGCTGCTAACTTTCATAGTAATAATGCATTATGATTGTATGAAAAAATATATATCACTTAACAAAATTGCTAAGAGCGAGAAGTTTCGTGGCCCTCGGATGAGTTTGTGTGAACTCTTTCTTGCTCTTTCAGCTTTGCCGATTAGTAAACATTCAAAAATGTTCAGAGATGACCAACGAACGGGAAAAAGGCCCTGTCGGTCATGTCGTCTAGAAAAAATTACATACAGTTTACGGCGTCATATGGAAAACAAATTGAACTATATTTTAATAAAAGGCTTTATTTTATTTTAGTAAATATTTTTACACCCTATAATGCATGTAACCAAGACTTGAAGAATCGCACCTCGACACATCCCCGAAAAAAAATTGAACACAAATAACGTTCTGACGCTGTGGAATACACTTTTTAAGTAGAGTGTGAAGCAATAGCGAAAGTTGGAATCAATAAAATAACTCAAAAATTTACATATAACTGAGACCTCAAATGTTGAATGTTAACATTCATAATGTCTTGCGTTTTCTCAATAATTCTCGAACATAGTTTTTTTTTATGTAGGTATCTACTATCAAAACTATATTTTAATAAACATAAGTACATTGGCGTTAGATGTAATGCCAAGCTTGCCTTTTCTTTTGGTATAATTAATTGAAGGAAAAAAAACAATTTGAATTCCCGTAAATTGAAATAATAACAATATGATTGCTTAATTACAGTAACTCACAGATTTAGTAAAATATATTTTTTAATAAAATCATAATACCTTTATAAGAATTTAAATTACTCCCTAAAATTTGTTGTTTGTGTGACGTGCTCCATAACAACTAAGGTTTGTGTGAATTCCAGGTGCAAATCAAAATATTTTCTCCGAAACCCTGAATAAATTATGAAACGAGCTTACGTTGCTGCAAAAGCTTGTAATATAAACGTGTTCCCGCTTTTATACAGTATTTTTTATTTGTTTGGGCTTACGTAATGAGTACATTAAGGAAACAAACATACAGCATTGTTCTGCGATAACAGAATTCCTCTCTTCGTTATAGTATCGTAATAAATTTTAAATTTCATTTTCCATTCACTGCTTTACTACCGTAGTCTTGTCGCTGTCGTAACTTTAAAAGGAGAAAATGAAAACAGGATTTCCAATGCCTGTATTTACCCTTACAAGCAATCTAATAAACAGGAAATTATATTAAACATGACGGAAATTGAAAAGAGACATAGTGATTATTATCTTACAAAGTCGCTTTTGAAACATTGTATTCTTTGTTAATATTCTAAATATCATAATATACTCAACAAGCTTTATGGACGATAATTAGTATGTATAGATAGAATAGTTGGTATAGATGTGAAACCATATTTTATTCTTTTGAGCAAGGGTTTCACCGTCAAATAAAAAAATGAATTAGTTATTTTTGTTTTCATAAATAATGTTAAATATAAAACTTTTATCTTCTTGATTTGTTAATCATGCACACAGTAATGAATACGTGACTGAAAATGTGCTGTCGACCCGTTCTTTTTCTATCTCAAAATTTGTTTTATATTTAGATGTAAAGAGAGATTTTTTGATTAACATTAAATCACTACTCGTTTTAATAAAACAAATTTTCTATCCTCAATACTTCAGAAATATTCAACATTAAACCTTTGATGGTTGAGGACTAGTTGTTTGACTTTTGAGGCAGGAGATGTGAATATTTTTCTATGTCCGCTTGTTCTTACCATTAACTATACGAGCTGCCTTTTTTAAGAGTTTCGAAAATCGTGACTTCTTATTTCACCCCCAATAGATTTGAACATTAAAGGCCAAATATTATATATTCAATAACAGAATCATCATATATTTTTATCAATACAGGTGATTTACTTGTAATATTTATTCTCAACCTATAACAAATTACAGAATGGCTCGAATCCCAGCCCAGACATTTTCATAAATTTATTTTTTCAATCGGTTTCTGAATCTATATTCAAAGCCATGTGTATATGATGTGAGATGACATTTAATTTCAATCAACTCAATCGATTTCAAAAATAAATCGTAGCACGAGTGATTAGCTAAGCACTTAATCTATCATATCTGTATTCTTCCTAATTCACTTTCTCTGAAACAGAGAAATTACAATTAGTTATCGCAGATAGACATAAGCAAATATTTATATTTTTACATTTGCGATTAACTGTGATTTATGAAAACGTAACAACATTTAAATACATTTATCACTTTCTAGTAAGCAGTGATTTATTTCAAGTAAAAATCCGCATGAATAATTCATAATAATTTTAATAAACTTAATTTATTTGTATTAAGTAAACTTATATGATATATCTTTTCTAGTGCTTGAGCTGAGTAAATAAGTATTCAACCGTTATTTCATATGATTTATGAAACAATCCACAATCCTTCAGTGTCAATGTAAACTTGAACAAGACAAATGTTTTATAAAGAATTCTACATACTTGGTTCATTATAAATGCATTAAAATGTTGCGTCTGATATGATTTTCAAACTTAGAGATGAACATGTATAATATTATTATACAAATATTTTCGATGTTTTCAGTGATAACTTTGTGGAAGATATCTTTTAAAACAAATTAAATTTGATAATTTTCTTATTTCACAGGCGGATTAATACGCTCTAAACATGTTTTAATGTTATTTACGAAAAAACTAAAAATTAATCTTAATTACTAACTTAAAAACTACCAAACGGAGACTATGGTTTTTTCACTTTTTACTGGACGCAGGGGAGGGGAAAAATACAGCCGCTAAAAGTATTAATTAGAAATTATTTACTTGCACGAAGACGGGCATACCATAAAAAAATATTGCTCTATTGTTAGTCAGAAAAAAATCTGGGTTTCAAATAAGACCTCTGGAAACAAATGGTTGTCTTAATTTTTTTTTTCTGAAAATGAGTTTTGGTATGTCATCATGTGGAGCTAGCAATTTCACATTCCAAAATTCATCAAAAGAATATTTATTACTTTTTTAAGACTTTTTATCAATTAAAAAACATTTCAACTAATTTGCCAACGTTTTATGATTATGAAATGTACTACATTGGTTTTCTAAGCCTTTATACAAGCAGAGAAAATGTAACTTATGGGCTAAAATTATAATTGGTTTACAATAAACAATTTTATATGACGAAATACAAAAAATACTTTTGAATAAAAACAAAAACTAATGCAAAAATAGTGACTATAAAGTTTTCATTGATTTGCCAACATTTACGAATTATGAAAACTGCCGCATTTGTTTCGCAAACCGTTACGTGTATCGTAACTTAAATTAGATTGTTAATATTCCGGTACATAAATTTTTTCCATTTCGACCCATGAATTTTTATAAAATCAACGACCGGGAAAATACTACAAACATTATTTTTTTAGTTTCAATCGGAAACCTAGCTTTATTCTGTGCACGCTTCAACTCGTAAAACCTTTATTTAATTGGGTAATCTAAAAATTATTATTGCTTAGAAAGACTCAATCATAAAGTTTTGATTGAAAAACGTTTCTTTTCACGTTTTTCGCAGAACAACTTTGAATTCAACGGGTTACACTTGTGTTATTCTTTTAGACCCAATTTGACCGTTTTTATTTATTTGGGGATTGGCAATAAAACATTATATGATCCGATAAGTCTTTGTTGTAGATATTTCCAACAAATATAATAATTATATTTTTTTATGTAACTGTTCAAGTGAACAGTGATGGTCAGATTACTGACCGCGGTCCACCAGTCTTGCCGTTGAGCCTTTTACGACCGATCATAATCTGTTATATCAATTACATTTGTTAAAATTATTTTTTGAAAAGATTTATAACAAGCTCATTGCTTCAAAACAAATGTTCAAAAATGTGCACTAATATTGGTTTGATATAACTAAAAAAAATACTTGAAATTAGGTTTCAGTTTAGGTTTAAGTAAGTAAGGCAGAGATATTTATAAGAACGCTCCATTTAATCAACTAAGTAAAATGCAATTTAGACATCACAAACATTGATCTCTCCAAACACTAGTTAAGGTGTCAACAAGTATTTATAAAACGGGCTGAATGTTTATGAAAATAAAATGGTAGTGCTGAAAAAAATATATAATTTGGGATTTTCTAAGAACATGTATGTGTACGTCCATATGACAAATAATTTTTATAGCGGATTTTATTCGGTTAAATATTTACTGAAATAAGCATGCACATACATTTATTCTTTTTTTAATCTGTGTCTTCTCCCAATGTGAGGTACACGGCATCTTAATGGGAGGGAATTTTAACATAATGTTTTTTATGAGAATTGTTTGCTCTTCAGTTACCTAACCTTAGTGTTTGGAAGAGAGTAGGGATAGAAAAATAGGGCTAAGACAAACCTAATGGTTGACTAATCACCCACACTTTTTAATCTGTTATTTAAAGATTATAATGGTTGGAGAGAATTTTTAATCGTAATAAACGCACATGCCTTCGAACATAAATCAATAAATCATCTGAAAAAAATCTGTTCGTACTGGGACTCGAGCCGGTGAGATCCGCGACTGAAACCAACAAAATTGAACTCTGTGACATGGACCCGACATATTATATTTATATAAAATTGAAAAAAAAGAAATTTTATATAGATAAAAGATTTACTTATAAAAATCAGGGCCCGGATTCAAACATTTAGAAAGCCAAACCCACCCGCGGGCCAGTTATTGGTGACGGCAGTATCAGTATTTAAATCGTTGTAAAAGTATGTTTTTGGTAGTAGTTTGGTGATAGGACTCGAGCCTTTAACATCGCAACGGCGTTTACCACTAGGCTACAGGCACGACATTTATACCATCTGAAAAAAATTAGAACAAGTGACTTAAAAAAACTAACTAAGCTGGATTCTGTCAAAGCTCTGTTATGAACTGGAAATGGTTTTTATTATTATGAACAAAATTGAAATATTAATTTCAACTTAAAAGTAAAATAATATTTACTGTTTTCTTTAAATCCTTGGTGAGTGACAGAATGAAAAATAAAATGAAAATATTCACAAATTTCACAATGATTTTCATATACAGAGATGTCTGAGGTGAAGTATTTATTCAAAATTTGTTTTTTTAAGCTCAGTCCATTGCTCATTGTTAACCATATTTTAATAAAATAATAAATATATTTTCATAGACATCTTTGATACTTTGAAGAGCTTCTCTTTTCTTTCCCCTGAGCCAATGATATACATTAGTCTATCAATTTACAACAAAGCAATGACAATAGCTTATATCAACACGTCGACAATACAGTAAAATGCTTCTAGAGCAGTATTTTGGTGTCTGAATAACTGAATATTTGGCTTATAACTATTTACCATATTACTCGGTTTGATTATTCTATTATGTTATTGATTGACGTGTGACAGAGAATACATTTGGTTAATTTATGGCACCTGAATTAAATCTGTGACAGTTAATCTATATAAACTTTACCTGAAATTATTAAAGCTCTTACACAATATATGCAGTGCCAGCGCGGAGGTTATTAGGCGCCCTAGGAAACTTTCACCATAAAATTGTGCATATTTTCGGGATTAGAGATTGAGAAATTTTCGTTCGGCGATTTTGAAATCCTGGAAATTTACGGATAAATAAAAATAAATATACGGATTTTTTAAAATGAAAATTAGAGACCATTTTTTTAGACCTAACGGGGATTTTCCAAAAAATATACTTGCTGACCGATTTCAAAAACTCACGAATTTTCAGAATTCCCATTATGAACATAACCTTTTAATTTGAATTGAGGACGTTTTTTTTTATATCTCGTTAAATATTTTGCACTATAAAAACCAGTACTTGTGATGACAAAGATTTCTTTAATTTTTTGGGCTATTGCTTGAAGCTCACTGCAAAGATATTTAATATTATTATAAAGTTTAAAAAATATTTTATTCCTCCATTTATCCGCCCTCGTATGATTTCGCCCTATGTGGTTGCTTATTTAGTCTGCGTGGTGGCACCGGCCTTGAATATATGTTATATATAATATTTAAAAAGACGTATGTGTCACAATAACAAACCGAGAAGTAATTCAGTGCGTAAATCGTCAAAACATCACATGAATTTCTGAAATAGGACAGCAATTGCCAAAAAAATCAAAATCCAACTACATATGTATTGGAAATGGTTTATCACTCATGATAAAACAATATATTGTAATCTACTCGACACAAATATTAAAAGAAATGAAAAAAAACATTTTATAGTCACTTTTATAGCACACATTCCATATCTTGACGTGTCAAGTCATTTTAAATATTCTCTAACATTTTTTTTAAATCCATCCATAACTACACTCCCAATTTAGAGAAAATGGCCTTCTAATGGAGGTGTCTTAACAAAAGTTTTTATACGAGAACTGTTTGTGACTTAGTCGGTCAACCACTCTATTTCAAAGAGAATGGTAGAAACAGAATAATAAGGCTAGGACGGGAGTAGTTGTTAACTAGTCGCTCTCGCTACGATCGAATAATGCTGCTCGTACTGGGACTCGAACGAACTCGTGAGATCTGGCACGGAAGCCCACAACGCTAACCGCTGCGCCGCGGAGCCAAACAGTTTCTCTCTTTAACCAAATATGTTTTTTACCCAATAATCACATTTGCTCTGTTTATATGGAAAAAGTATGACATGAATATTTTGTAAGCAAACAAATGAATATTAAGTAAATGTAGATTGAAATTAGGTGGAAAATATGGTTATAATAAACCATTTTTTATAGATAGTTTGATTCATTATACTTATAAATAATTCATAAACAAACAAATTGAGCAATTTATTTCGTACTAAAACAAATATTTTTTTTAAATAAAAATAATAAAAACTTTTTAAAAGAAACAATTCTTTTTTTCATTTTTGATATTGTTTTTCTACGGCATCATTTTCTTTCTCGATTCTTGGAATGCACAACACAGCTTTTGTGTATTCATTATGGAAATAAACAATAAAGTACAGAAATAACAATAGAAGAGTGTCGAAGAATTTATGATTTATTAAAAAAGCTAATTTATTCTTTAGATCTACATTTTATTAAATTTTATACTACAATAAATATTTGTTTCTGGATTTTTCGAATTAGCATTCGATTCGTATAACTCCAATAAATAAATCTAAAAAGATAAAATAATTAGTTTGCTATATATTAAAAGTAAGCAAATCTATTTATTTATTCGTACGGATCCTTATACCAACTTAATATTTTTTTTCATAAATATGACATACCACAACCTTAATATTAAATCAGTTTTGAAAAGTCGTACAAATGGCGCCAAACGCATTGATGCAATGCAAATGGTGAAGTGGATGCGTTTTTTAAAATTTGAAAACTTAAAATTACTCAATCGCTTGGTTCTAACTAGGGCTTGCATTACCGGTAAATCGTTGAAAATCGAACTTCGTTAAATACCGGTAAATTATAAAATTTGCCGGAAAAAACCAAAAATTATTTTATCTCGAGTAAGGACAAATACAGACATATGTCTGTAACAAAAGATTATTGCAAATATTCATTCAAAATGTGAAATTTTCTTTTTTAACTCTAGAAAAATTGAAATATAACTAAGTCTACTTTATCCGGTAATGAGAGTAATTATTTAACGTTTACGATAATTTAAAATTTTACGGTAAATGGCAAGACGTAGTCCTGACAAGGTCTCGACGTGCTTCTTAAAAGGATATTTTCACCTCATCAAAATTGTTTTACATTAAATATTTAATCTCGTTAAGAAATCAGACATTTTCCCTGAAATATGGAAAATATCTAAGATTATGCCAATTTTTAAGAATGGCACGACTCTTCAGTGGAAAATTATAGTCTAGTTCTTGAGATGACTATGCATCATATGACATAAAATTCATTTAGTGTCGGAAGATCAACATATGGTGTTTACGGATTATGTACATGTCGACGGCGCTAAATTAAAAGCAGCAAGTTGGCAGCTCCTTGCAATGATTTCTCAAAGGCATTTGACATTGTCCATCATTACGTAGATTTGGAAAAACTCCACTTAACTTTTCCGGTTCTAAGCTCAAGAAATGCGACCCCAATACCCACATTTTCTTAAGTATCTATTTTAATATGGGTGATACAATGTTTATAATTAAGGTATACTTTTATCATAGTTTTTTGGACCTTTTGTAGTTTATATAAATACGATAAGATAAGAGATAAGCGCCCGCTTATCAGCGATCGTTCGTAAGATAACTAGGCTGAACGCTTCAGTTGCAAATTCATATTTGTGCTGGAATGACGTCTTTTTTACGCGCAACTTAAAATATGATTATTTATTAAAAAACCACGGATTTTTTAAAAAAAAGTGTATGAGTAATAATGCAGAGAGATATTTTAAAGCCGTTAGACAATTTTTTTTTTTGAAATTCATAAGAATAAGGCCAATAATGAGGAAACCACTGGGGTCCCTAAACGACCCCCATCGGCAGAGAAGTATTTTTCTAGTCTCCGAGCCGCGAGAGTTAATCAGTTTTTCTGATAGTTTGTTGAGCTTTTTGGTAGTAACAGTAAACTTCTGTTGATAAAAGCTCCATTAAAAGTTCATTTTCTTAACATTGGAAGCAGACATAGTTTAAAAAAAACGCCGGTAGTTTGCGTGTTTGATATGCTTGATGTAACGTACCGCTTAAATTGAGTCCCATTTTGTTGAACGTTACCCAAGTATATTTCAATTCGTAAAGGTTTCGTTCATTTATGTATCTCTCCCAGTAAACAAACATGGGACCGTTCATCATGACTGAAATTTCCGTCAGCTGACACCCCTTTCTAAATCTGAATATTCATGCAACACGCTCCGTTACCCCTAATGTATCACAACGGGGATGAATCATTTTACGATACGGTGAAATTCCACCGGAATTCTCATACAAGTTTGCAAGTCAACAAAAGCTAGAGCCAAAGTGTTTTGACAACAACGGGAGAGATGTTTGACAAAAGAAGAAATCGTGCGAAAAAAGGAATCCAAATATTTTTTTTATCAGTTTTCAGTTATATACCCGGTATTTCTTTGTAGAAGCCAAGTATTTTTCTATCTGAATTTGGTAAAGTATAAAATAAACATCAATAATTTAATTAAATAATGTTTGTATTATCTTCACTGAACTGACAAAATTCGACAGATAAAAGCAATGACAAAGATGAGTTAAATAGGCTTTGCAATTCTATCTAAAATAACTCAGTTGTTGCATTTATTGTACCGGTATGGCATCAATCGAATTTTTATCGGTATAGAATTTTTATGCAGATTAAAAAGCATGGAATTGTCTTTACCTATAAATTTATTACCTTATTATTGTCAGATCGGCACTAATACATCTCAATTATGACATTACAATAATTATCGATGCAAAATAAAAAAAGAAACTAGAAGATGTATGCTTTAAGTGCATTTTTTCATTTACTGTTTACTTATTGATTAGTGACTTACTAATTTCTGCCAGAACGGTGACATTGTCTTAAAATAAAGATTACCTAAATAGGGATTTGGTAACACTTAAAGACACATTACTTGATCACAACTGGTTTGTCATCAAACAAATTTGTTTTTGTTTGTGTCATTACTTCAGCACAATTATATAAAAAAAAAACTCTTTAAATTTATAATTAATTTCAAATGGTACAAAAATTACGTGTTTTATCTACTCATCTTTTCTATATTTACATTTATATTGTTTTACTTTTATAACACTTTAATTTATTAGTCAAATTACAAATAAAGAATATTTTTTTTTCGAAAAATAAAGGTGTGTTATCATTCAAAAAAATTGGGCAAAGCGCTTATGATAAGCAAACCAGTCGTTCTATAATCATATCCGTACTCAAAAAAAAGGTCGAGCAACAGAGTTAGAAGCAGTTTACAGGAAAAAAAACTGTTGAAATAAATTACATTAAGTGAAGAGCGGACATAGTCAAAAAAAAATTTTTTTTGTAATTTCTTCACCTTTATTTTAAAACAATACGTAATTATGTATTTCTTGCTTCAAATAAATAAAAAAAAGTTATAATTTTCAGGGGAAACAACAAGATTTACAAAAATGTTGACATAATTAAATAGCAGTTTTCTCTCATACACTTTTCAACTGTAATCTACATTTTATGGAAGCTTAAATCTTTTACGAGGTTGTATTAAAAGCTCGTATACATACATCGAGGACATGAAACGAAAATATTGGAGAAACAAAAGTCAATCGTCTTTTACAATCTAAAATAAA
This sequence comes from Himalopsyche anomala, assembly GCA_031772345.1. NCBI lineage: Eukaryota > Metazoa > Arthropoda > Insecta > Trichoptera > Rhyacophilidae > Himalopsyche > Himalopsyche anomala. The sequence continues at coordinate 16,062,788 of CM062832.1, read as the reverse complement.
ATACAAAAGGTTTTATTTTTGATTCAGTCAAAATTGTGGTATTTAATTTCTGAACATAAACTCTATAGTATTTAGTCTAAGTATTTATTTTTAGATTACATAATAAAATGTTTTTTAAGATGAACTTATTGGCGATAAAAATAAATTATCACCGATATCACCTTTATTATTTTTAATTCAATTACCATTATTTTTATTACAAATTTATTGATATTAGCGGAATTTATTCATCGAACAATTAAAACTAAGTCATGGCATTGATTCATTCATTATGAAATAAATTAAAGATGTAAGATAAATATAAATGGAATTATTATGATTACTTGGTATTTATATCAATGAACAAAACTTTGATTAAACACATTTCTGAGGAGTTTAGAAAACTAAACTAATTATTAACTGTATCTTATAATAACTTTTGTTATACTTCTTACGCTGCTATATTACAGTAACATTTAAATTATTATATTTTCTATTCGAATTGATCTCAATGAACTGGGATACAAGAATAAAAAATCTGTCACCACGGCCGTAAGCTATAATGGCAGTTATGTTTCGTATTTAAACCAGGGATTTGTAAAAAAATGAGGGTGAATGATCAATCACGGGATCCCGGAGTTGAAAAATTGTGAATCCCGCGATCAAGAAAATGGTCAGGGATTCGATGCCTTTATTGATACCAATGTTATCGTTATATATACACCTAAAAAAAATCGTATATAGTAAACATAAAAAAAATCTATTAAACGATAAATTCTTTGTTATATTAATTATATTTAACCGTTTCAGTGCCGCGAGGTTTTCAGCCCAATATTATTCCCATGCCCCGATAAAATGCCCAGTAAGAATACCATTTTTTCTGTTGAACATTTATAAATATCGCTACGTATTTCAAAGAATAAATTTAAACTGATTTCTTAATATATTTTAAAACAGGTTTAGTCGCCGAAAATCTTATGGCATTAACTTGACTTGAACTATTTACTAACCACAATCACTGCTTTTTCCCTTTTTATCTTTACTATCTTACTCAAAGAAGTTTTCGGCGTCTAAGTTACAAATGGTTCTAATAAAGTAAAGACTTTTAATTTAAGAATTATAATGAGTTTATTAAGACATGTTATGTTACACTTTGGGAAATTTTACAAAGCAAAACAGTTAAAGTATATCTCTGTGCTTGAAATGTTCATCGATTTTTTTAAAATAAAGTTTTAAGTCCCGCTAAAGTTTTATGTTTTAAAGCACAGCTTATTCAAGCACGATCGACGTCCGCCCTGTACCACAATTCCATACAACACTCTCCTTTACCGCACGATTTCCCTTCAGGATAGCACGATTTCGTTCCTATAATTTTGTGCCGAAAATAAAATATTGGTAACATGTGGAATTAAATGGACGTATTGTATTTTGGAATACAAACAAAATTTTAAAAATATAATGTTTCTTGCAATATAGTAGTATATTATTAAAATATAAATCTTAAATTCTTAAAACTCTGGAATCTCGAGCAGTTATTCAATACCGTAATCTCGGGATCTTGAGACTCACCTCAAAATATGTATAACGAATATTTATACCCGATAAATTATAAATACAAATAACGACGAGAAACAATTAATATTTTAAATGTAAATTCTAACCAGAGAAAGTATACAAATAAAATACGCTTACATGGTATTACTTTTTTGATTTAGGCATGTTAACTACTTTTTTTCAATACCATTAACTTTTTACACATGTTTCCATAGCTATTTTGACGGCAATGAATATTTATCACTGTCAATAAATACTTGGTGGAAAGTCATTATATTCAAAAAGTATAACACTTTTTCTACCAATTCCACTTTTATTATATTATATAATATAATATATATTAAGAAAACCACAAAGTCCCTTTGTACTTACTTTCATTTTTATTTATCTTCATCAAAACCGGTTTCGCTCATGGCGAACATTTTCAACTGATAAAAAATATAATTTAACAGTGCTATTTGTACAAAAACAAATTGAAATGAAAAGCTGTAATAAACAATTTCCATTGAAAATAATTTACAAATTACACCAAAAATTGTAAAAAAGTGACTCTAAATTAACACTTATTAAAAATTTTAACAACTCTTATATGTAGTTAAAAGATCCTCAAAGAGTAAAAAAGTTTTAAAAATTTATATTATGTAAACTATATTTTATATGATTAGGAATGAGGTATCTCGTCAGTATTATCAAATGATAAGAAAATATATTAATAAAATGCTATTTATACAGAACAGAGCTACAATGTGGGGTGTAATAAACAAATGCTATCAAATAGAAATACAAAAATGATTTACGTTTTTTTAATGAAATGAAGATTTTATTATAGTTTTTTATAACTTTTTAAGTAAAACTCTTATTTTGAATCAGATTTGGATATTTTGAATAAAAAACGTTTATTCAATACAAAAAATAAAGTTTACCTGGTTAAACATGTAAATGTATGTAATATGAATCAATATCGACTAACTTTAAAGTTTATTTCCATAGCAATAAACTTGCGTTTGAGTTTTAACTATACTTCTGCATAGTCGAATCGTGAAATTGATTACTCCGTGCATCCGGGAACGTCCCGGATACTGGAGGCAAGACTACGTGGGATTCCAATCAATTCATAATCCAAACGTGAGACTCATTCCGGTTATGCTCAATTCAGATACCTCATTACCGTGGTTTGAGGAAAATTTTGATTTCATATATCTCGTGCTATCGTAAATTACATTGCGATGCAATACAACCTTACTACATCACAGGCTCTGCATTTTTTTGTATGATAACTTTACTAAAAAACTTTTAATGATTCAATCGTTCATAGTTATTATACATATTTGTTTATTTCTATCATGGGGGATGTTTCCTGTATCTTATTTGTACGTCTAATTGCTTCATTAATTTATTATTCATAATATGTATAGAATCAATTCGTTTACAAATGATATTTTAATTGACATCTTATCTGACAACAAAATCCAGCTATCATATCAAAAGATTTGTTTCCATTAGAACAGTATGTTTAAAATATTATCAAGAAATATATTACGTTAAAATATTTATATTATTTCTTTTACCCTTGTGGCCTTTGTAGGACGCTTGCCATATTTATAGGTATTTAAATGAAACAAACACAGAAAGACACTCAGCATTATGCCGTGAAGGCTAAAAAAATATATAAAAATAAATTGTAGCTATTATTTCTTAGTCAGCTTCTTCTTTATTTATGAAGAAAATATTTTTTTAAGTGTGTAGTACTACTTTTATCTTAGGTATTTTAGGCCAAAAAGAATAGCATGTAACGACTGCTTAAATAATATGTTATACCATAAAATATTTAACAGGTTTAATTATACGATGAAAAAAGTTTACCTTAACGAAAATATAGATCATTTTTCAATAAATTAGCATTGATATGGAAAAAAGAAAAGAAAATTAATGAGAGGCTTAAAATTAAACATTTATTCAAAATAAGACGGAGGCCCAATACATTAAAATTACAATCTATGAAATTTACCTCTTCTAACACAAAAAGAGGTAGATCAAATAAGTAACAACATTTACTAATTGAAAAAACTTCTGTTGAGATACCTCCATTATCAGACCATATGCTTGACATTAGGAGCAGACGTGGATTAATAAAAAAACAATTGATTAAAATTTTAATTATTACTGCCATTTTTATAATCTGCACAGTATTTAAAAATGTTACTTTATATTTATAAGGTAGTAATAAAAATCAATATATACTGTATACAAGTGAAACAAAAGATGATTTGTAAAGTGTAAATAAATTCTTTTGCCATCTTAATTTTAACAATATTGTGTCAATTAATGATTTTCAGTTATTTTCAGAAGATGCATCAAATGAAATCTTTCTAAAATATATCCTTACTCCTTATGCTTTATGTTGTTTTATCAGATTTCACAGTTTTACTTATTCGCCAACATGTTTTTTGTTGAAATAAATGTTTTTTATTTTCTTTATTTATTTTTTAAATATAAGTATTATCCGCTTATGTCGACGTTCCTAACGTCACCGCACTAATACAGCAATCGATCAATAACACATTTTTTCTTAGAATAAAATAAGTATAAATAAATTTTCTATAGTTTTCCTTTATATTATATATTGAATGATAAGATTGATCAAATGAAATTGTCAATAAAGTCAAAAGCTTTACACAGACCTTAGGAAATTACTAATTTCAAAAGACTATATTGCTTTTGAGAAGGAAATGTCAAAAGGTATTGCTTATTTTATATGAACCGTAAATAAATAATTTTGTATTAAGCCTAGTCTATAATGTCTTATGAATATGACTTAATACTACCCATCAGCGTCTTTGCTTAAAATCAAAACTCCTTTCCTATCATTGAGTTATTTATTAAACATTCCAAGAAAATGTTAAATTTCTCATAACATTTTTAAGTTTATCTTTTAATGCCAATAGCTAGGATCTAAAGTAATAATATGGTTCAAAGAGTCTTCCGAATATCTTCCATTAAAGTTCATCTTATTTATATAATAGAGTTACTATCGTAGAAATCTATTTTTTTTATTTCAAAATCTTTTCACTTTGATTATTATTAATTGTTGATAACAATGTCAAGTTGGTTTAAGTAAAATACAAAATGGCTGATGTTATTTAAAAAATCTATAACAGACATTTATTATTTTCTTTATGCACAAATCTGCAAAGCTTGAATCATATCTTATATGCATTTTAATGTTTGAACTCTCCGTTATATGTCGAAAATACTCATAACTGTTTAATACTATGGGATTTTTTTTTAAAACACATTGATTTATGCTGAATCATAACATAACATAAAATAAAAATAGTATAAAACATATATAATTATTTAATCATTGACATTAACATCATAATGTGATTATACAAAATATTGTCTGACAAAGTAATAAAATCATTTTTTGTCTCTCATGTGAAATTTTCCTAAATTCGAGATAAGTGTTTTTGCAGTATTGGCGAAGATGTATGTATTTCTATTTGCATATGTGTATATCGACTATGGAAAGTAAAAATGACGTAACCCACAGGTTTTTTAAAACAGCTTTTTTCAATAATCATAATGTATTCAACTTGATACACGTTCTATGAAAAGGTTGTAAGCTGCAAATTACAAATTAGTATTTAAATTTAGCTTTTAAGTTTGAAAAAAGAAGGTCCTGTGAAAATTTCAACTTGGATAAAAAAAAATTAAAAATGTTTTTCTTTAACATTGTACAAAATTTCAATTGGATTAAGTCGGTTAAACACCTGTTTGCTGCAAGACTTTGCGCGCGCGGGATGTGTGAATTTAAAAATTTACCTTTACCTCAAAATCACCAAAAAACATTTTTGTGTCTCTTTTAAAGTTTTTTACGCGTGGTTTACGTCCTATTTCTTTCCTTATATGTTTACATATATTTTTCAAATCAGTCGTTGAACGTAATTAGAAGAAAAAAAATATTTTCTCACCTGGAAAGCCTATGGTATAAAATAAAAATATGCTGCTACCCACTTTACTTGTGAGCAATTATATTCTGTACACAAAAAAGAAAATTTTCCGACAAGATGTTTCACTCACCACCCACAAATATTTAAACAGACATTCGGAGTTAAATATCCTATTAGTTTTGTGTTGCCATCGTTTGATCTTGTACTAAAAAGATTTACGAAGCTTTTTTGAGCGGTTCAAAAGAATTATTTCTTCATTAATGTGGGTAGCCCCACAAAGGAATGTTAAAAAGTTGGACACCGATGATTTCAACATTTAAATGTTTTGTATGTTATAAACAAAAAAAATATTTGTCTTTAGTAACCTACCAATACTTGCGATTAAAATGTCAACAACACGTAATGTATGAGCTCAATACACAGTCGCCTAAACTTTCTCAATGTGTAATAAGTTATATGAGCTTTCTCACGTACATGATGTGTTTTTATTTCCCCTCCGTGAAAGCCTATAAGTGGCAGTCACGTATGTGCGCCCAGGGACTCGACCTCAAATCCCAGCGGGAACATTTGTCTACATACGACTCGCCTTATTTGGCCCTTAAAATCCCCATATTGGGAATTACGTCCATGTAAAATAAAATGATGTACATAATATCCAAAGGGGCTACGCAATATTTTGTATTTAGAAATATTAATATTTAAGTCCTGACAAAATTTGTGTATTTTTTTCATGTAAAGTTTTAAAACATTCAAAGGTATGTTCTGTTTTGATTACTTTATTTTATGAAAAACTGTTTTTTCAAGATTTTACAGGAAGACTAAATCGAATTTTCTAAATAACCAGAATAAACTAAACATTTTGTACGTAAATTGAAGTCAGTTTCCATTGGATGTTTATAGCATCATTTTTTTTAAGACAACTGTTACGCGGATGCTTAACCTCTCATTTTCGTAGAGAATAAAGGTAAAAGAATAAGGCTATAAAAGAAAGATTTGTTTTTTGTCTCTCTAGCTACCCATTTTTTTAGAATCTGATGAATAAGAGGAATTTTTCTGTCGCCACAGACATCCACGCTTTTGAATAAAAAAAGCATAAATCGATTGAAAATCAATTGTAAATTTAATTTAATTTCTCATATAAAACTTCATATTTTTTCATTCAACATTCATTATGGTCAGCGAATTTTTCGTTATTCAATGTGTAATTCACCGTATGCCACTGTTTTACTGTAATAAAAAAATTGTGTATACCCTTATAATTTTATAATTATTATAATACCCTTAAATAACTATGATTGACAAAATTGTAGTAGATTTTTACAAATGTTGTTATCTCACTTAGGATGTTAAGTATTTTATCAAATAACTATTAAATGTCAAAGAAAATAAACAATATACCATACAAAATAATTCTGTTTTTTGTGCTGCCGACATTGAATGTTTTTAACGTAAACACTGTCCGATTTTTTTTATTTAATATAAAACGATTGTTTCACTAATTTCATACACTAAAATATACAAACAAAATCAAGTGACACAAAACACAACAGTATGTTTTTAAAGATCGGATTGTCGTGGAGGATTTATTTTGAAACCAAAGTTTACCGACTCAAAACTCATCGATTAATTATTCAATTCAAAATAGTCATATTTTTATTTTTTTATACATACGTTAGGCTTTTAAAAATAATGTATTGTAATTAACAGCTATTTTTTCTGCGAAATGCGAGCAAAAATCGCGCAAATTTACTATGATTCTTTTGCGTTAGAAACGGATGTGCAATACATCAAATAAACGTAATTTGTACTGTTTAATTTTTAGTTGCATCCTTCAGTATGAATTATATTAAATTTATAAACATTAGAACTTCGATTATCAAGATAGATCTAAAATGAACATGCAATCTACGGATTTCCTGCTATCCACGTACTTGTTCACAATAAAATTTCTTCTCACAAATGTCAAGTCTGTAATAAGGACTAATAAAACAAGGTGTAATTGAAACATTATAACGCTTATATCGAAAACAGATTCGACGATTATTATGAATAGACCGTTATCAGCATCCACAAGAAAATTAATATAAATGACTGGTACTACAAGGCAGCAGAGAGTTGGAATTCTTTAGATGTGTCAATGAAAATACCATAAGTTAGATCTAGCAACGCAGTAAAAAGTAATATAAGAGACATCATGGAAGAAATAACACAATTCTCTACGTGTTCTAAATGTGACGAAGAAAATGGCACGTCACCTTCATCCATATAATCAAGGTTCCACTAAAAATATGATCCATTACGATTATTTTTTCAAATAAATGCTTTAATTGTGAAATTTTAAATCATATAAGATAAATTAAATGAAACTTTTAAAAGTCAATTCCGAGAGTAAAATACATCACAAGCACTCGTGTCAACAATCATTAATTAAAATTGAAATCACCTAAATTTGATATTATTGATACTTTCACCTAAGCCTATTTCATCACTAGCGTGAATCCTATACTACCAGATCACATAGGCCAACTATTTTCACGAATATTAGTATGTACATTAATATAATATAATTAAAACATTTTCGAACTAAGTAGTCGAAAAAAATAATAAATCATATGTCTTCCCATCGATGGTTATCGAATTGAAATTGATACAATTATTATACTTCTGTTTGAGTTATTAAATTTGACACGTGCAATGCCTTGTTGAAAAACATAATAATACCGTTTTTATTTGATATAAATATTTATCGTAACGTAACTCATAAATGGTAAAGTCAATCTAGAAGTGTGAGTACTATTATTGTTTGCGCATATGCCCCTCCCAACGTTAAGAAGAAAGGAAAAATTCTGCAATAAATAAAAGCTTTTCAAAAAACTCGAACACGTGCCACAGCTAGTAACACAGTCAGCGGAATAACAACATTATCAATTTTATAATAAAAATGAGTTGTTAGAAAGTTACTGTTGAATCCAATAAAAGTATCAATAATTAAATAAAAGTTTTACAATATTAATTAAGTTTAAATACGGAGTGAATGATAAAAGGTACAAGAGATAATCTTTTTTAATTCTAAAACATTTGTATTCAACCAAAAAAATAGCTTTATACCCGGAAGATCTTTGAATTAACTTATCAGCATAGCATTCAAAAGAAAAATTATATTGATATAGAAAATTTGTTTGACAATTCATTTTTTTAATTGGAGTTGGAATCGGAAGTTAATGATTCGGGTGTTTTCTCTGGAGTCGGAATCAAAAAAATCGGAGAATTTTATTGAAAAAAATATTACTCATTTCATCATATTGATTGGCGAAATGTGCTAGAAATATTTTAGCAACTGGAATTATATGATGGTAAAATTGTATATAAGTTTAACGAAAGTGATTAAAAATAAAATCGGAGTTGGAGTCGTATTTTTTTTACCCCTCCGCAACCCTGACAGTATAATCATAAAGTGGGGTGTTTTTTGTATAACATTTCGAAAAAGAGTAAAAAACATCATCGTACATAAAAGTTTATGATAAACTTCGGACGAAAAATGAACCAGCTTATCGTTTCCGATGAAATGCCTCCTGAGAGATGCATAGCTCAACTATAACAGTTGTAACTTCTCCAATAAATCATTTTACACGTTTGCGGTAAAATCGTTCCTGGAAACTATCATAATTCCTAGACCCTCTCACAGAATTTTCATTACATTGTTATAAACACGTGTTCTTTATAAATAACCGCTCCTAGTTGAATAGTGTGTTACCAACGATGTATTTTTTCTATTATCACTTTCAGCTTTCGCGTATGATATTCTTCTGGTAGGGGATAATTGGTTTTAAGCAAAATTTTCGACATTCAAAAGCCAGTTTTTCCAATTTGGTTACTCGGTTTCAAATATCGTTTACGTATATACCAAGAAAACTTCAGCTAGTTTACAAAATCATAAAGCTGAAAAATCAGCTTTGAAAGATTTATGTTGACATTTTTATGTAACACTTTTGTAACATTGATTATTGTTTTTAAATATATAACCATGAAGCTTTCAGCATATTGTGAACCATCGAGAGGTAAATTGAGCCAAGTAACTTTTGTATTAATCTTTTAAGTACAATCACGTCTTTACTTGGTGTTTTGGTGGATTATATTTTTGCTATATAGATAAAACACTATTGTTATGTGTATTACTGAGCTAACTTTACTTTTACTATACTTTAAAACGTGTAGAATATTATTACGCATCAAACCCATTTTTCTAAAACACCACTTTACTTATCAAGGTCTCATTTTACTTTGTGATTTTATTATGGTTAATTAAGAAATAATTAGTATCGAAATAACACATGAAATGACCAAAAAATTAATATAAACTACATATATGCATTGCCTGGTGACAAAATATTTTAACGAACAGTTATTTATACAGATAAAATATTTATACAATCAATTAATGAAGGAGGTGGTAAAATTCTGACAGTGATTTAAATACACTCATTTATTTTGTTCAGCCATATTAATATCATGCTTTAGATATATTTCTAGTCGTTAAAATACTGATAAACAACAAATAAAGACAGTATAATATTCTATTGTATCCAACAGTAAGCACAAGAGAAAAAATGGTGCCTATAAAAATATGATTAATGACAATATTTTGACCGTCACATTTGACCGTAAATAATATTCCTGAAATGGATATTTCCGCGCATTGAGGAACACAGAATTTCTTTCAGGGCTTGATAACTACTCAAATATGAAATGAGATGATTGATCGAGTATTGAATAATATGAGGTTTATTGGAGCACTGTGAATTTCTTTGATCTGATATAACGAACGACCCAAATAAATAAGTCAGCATTAAATTTGAATATTGGATCGTTTTGTTTCATTTGATCGAATTAGTTGACAAAGATATTAATTATATTAAATACCAATTCCTAAGGGAATACTTCAAAGGAAATTTTAACGATTATTATGTAAAATCTGTACAGATATGGAAATATAACATTTACCAGGGCTTCGAACCGTTATTTCGTTTCGGTTTTTGTACCGGTTGAAGTAAATAAATATATATCGGTTCGGTTACGGTTTTCTTACGCATATAACACTTTATGTTACTTGTACGATAGCTTGGCGCTACGTTTGAAATAAATGGTCACTGACAACTCAACTAGCCGTATATTTTTAAATAATATATTATAAATAAAAATACGAGCTTTATATTAAAATGCGGGATTGTTTGCGGGTTTGGACATTGTTTTTGTGGTTCGGTTTCAGTTTTCGTTCAGTCAAAATAACAGTTTTTTTTCCAGTTTTGGTTTGAATCCTTGGTGTTTATATATTGTAATATAACTATAGCAAAAGCAAATTACAAAATATTAAAATTAAATGTTCACACCGGATATGTTATTTTATGAACTAATGTTTTTTCACTATTTCACAATAGTACCAATGTCTCAAAAGGACAAAAAAGGTCTAAAAGCTGTATTGTGAAGTTACGATCATAAATTTACTCTTGACGGCGGCTTCATTGATATTTTTTTATTACATGTACCGTTATCATCCCTTCTTAGTAAAAATTAACCGTAAGCATTGCACACATCCATTACATAAGAAAAATAATAATCATTCAACATGTTAATAAAAAAATGCGATTTTCACTAGTGCGTACTTTCAAAAAGTGCCGAGTGTATGTAATACATAAATACATACATACATAGATGCATGCAAATATTTAATTTGTATACAATTATAATTTTTTGAAGGGGAAATAAAAGTCTCGAGTCTAAACCTTTTTTTCCAAAGAGAGTAGAAATAGAATAATAGGGCTAGGACAAGACTAGTGGTTATCTAATCGACCTCGATACATAGTATTCATAAGATGATGAGTGGGAGGGAGAATTCAAGACCACAAATTCATACATCCATGGCTTCGAACAGAAATTCATAAATCAATTGTCCGTATTAGGATTCGTACCCGTGACCTCCGTAACCAAAGCCAACGACGTTGACCACTCGACCACATAGGCGGCGATAATAGTATAGTATAATATATTATGTATAACCATAATTTTATCATATTGAAATAATTAATGAAAATTGAGATTCCTACTCAGTAAGTGTGTATTTTATTGCTTCAATAAAATTATAACAATAGAAAGCAATTATTTATGAAGTTAAGTATTACATTGTTTGAAATGTGAAGGAATTTAATAATACGGCTTGCATTCCGCAGTGAAGTAAGAAGCTACTACAAATACACAAAGCGAAGAAAACAATCACATGCTTGAAGTAACAGTCTGTGGAGTGTTGAATGAAAAATGTTTTGAAGGAATCTTCACACGTAATAATATGAATTATTTCTCTTTGTAAAATAATGTTGAAAAAATTTAGTTTTTTTTTTATTTTTTTCTATTTAAGTTGAATTTTAACCATTCGAGTCTTACAACCGAGTCATTAATTGATATTCATATAAGATGGACATGACAAATGATCAAAAATATAATATTTTAATAATATTTTAGAATACGCAATTTGTTGTAAATCATATTTACAAAAAAAGCTAAATACATTAAAATACTCGCATAATTTTATCATGATTCATGACTGACAAAACTACGGCTGTGTGTAAATTATATTAGTCTATGGCAGGGGTCACCAAACTTTTTGAGAAACGGACCGGATAGACAAAAATACACGACAAATAAATTCTTGTTGTAACCCAATCAGAATGATAATTTATATGTGCTTGCATAAAATATAAAGTAATCATTGTAAACAAATGTAGTTTTTATTGTAATTTATAATGGAAAATATTTTTTATAATGTATAAAATCTATTTATATGTAGGCCTACTGTACATCTTATTAAAAGTTAAGAGAGTAATAATAAACGCATTCAAATTAATCAATGTTTTTCATTAATTGAGTTATTTTAAAACTATTGAAAAAAATAAGTATGTGTAATACATACACAATAAATATTATACGCATATATTTAAATATGATTATACCACGTTTAAATTGTGATAAGTACAAAGTGTGCGCCTGTTTGGATAAACTTTTTTCTTTTGAATTTGATTTAATTTTGAGGTACCAATTTTCAAGTAGTTTTCAAGGTGGAAATCAGTTAATCGTGATTTTGATTTTATATATCACGTAAATATGTGCTAGCAAAAATCGACACTATTTTCCAAGCATTGTTTTTTAATAGGGTAAAGTTCTACAGTTCTACAGAAACTGAAATACTTTGATATTTTTACCCTATTAAAATGGAGTTCCACCAAGTAAATGCCAAATCAATAAATACATTGTTTTTTAGTTTGCTATAATTGGATTCTTCTGATAAACCGCACAAAGAAATTAAATTTTCATTTATAAATATCGTCTTCGAGTAATCACAAAAATCAAACGATGTGTACTCTGCAAACTTTGGAATACAACTGAATATTTTCGATTTGGGTTGATATTTCGACATTTTTACTGTTCGATTTTGCCTACACTACATAATTAGAGTTTCAATAAATGAGAATATTCGAGAGATTTTCGAGTAAACGAACATATGTTCGCCTCGCCTCCAACACATTTTATACCTAGCCTCCTTTACTTTCTATCTGAATTTTTGTATATTCTTAATATGTTTATATAATTAAGACATTGAAATAAAATTAATTTGTAAGATATACATTTAATTCTGAGCATATGCATACTTCTAATCTAAAATATCGTTTCTACATATAGTTACATCTTTTGAAATCTTAAATTGTTTCAGACGGCGACGATTTGGCACAATGTTATGTACAATTATGAAATGTGTTGTTTCAAACTAATTTTCTTCACTTTCAGAGGTGTAGAAGTCTTAGATGTGTGCTACAGTAATTACAGTTTCACCTTTGATTCACTGTCATTCGAAACCAGTTGCACGTTTACTCGAGTTTCAAGTCGCTAGAAACATTAGTCTTCACTTAAACAAAAGTCTCACAATGAAAGGAATCAATTAGTTCAGTTAATTGAATTCGACTGGTAGTTTGTTTTGCTTTTACATGCTGGTTTTGAAGGCGCTGTATAACTAATTAATATGTCTTACATAAATAAAGTTTTTTAATATTATATTTTAAGTGCAATGTGACATGCTTTCTTTAAGAAACATAAAGATATAAAGACAATATTTCCTTCAAATCTTTTCCAATGTAAATCATATGGCCTTCTTATGGAGGTACCACGACAGATTTTTTTTCTACGAAAACAGTTTGTTACTCATTCGCTCAACCTCTTATTTCCAATGAGAGTAGTAGGGATAGAAGAATAAGTCTAGGACAAGACAAGTTGTTAACTAATCTCCCTCGCTATGCATAGTTATTAAATGATCGAAAAGGGTGGGAGGGATTTTTTTGACATCACAAACGCTCATCCCTTCGAACAAAATTTGAAAAAATGCTGTTCGTACTGGGACTCGAACCCATGAGATCCGGCACGGAAGCCCAACAACCGATATGAAATACATAAATACCGGTATTGCAATACCTGACTGAGAATGATGACAAAGAATATGAAAAAAATAATTAAATTTATGCTGCATAATCTAAGACTTAAAAATAACAAAAGTCGTTTATTCTATACCAGGCGTGGGGAACCTGCGGCTTTTTGGCTACGCTGGTGCGGCCTTCTGACCGCAGCAGCGTAAATTTTTACATATTCGTAAATTCCTGAGGTTTTGGATTTGAAAATTCCTGGAAGACCTAAAAGAAATTTGGGAAAATCCGCAAATTTTTGGGCTTTATAAATTGGCATGAAATTGTTTCCGGCCAAAGATTCCCTAGTCAATGTTTGCTGCGGCCTTATGTTGAATCAGAAAAATTAATGCGGCCTTTAGATAATAAAAGGTTCCCCACCCATTTTATATACCAATAAAAGATTATAACAAAACTTATAATGCTACGATTTTTTTTTCATCTTGTGGATTGATTAGGTTATCAAGTAGTTATGAAAGTAATATTGTCTTTATTTCAATCAAAACATTCATTTTTTTGTGCGTTGCCTACCATTTTTTATTTATCGGGAACGTCTTCTACGGTTGCACTAATTCAAAATAATTGCACAATTTTTAAATGGATTGCGTAAATATACTTTTAACGCAATTGCAAACTAACTCGTCTTAATAGAATACTCGAAACGATTACGTGATTTATTTATTTATCTTATACCTTCTTCCAGGAAACATTTCGTACTTTACAATCACGGCAGTATTCAACATTACAATAACGCTTTTGTCACTTTACTAGACCTAGTCTACACGATGTGAAATATTGCACGATTCACTTGCATGCATTTATTAAATTATACTAGGCTGTGACTTGGTGACTGTTGAAAATGCTGGCGATGTTCAAAAATGGTTTCAATAATTCCATAAATATAATAATTCCATTTTGTCGCCCGCTGTGGTCTAGTTGGTTAGAGCTTGCTCTACCGATCAGGGGGGTCCGTGTTCGATTCCCGGTAAGGTCAGTGTCAAATTGGATTTTTTCAATTTTTCAATTGAGATCTAAGACATGGGTGTTTGTGATGTCAATTCTCCTTGAGTTAATCTCGTGTGACTTACAAAAATTCTCATCGAGTATATCTCGTATGATCTTTCAACTTTAAAACTTAAAAAATATTTGACGCATTGGCGTAAGCTGTAATGTCAAATATTTTCTTTTAAATTTATTAAAAAATTTAAAAAAAAATAAAGTTGTCAAATGAACTCAAATACGTGTGTATAAAATTTGTAAATATAATGTTCTTTCTGCCTGTGTGGTCGAGTCGTTGGCTTCGGTTACGGAGGTCACCGGTTCGAATCTCAGTACGGACAGCTTTATAAATTGATTTTTCAATCGATCTATGAATTTCTGTTCGAAGGCATGGATGCATGTGATGTCTTAAATACAACCCCCTCCCACCCATCCTATCCCATGAACAGGGAGTATCGAGAGTGATTAGCTAACCACTAGTCTTGTCGTAGCCCTGTCCTTCTATTCCTACTCTCTTTGGAAAAAGAGAGGTTACTGAGTAACAAGCAGTTCTCGTAGAAAAATTTCTGTTGAGATAAACTCCTTTAGAAGTCCATATGCTTCACATTGGGAGCGGACATGGTTAAAAAGTTTCTTTCTACTGAAAGTTGTAATTCAACACCGTAAAATTGTTTGGAAAGTGTGGTCATTAAAAATAAAGTGTATTGTTCATACATAAACTACTAATAGAAACAATATTTTAAATAAGACAGACGACATACAATTTTTAAATTTATTTTCTTTTCTACCTTCTACCATCTTCCTACCACTCTGCGTCAAGTAGAAAAGTAGAAACACCAACGTCCATTTTGTAATTTATAAGTTAAGAAAAAGAATCAAGTTTTAGTTTGATAACCTTCAAACAGTGTCTGAAGACACTTCTAAAAAAACGAAACACGTATCACAATTGTCGCACAACCAATAGAATAACAAAAATAAAATTTTTTATGATTATTCAAAACATTGACTTGTTGTAAAATTAGTCCACATAGACAAAAACTGAAAATCACTTTTTAAATTCTAACATTAGTTTTAAATAAATAACCAACACTTTATTTAAAACTTTATTATTCTTATGGTCATGATATTATTTAATTTTATCAGTTCTAATTAAATATACTTAAAACCAGTGCTTTTTTTCTATGCAACGTGGTTGAAGGGCGTTCCGGCACTTTTTTTTCTCGTAACAGTTCTCGTAAAAAAAACTGTTTAGATACCTCCTTTTTTATTTTGGATATCAAATTTATGGAGCTTCAAGTAGCAGGACGCGCCAGCGTCAAGGTTCTTCCAGTCTCCTTCATCCATAAATATTTTGAAAAATTGTAAATTGCATCCCCTTACCGTCGTTTGCAGACGGAAGGGCGCGATCACTACAGAGATAAGAAGTTCACAGGAACTCCATATGCATTATTTTGCAAATCACATTCCATATGCTTCCTCCATACTATATCCGTACATGTACACACACATGCGCACACATATATACACTGTACACAAAAAATAAAACAATCAAAGAGAGTCATTTTCGTGATGCTAAGTTCGTTCTAAAATTGACAATTTTTGACGACATAAGATCTATGGAGGGTCGTCGAGCAGAACTGCTCTGGGTCTAAAACGGTTCTCAGGGAGTGTCTCGTCATAGTTGTGGAGATTAGAGATCGTTGGGCTAAAATGTTTCCTACCTCGCTGTGAAACTTTTGAGATATTTCACGAACAAACTCGCGGATGGTAGGCATTTTCAAATCTCTGTGAAACAGCGAGTTACGCACGTACCACGGGGCGTTACATATCTGTCTCAGTGATTTATTTTGGACAATCTGGAGAGTCTCCATATGTTTGCGGTAAGCATACGTCCATATTGGAGCAGCGTACACCATGATTGATCGAGTAATTGCTGTGTAGAGGAGCAGCTTGTTTTTGAGAGTAAGTTTGCTCCTCGCGTTAAGCATAAAATACAACCTTGCCTGTGTAGCACTTCCATCAGCAAGCCATATGCTCAACATTGGAATCGGACATAGATAAGAAAAAAAATAGTTAAAATATTCACAAGAAGCTAGTTTCGGCACCTTTTTTTTTAAAAAAAAAGCACTGTTTAAAACATACTTTGTACAACGTCCCAGCCAAATACACTGAAGGTTTTTTGTATTAAGATAAATATTACTTCAAGGATGTTCTGAAAGCAAAACAAAATAATTGACTAACTATGAAAAAATCACATAACCGACATGGTTACTACTTGACGTCCAAGCATTTTATCTGCTGTGTTATAATGTTAATGTTTTCGTTATAAAATCTTTTAGTATTATAACCTGATTTAAACACACAATGTTTCATAAAGTGTGGATATCCAACAAAGAAAAAGATTTATCGTTCGAGTTTCCCAGGAAAATTGGCGAACCGTGTCCAGAGCACGTGTATTCGAGAATTGCGACTGTTCCAAAGGCAATGCCAATTTAACGAATACCTGGAAAAACACTTTTCATCTTTGTAAATAAACTACCCGCATCGAAAAAGGTGTCCAATTCGATTCATTGAAAAAGTCTGCGACGTGTTAGAGTCTTTTTTGCATCAAGGCATTTGGTGAATGGTGCCAACTGCCAATAGTTTGACTTTCAAGTCATGGAAAATCTAGATCTTTTTTTCGTCAGAGATATTTTGACGAAAATTTTTGTATAAATAGGTTTCTGTATTGATGAAGGTTATTACGTGAGCTATTATTATTTTGGTCAACATAGCTAACCGAATAAAGCTTAATCTTAGTTAAGATCAAACGTTTTAACGAGTATTAAAATTCTTTTTTCATCTCAAAAACACAAATAAAAATATATAATTCATAAGTTTTATTTCTGATTGTACACTTATTTTATTATGACATGTTTTTTTTCATATGCATTACAAACTTGTTCATCGTTCATGATTATTATTAAGACAAACTTAAACAATAATACTGAAGGATTGAATTTTTCCTTGAAATATGAATTAAAATCTTTGTTTGACATTAAACATTCTGTTAAAGGCCACTTATCTCGGGATTCCGTTTAGCGATCCCAAAATCTCAGATTTTTTAAAATACCCGGATATAAACAAAAAAAAGTACCAGATTTTTTATCTGGGAAATCTGTAAATTCCCAGGATTTCTAAATTGTGAATCCCGAAATTCCGAGATTAAAAAATGGGTCCAGAATTGGATGCCCTAATTCTGTTGATAAAGTTTAGTCCCTAATTCTGTAGTAAGAGAATAGTCGTTGAATATACCAAAAAAAAACTATTTAACTGTAGTTTTAAATTGTTCCATCGATAATAAATATTTGTATAATATACATCAATATTGTTTTGTAAAACTGAAATTTGATTACTTTTATGGGATTTTTTTTAATGAAGGTTCATTCACAAATCACTACATATTGTGTTTTTTTAATATTAATATTTTCCGAAATCCACGAAATAAAAACGATTTAGTATATAATTTTTTTGAAGATGTCACTATGGTAAAAGACAAATCCAAATACGTTTTTTTTACATTTTTATAAAAAGTATTGTTCTATTTAATAAATTCTGTCTTATTTTGATATTTCAACAGCGTATGAAAAAAACGTTGGCACAAATAAATTAAGGGGTCTAAAAACAAAAACAGATAAATTGTCTAATTGTAAAGATAGCAGTTTTTTTGTGTTTAGTGCTAAAATTATTATTATCCGTGACCTATTATCGCAAATGTAAGATAAACTTTCTTTTTTCTAGATAGAGTAAAAATAAAAGGTGAATCCTACAACTAGCCTTTAACCTATCATTCTCGCTACGCTCAATTTTTAGGATCGAATGGGCGGGTAGGATTTTCAGATATCTTAAATACGGATTGAAAACTTCATTTTCAAATTGCAATTACTTTCATTTAATAAAAACTGTAAGACTATGACGTTTGCCACTCCACTACAGGTTCAGCAGATTTCTAACTACTCGGCATAATATGTTTTCTCCAACTCGCATAGTCAAGTACTGCCGTTGCCTAATCTTACCAAATATATTAAAGTTTTCGATAACTAGCACACTTGAAGAGTTTAGGTTGCTTCCTTCCTAAAAGCACTCAATACGAAACATTATTGTGTAACATTTATACTTGAGTGTGTACTCTCTGATAACTTGAGACATATCTGATCAAAAACATTACGAAACTTCATTTGAGCATGAATGTAACATTAAAGTGGTAATGCCTTTACTAAAATAGATATAAGGTCATTTTCTCTTTCAAAGACTATTTTAGTACACCAAATACAAACATGAGATGTAGGGAAATTATTAGATCCGGCAACAAACAAGACTTACTATATACATGTCATATAAGAAGTTTAAATATTATTACTAATGTTCAGACGGTCCAGTATATTTTTATAAATAAAGTAAAGTAACTTAGTTTAATTCAAATGTTATGCTTTTAACTATTTTGTGTGTTTTTGATTTATTTAAAAATATCATCGTATTAAATAATGACAAATTGACAATCACGTGTTTATAGTAATATTAAGGTTAGACATTCTTTAATATAAATACAGATTTTACGCTGAAACAACTTTTTCACAAGCTGTACAATTTAGGAGCTAAATTTTATAAGAACTGAATGAAGATTTGCTAAAATTATGCCTAAAATATCATAGATTTGTGTTTTTGATATAGCAGACAGGGATTGCAATACTGGACGAATATGCCAATACCGGAATTTCGGTATGTATATTCGGAATTTAAGTATTTTAGACATATCGTTTGCCCTATAATTACAGAAAATTATTACTCTGTTGGTAACAAAACAAAATACTTAATTCTGACATGCTGATTAGTGCAATCGCATACAATTTTTAAATATAAATTATTCCATTATTATAAATTTTAATAATTTACCACCTGTTGGCAGTAAAGGATCTACATCCAATGACTGTAATTGATATAGGTGTATAAATATATTGAGAATATTCAAAAAACCTCTCATTTATCTTTTTCGTTTACAGTTATTTACAAACAGTTTTTCTTTTATATAAACTTTTTATTGCATGATATCAAAAGTTTCTACTCTGCATTTAAATTACACGTGTGTTCACAAGAATACAAACAGTTACAACAATATGTAAATAATAAATTCATTAATATTTTTTAGTGCATCTAATGGTAGTAATAGAATAATAATCAGGGGTAACTTTTAGTGAGGTATTCATAATATTATTTTTTTGAATTGATGCTATTTTTCTGGAAACAAAACTAGATCTGGACCATTGTAATTATTTCTACACGGCAAAAACAGAACTTCTCATAAACTAGACATAAATGGACAATCCATAATATGCTCCAATTCTTGATTCCTATCATAACATAGACAGACACTACTACTGTTACTAACAAGTTATTAAATCAAAAAATGTTTGAATCACATACGCAATATTATTATTCGCAAATAATTCCTCGTAGATAAACGTAGTTCGATGCTAAAGAATATTTAAATATAGCAATAAATAGCTTTACATAAAAATGAGAACGTTTAATGTCCCTTTTACATAATATCCCGAGTAAGTGTGTTTTTGTGAAAGCCTACGTTAATAATGTATTATAATCGACCCATCACGTACCGTGGGAACCGTCTTTACCCTCTTTAGTTTACCCAAAGCCATCTGTGCTTTTACCTAATTAGCACCATCAACTAAGCATTTTAAAAGGCTGTTGTATTGTTAATATTTTATAAGAAGAAGAAAATACAAACACAAAGTATTTTATTTCTTAATAACTTATATATAATATGCTTTTGCTTAAAACATTTTCTGTATAAAATATAATATATTTAAAAGTTCTTTCCTTCGTTTTTTATTACTTTTTTATAATTATGGAATGATTGTTTTACGTCCCCAATATTTATTTAATTGTAAGTTTGTGTTATGATTTGTTAAGTTCAAATATATTTGCAGTATATTTTATAAGCTAAAGCTAGCAGCTGTTTTGCTTAATACTCTTGTTGTACCCATTAAAATTTTCTTATGAAAATCAATTATTTTTCATTCAATCATGTATTTTGCAGTCTTCTGTTCATCCTAGGATAAGCCTTGCCACAAGTAAACTACTTGGCCAAACTTTCCAGTACATGACGTACGATATACATATGTATCATTACAGCATGTTTATAAAGCGTACCTAAGTAGAGGCCAAACTAAGACCATATGTGCATTTATGCGGTCCGCTACACTTTCTTTAACTAGTTTTTTTATAAGAGATTAATTATTTTTTACACTGAAATTCTTTTTCTACAAAATAAATGAATATCTTAAAATAAAACTTTACTTGAATCTCGCCAATCATTTCGACTTTTTATTGTGTTCTTTCGTCCAAAAGTCGAAAAGAATATTATTATTTATTCAGTATTTGGATGAACGATTGTTTCTCGTTTTAACTTTTATCCAAGGAATTTGAAGTACATCTAATCACACCGATTGATTTGTTTATTTGTCTGTATAAAATATTTAAACAAAAATTACATTTAATTGATATTTTCAACCTAATAATAAAGTTTTTATTAGTCGGTAGGTCTGTGCTAGATGCCATTAATATGAGCTTTTCAATATGTAATCTATCTAAATTAAGTTTAATTTGTTTCTAAAGACGGTATGATGTAGAGTGTAGAGATAGCTATTCATAATATTTTATAACTTCTGTGGATGTAACGTGGTTATCTGATAAAGCTTAAAGTCTGTTATATGATAAAGTTTTCCAAATAAGTGATAAAATAAACGGTACGAATTCAAATAATATGGAAAGGTAATAAATTTTCCAAGAATAAATAACACATGTACATAATATGAAAGAGGATATGTGAGGTTGTGATTGGTTTTATATGGCTTAACGCGTGTTTAATCATAAACCAGCATGCGTGAAAATTTTCAGTGATATGGTTTCGGGTTCGTCATATGCAAAATATTGTTAACAAGAAATGCCTCTCAGATTAAAACACGTACATATACTCACGAAAGGCTAGGGAGTTGAAATTTTTAAATTGATTGATTTTAAGTGTTGTGTGTGATAACGAGATTTATTGTTTTAAAACAGTTTAAATCTTTGGTGTTAAAAAGGGCGAGTACGCCATAAAGAAGTGTTTTATTCAGGGTTGTAGAGTCGTGTAAAAATACACGACACCGACTCTAAAGATTTTTTTTAATAATTTAATTTTAACTTATATATATGTATTCCCTCAAATTATCTTAACTCAGCCAAGCAAGAAATGTCAACACTTTTGACTTTTTTCTTTGAATACACATCATTAAACATATGTTTCAAAAAAAATCGAGGCGCTCATTTTTCGCGACTCTGACTCCGACTCCACAGCCCTGGTTTTATTACTTTGCTTCCTCTCTCATCTTCGCGTAAAACGATTATAAAGTTAAAAGAAAATTTTATATTCATAAATATTTGAAGATTGGAAAAATGAAGCCCTTATTGGTTTTAATGAAATAACAACGTTATCTTTGTGGGATGATAAAATGAGGTGTTTTTCAAAGAGGTTTTAAGAATTTTCTCCCAAAAGTTTATAACAAAATTACCACCCTTACAAAAAATCTGCTAAGAAATCTCAATAATGCGTTGAAACCTCTACCGCTGGGTGGCTTTTGATGATGATAAATGGCTATCAACAGCCTGTGAAATATAACTGTCTGGGATGTACAAAAAGGCGTTCACGGAAATTTATTTTATGTGTTTAAGAATTGGGGATTTTCTTTTCGTTTTGACTGAAAAAAATTGACTTAATTGTAGCAAAGTGATTAAATTTGTGAATTTCATTAATAAGACGTCACGCCGTTTACCATTTTAATCAAAAATAAATTATAAAAGAAATTTCTGATATTAATAAAAAATATTTTCTTTACGCAAAAATAGTCTTGTAAAATTTTATGGCCTGTCAATGACGTGTTTTCTTTAATCCGGATATAGTATGATCAATTTGATTTTAAAACATTTTTATTTATTATATGTAGTAAAAAGATATATCGAAAAATCTCGGTAAATACCGAACATTTCTAAGATTACTAAAAAATTTATTAAAAATACTAATTTTGATTAGTTACTGATTATTAATAATGTTTCTGTAGAAGAGAGCAATAATAGTCGTGAGAGTTTGTCTCGTTCGTTTGCAGTATTCATGACATCGAATAACAGTACAAAAAAGTAAAATGTACGATTTTTTTAAATCAATATTTGAGTTCGGGGCCTAAACGCAAGAAATCCAATGATTTTGCATTACACATTACGCTCAGCCATCTGACCCTAAAAACGGGGCGTAGCAAGAGTGATTAGCTATCAACTAATATTGTTCTAGACCCATCTTTTCAATTTTTTTACCTTATTCAAATACACAATCGTGAAAATGTATTATTTTTCTAGTCACGGCTTTACCACTAAGCTATGGCTTTTGCAACTAAGCAACAACCAGTTCTCGTAAAACGTCTGCTAAAACTTCATAAG
This sequence comes from Himalopsyche anomala, assembly GCA_031772345.1. Taxonomy (NCBI): domain Eukaryota; kingdom Metazoa; phylum Arthropoda; class Insecta; order Trichoptera; family Rhyacophilidae; genus Himalopsyche; species Himalopsyche anomala. The sequence continues at coordinate 16,039,279 of CM062832.1, read as the reverse complement.
CAATTTATTAGTTCAGGATAATATAATTCTAAATAAAACTCATACTGTTTTTATATGATTACCCTCAGCCGTCTGTCCCTAAAAACGGGGCGTAGCAAGAGTGATTAGCTACCAACTAATATTGTTCTAGACCCATCTTTCCAATATTTTCACCTTATTCAAATAAACAATCGTGAACATGTATTATTTTTCTAGTCACGGCTTTACCACTAAGCTAAGGCTTTTGCAACTAAGCGACAACCAGTTCTCGTAAAACGTCTTTTACAATTTCATAAGCAATTCATTAGCTCAGAATAATTTGATTCTAAATAAAACTCATACTGTTTTTATATGTTACTAGCTGGCCCGACGAACTTCGTACCGCCTCAGGATCAATAAATGTTGTGTTAATTTATTGCATGAATTAAATTCAGTTTGAATGAACACTCAAAATGAATTAAGTTCAATAAATGTTCAAAATTCAAAATGAAAAGTATTTTAATTACATTGAAATGATGTAATTCACGTGGCACAGTCAATAGTTTTAAAGGAATACAGTGGATCAACGATTTGATTTTGAATTGTGAAGTTTAAATGATCCATATCTTTTTTCTTAGCCCCAAGAATTGCTCGTTCACTCGACCAATTGTGATTTTTGTGATTAGATGTTTGGGAAAATTTTGTTGATGAAGCCGTCCTTTGTTGAGACGAAATTGCAAAAATTCGGCGGAATCGAAATCAATCCGTTCGAAACGTCAACACGGCCGTAACCGACGATAGTCAGCAATTGCTTGGAGAAATCTTCGGCAGATGGATCGTTTTGAAATGTGACTCGCATGTTTGTCGTCAGCAAATACAAGCGTTTATTTCATCGGCAACGGTCAATCTTGGAATGACTGGTAGTGTTTGGCAGAAATCGCCAGATAATAGAATCATTGCGCCTGCAAAACATCTTGAGTCACTGCGCAGATCTTTCATAGTTCGGTTGAGTGCTTCCAATGCGCGTTTGTGTGCCATTGTGCATTCATCCCAGTTGATGATTTTACTCGCTTCCAAAACTTCGGCCATTGCTGAGTGTTTCGCAATATTGCATGTCGGTTTTTCAGTCGTTTGGAGGTTTAACGGAAAATTCAACGCTGAATGAGCCGTTCGGCATGCTTTTATCAACGTAGCCGCTATTCCAGAAGAAGAAACTGCTACAACAATTTCGGATCTCGCACGAACAGAAGCCATAATCAATGACATGAGGAATATCTTCCCAGTTCCACCGGGCGCATCAAGGCAAAATAAGCCAGCATTTCCATCGTAAATTGCATTCATTAACGTATCGTACACTTCCCTCTATTGTGGGTTCAACAGTGGTAAATTCGTTTGAACTGATTGGTTCAATGCATCTCGAAAATATTCACGTTTACGTTCCAATTTTCGATTGAAAGCGTCGTTCATTCCACGATCTGGCGTTGGCATTCCTAACTTGACTAACAAACTGCCGCACATGAGGTAACACATGTCTTCGATCTAAAGCAAAGCCTGGTTATGTATCTCTTCATTCATCTCGAGATCGGGATTCCCTGAACTGACACGAATTTGATGTAAAATGTCTTCTGACATGTCATCCTTGTACCTTGTTCCACAGTTCACATGGATTCGATGGGAAGCATGTCAAAATAATGATAGAAAATTATGTGCGTATCTGACTTGGAGATTCAGAAAGAATTCGGGTGATCAGGAACCGCATCGCCTTGCTTTCGACGTTAAAATGTCTTCAATGTAGCGTCGAAGTGTAATAACGTGGCATTTCAGAGTAGACCAACGTTCGAGCAAACATCGTAATATTGTTGTCAAAAAATGTATCATACATAAGTATAAACATAACCTCATTTCAATATTATCCGATTTTCCTTCGTTTTCATTTCATATCATCGATTTTTTTTATTCTAATCCATACTCTAAATTTAAAATTATTTAAAAGTCGATCGTGTCAGTGCCATCTAGTGTCATCTATCTGAACCCAGCATAAAACAAAATGTTCATTATTTGAAAACTCTATGAGAATATTAATTTTCTTTATAATTTCTTTTCCGTGATATTTTTCCGATGTTTTAATGCTTATTCTGCTATTCTAGCCGGAGAGGAATTTAATAAATTAAAGATCATTGAAATCCGTGCAGCAATTCTCGAGATATACGTGGTGTAAATACCCCCGATTTTTTTTATATATATAGATTATTTTGTCCATTAAACACCAGTTTAGACGTGTCTGTGCATTTCAAGATTTTGTATAATTCATAATTTGCATATGGCCGAAATCATCAAAACACTTTTTTGCGCATGTGTGGGTTACGCCCTTCTTGCTTTCCAAAGTCGATATAATTGTTGACAAAACATAAAAAAGAAATTGTACAATTTTCGTTGAACTTCATAAAAATAGTCAATTGAAACTTACTTTGTTAATAATTTCGCATTCGACATTATATAAGAGAAAAACCGTTTAATTAAATATAGAATGCTTTTCCATCAAGTATTGACAGTGGACACAGGAATTACGTACGTTTACGCATAGTATCTTTATTCACATGCATTTAAAACTAACCATAAAGTAATGGCTTACTAACGTTATGTAATATAATTCACAATGTACTTTTGCTGTCAAATATCACGAAATATTTTTTTGACGTTCTATATATAAATAGTATAGTATTAATTGAAGTGAAAAGAGTACAGTTTCTAATTCCAAATAAAACTAATCTAAGAACATTGAATAAATAACAAACAAACAATCACACCTAATGCACGAAACACATTTAAATGTAATGTCAATATTTAGACCATAGATTTGACAGATATAAATCGAAACGATCGAACACAATCGAACATCAAATTTGAATTGTCAATTCGATAAAAACGTTCGTGCAAACATCGTAATATTGTTGTCAAAAAATGTATCATACCTAATTATAAACATAACCTCATTTCAATATTATTCGATTTTCTTTCGTTTTCATTTCATATCATCGATTATACTCTAAATTTAAAATTATTTAAAAGTCAATCGTATAAATACAGTGCCATCTAGTGTCATCTATCTGAACCCAGAATAAAACAACATGTCATTATTTGACCTATTCCTCATTTGAAAATTTTGTTCTGTATGAAGATATTAATTTTCTTCATAATTTATTTTCCGTGATATTTTTCCGATGTTTTAATGCTTATTCTGCTATTCTAGACGCATACGAATTTAATAAAGCAAAGATCATTGAAATCCGTGCTCTAATTCTCGAGATATACGTGGTGTAACTAACCCCACTTTGTTTTATATATATATAGATTATTGCAAATATAAAAAACTGGAGTTTTTAAATAACACAGGGTTTAAAACAAGAGAAGTACGTTTTTTATCATTTGAATTCCAATTCTTAATTCAATTTGCATTGGTAAAATAGTTTATTTCATAGTAAAGCTGAGAAAGTCGATACTATAGAAGTGATAATTGAACCAATTCTTATAACTAATCATTACTTTATCTAGAGCAAGGAGCATGGTAAATCACTATTATGATGTTGTTTGACCAATTTAATACGAATTGACACCAATTTCCTAATTTCACACAATCCAAAAACTTTATCTAATCAACTGATTTTATTACAATTTGGTGTGATATGCAGCAACCTATAATAATATTGTATGATTTCCTAATTTTTTCAGTAAATAAAATTAATATTTTGAAAAGTTCTATGTTGAATTTGTTAATCACGAATTCCTAAAAGAAATGGTAGAACAGTGGCTTTTTTACTGAATACTAGATATTTCTTAAGCAACTGCATCAACTAAATGCATCTGCAATTTATTTTTTGAAAGTGTTCTTAAATGATTACCAAGAGTGAATGAGCTAGACTTTTAAGGTTATAAATATGTTTTAATAATTTTATAGGTAACATTTTATAGTGCACCTATGTTTGTGTAGTATTATTAGGAATGACTTTGTTAGTATAAAATATTCTTTGTTTATTTGTTTCGAATTATATTATAATAATTTGAAACAGTAAAGATATGATAAAAAATACTGTATTTTTTAAATTAAATGTGTAAGGAATAAATATTCATTATTTAATTTAAGTGTCTTCTACTCGATCAATGTTTTAAAAAAATACGATAAACATCTTAAAGTTCACATTTCGCCTGTAATTTCCAAAAGCAATTATCAAGACACAAGGTCACAAATTCGCAGGAATTTATTACTGAGCTCACACATGGGCAGACAATGTCTCATTCTTCCATTAAGAGCAGTACACGGCATTTAGTTATATAATATAATATGAAATAGCGAGTAACCATATTTTAGAATCCCAAACAAAAATTATTGTTGAACGAATAATTTTTTTTCATTGAATATTTTTTTTCTTGAAACCTCTTTATCGAAAACTTTATTTTTTATACTGATATAAGAAAAAATAAGACAGATTTTATGTATAGAAAGGTACGTAAGCAATGGAAACATGTTGACAATAAAATTTATATTTTTTTACTTTTTGGTGGGCGTTTTTAAAAGATGAATTTCTTTCTTTGGAAAATTGGAATTATTATCCACATTTAAGAACTTTTTTTGTACAGATCTTCTTCTCATGCTATGAATAAATAACTTATTTTCAAGGTTATTTTTTCTAATAACCGTTTGATAGACCATTGAGTCCTTGATCGCGTTACCGTATATATAAAATTTTCTTTTTTTTTAAATATGGCGAACGTATTGCAATGAATATATTACAATAAGTATGTAGTCGTAAATTAAGGATTATCAAGACTTCTTTTGCAAAGACAAAAACTTTTTCTGGCACCTTATTCAAAATTCTGAAATATTTTATTCTTTGCATTCTTTTTCACGCAAATTTTTGCGAAGCACTGATCTACAGAGAATTTAGATCGCAACATCATTCATATTACTACTTGGTATCACATCAAAATAATTATAACTTTAAAATGAGAGTTTTTCGCAATAGAATAAATAGTTCAATGGAAGATGTCACAACCTAAGGATTACAAAATGATAAAAAAAATCAATGGAAAAACGGAATGGTTAGACTCGTTTAATAAATATAATATATTTTTTAAAACAGTTGAAATTTGCAACGCTATTAGAGAACTTATCTTGGAAAGGCTGCTTTCATTTAAATAAAATGCAAATGCGTGGTGGGGTAAAAAGTGAAATAAACAATAGTTTAAAAAAAGATACATAAAACATTTTTTTAATATTATAAATATAAATGGATAGTTTATTATATAATCAAGGGAGGCAAGTTAAAATTATCATAAAAAATACAAGTTTAATTAATTGTGTATATATTTTTATACTGCTAAAAAGCATGGATGGACAGGTATTTTTTATATCTTCATACCAGAATCGAAACAAAGCTTAAAAACATTTAATTATTAATAAAAAAATGTTTTTTTAAATGAATTTAAAATTAAATCATTTTTAACACTACTATTACAGTTTTTGTAATCCTTTTCTCAAACTTTATTCATTTTAAATAACGAAGCTGTGTCATCATGTGACTTATAGCACTAGAGGTCAACTTTTTGATGAGCTTGCAAGCCTAAAAAGGGAGGATTTTCCCTTTTTGTGGTTTGATGACCAAGAAAGTTGTATATATATTAACTTGTATACAGGACTGGTGTTTCACAGTAGTAAAACTGGACATGTAACTTTCTACTGCAGCGTTTTACTTTAATGAAATCCCCTTTTGGCCTATTTTAAATGAAAAATGTAATACTAAATATATACTGAGCAAAACACTTTTGCCAGATAGATCTGCATAAAAAATTTCAGCTGCCATCATTATATAGTTATCTTGAAATCGTTGTTTTTCTTACAAGAAACACAACTAGCTAGAACTTAGTTGCAAATTTCGACTATTTCACTTGAACAAACATTCCACAAATGCACTGAAAACGAGAATTCAAAAATATACGTAACCTAAATATTTCATAATTCTGAAAAAAAACAACACAAACGTCACACGAAAAATATCGCAAACAAAATAAAGGAATATTGAATGATATAAACTTTAGGAGTTAATAAATGTTATAATTGATAGAATCTTAAAACATATAATCTTGTACTATATATTATTTATAAAATTAAACAAATTTATACAAACTTTAACGTATGGCGAAAATAAATTATGTTTATTACTTTTTTATCCATGTTCGTTCCTAATGTGGAGCATATGGCTACCTAATGGAGGTATCTCAACAGAAGTTTTTTTATACAAGAACTGTCAGTTACTCAGTCGCTCGACCTCTTTTTTCCAAAGAGAGTAGTAGGGATAGAAGGATAAGTCTAGGACAGGACTAGTGAATAACTAATCACTCTCGCTACGCTCAGTTATTGAATGATTAAAAGGGTGAGGAGAAACATCTCAAACACCCATGCCTTCGAACAGAAATCGTAAATTCGATCGAAAAAATGCTGTTCGTTCTAGGACTCGAGCCCGTGAGATCCGGCACGGAAGTCAACAACGCTAACCGTTGCGCCAAAGAACTCGGATGATGTTTAGTATATTTGTTATATTAAACAATAATAAAACATAAATGACCAAGGAAAATGTATAATACATACAAACATTGTTGTGTAAATAAGCAGTGAAATATACATCGATACAGGGTTATTTATACAAAATTTAGTAAGATTAATAGCAAGGTTTCACAAACAATTTTACTAGAGTAAGAGAAATTATTCAAATTATAAACAAATGATGGCTCTTTATTCGATTTGTTTGAATATCAGATATACTGAAAAGAAAGAATATTAGTATTACGATTATGCACACGTTTTATTCAAATTCAGAAACCTCTAAGTAAAACAATGTAAAATGATATTGTTTGGCGTGTCGAACCTTTGAGCACGCGAATGGTTCAAACCATTTGACCACAAAAACGGTAATAAATAAATATTGACTCTATAAATTGGTCATCAGATTTATAGAACTCTAATATAAAACGTATTCTTTTAAATAAGATACCAAACATATTTTTCTTGAAAACTGTCGTCAAATACGGAAAGTATTCAATAAAAAGCTTTCCTTATAATTTTAAATTCACTTAGGCCTACAAAGTGGGTACAGTTACCCACCAAACCAAAAATAAAATATTTCCAATTGATCCTTTTTCATCACGTTTTTTCAAAGTTTTTTTTTTGGGCGTAGTGACAAATCATAAGAGATGAATAAAACAAATATTTTTTTAAATATATTCAACAATTTAAAGACATTTAACACTGTTTTGTAGTGGATAAATTGACCGCTGTAAATTACTTGGATTTATATTATTTACATAATTACTGAAGTGCCATTTTGGAAGGTGTAATTTTTATCGTGTTTTTTGTGTAAAAATAAAGCCATGTGTAAACTTAAAAATTAAATAATTAAAAATTAAATTAAATGAGCAGCTCAATTTTTTTTTGAAAAATATATTTAATGATGTGTATTTAAACAAAATAGTCTAAAGTGTTGACATTGCATGCTTGGCTGACTTGATGTGATGAAATACATGTATATAAGTTAAAATGAAATTATTGAAAAATGTACTCGGAGTCGGAGTCGTCTTTTTGTACACGACTACACATCCCTACTTTAAAACGTCACATCCGCTATATCGTTACGCCATTTTTTTTCGGAAAATTCAATGAAACGATGAAGCAATAATTAATATAAATGGAAGCAGTGACGATATTTAGACGAATAACATCTGTATCAGTACATTCAAGCTCTTTTTTATGACTTATTCAATATATTTATATCATTTGATAAAGAGAAACACTTTTCATACATAATAACAAAATATTATGTTTGAAATTATAAACGTAATATCATATATTTATACATGAATTGACTTGTTTACTCTAATGCAAGATTTTGCTTCATTTTTATCCCACTAAATTTGTCAACAATGAAAATTTCTCATCTTTCTCCAATCCGTGAAAGAAAAGACCCTTTTTTATCCAATATGTTTTTCATGACTGTGCAAACCTACAACGCTTTATTGAATAGTGTTTGAATGGGTGACCAAACATAGACGAATAATGTTTGAAAAGTTTTGGGTCCAATAAAAAAATCATGCAACTTTCAATAAAAAAGTTTCCAGCTTCAGCACTTTCGGCTTTTTTATGTTTACAAATATGTTTCGAACAAGCTCTTTAGAACTTTCGTGCCTGAAAAAGTTCATTTATATAGTCAATTTTAACATTATTTCAATCATTGAAAAAGTTTATTACGAATGAATTTTAAGTTACTCACTTTTAATTTATAATAATTAATTAATTATTTTTAATAATTTAAAAAATAATATTGTGCTTAACCATAATGTTTCCCTTATCGCAAGTATTGTCAACTGATGAAATATAAAAAAAAACAAGGCTATTTATATAAAAGAAATAAATACACAATTTATAAATAAATGCCACTAATTTTTAATTTAAAATAGAAACAGCTTAAAAATGAATAATAGTATTTTTTGATTGATTATTATCGCATTTAGAAAATGGAAGATTTTCACAATATATATATTATATAATGTAAATAACAAATACTTTAATAGTCAAATAAATCTTTAGTAGAGAGTAATTCTAATGTGGAGATGAAGGTTATTCCCAATCCGGCCACCAAAAAACATCTGAAATGTTAAAACAAAATGGATTTAACAAAGGCAAAGAAGGATGAATAATTTGGTAATGTAATAATTAAGGTTTATCATCATTAAGGCTTAAATCATTTACAGTTTTATATCTTAACAAAATTTAAAACATTTTGAATCAAGTTATAAAATAACTTAATCATTCCTGTTAATATAATATAAGCGTCATTTGATATTGTCATTTCTGGTAAGTAAACGGAAAAAATCTTTTTTATAATGTATGAACTAGAATCGTTCAGCATATTATTCACTTATATAAGAGTACTTTTAACGCTGGTTTTAGTCAAGTTTTAATTTAAATCTAACTACTCTTTTCTAAAACAGAAGAGTCTTTCATTGCAGAGTAAGTTAATTTTGACAGATCTGGTATTCCATTCAGTTGATGATGCTCGCGATGAGTGAAACCGGTCTTGATTAAATAAATTTTATGTGGAAATAGTACTAAAAATCTTTTATAATTTTTATTACAACAGTAATTTCAAATATCTTGGGTAATTCTGCCGGCTACTTTTATAATTATCAATATTAACACAGTTATTTTCCATGAACGTAAAATTGTCTTTACCAAAGTTATAATTCACTTTATCTGTAAAGTAGAAAAAAAATGTTTCAAAAATAGCTTGATGATTTCATGAAAGCTTTTTTTGCTACAAACTAAAGTTCATCATATACGGGATCGTAAATAATTGCCTAAGAGAAGTCAAGTTTACCAGACCATGGCAAGATAGACGTTACACACCGGTGGAGAGATTCTCTGAAAAAGTTTTCAGAGTTTTCTATGTTCTGTGGTACCTCGAAAAGCAATGGGTCGAAACGACAAGTTTAGCGCATTACTGTAAGTCGTTAATTACTCTTCCACTTTTGTAGAAACTTTACCTAAAAGTATACGACGGTCACATAGAGATTAGGAGTTAACTGGATTAAGCTCTCATTGGGTCTAAATAAAGCCTCATCAACTTCCTGGCATCGGGAAGCTTCAAAACTTTTGCAGTATAATTTAATTCGGCTTTGAAATCAATATAATTAAATAGGCAGAGAAGTCCTTTGAGATCTGTAGGTATTTTGTGAGCAAAGAGCTATATCCGTCTTCGACACCTAAAATCAACAGGGCAGTGAAATAATTTAGCAAAATATTAACAATGAATGATATTAAATAATACTTACAACAGAAATATAGCTATCGTTATTATTGAAAATATTTTTTTTTTGCAATAAGGTAAAAATATCAAAGTATTTAATTCTGTAAGAACTTAATGGTATAGTTTATAACTTTCGTCGTCACAACATCATCAGAAATATGTCAGCTATGGTTCATCGGATGACAGTATGTCTTTTTAATATGAATTATTATATACTGACGTAGAAGTATCAAATGGACTGAGTTACAAGCAATTCTTGTAGAAAAAAAATCCGTTGTGATACCATTAGAACGCTATGTGCCAAATGTTTTTAAAAATCCAATTCAATGAAACAAAATCGTGTTTATTCTAATCCCCGATACTAAAAAATACTACTAAAACGCAGTTGTACAAATACAGAGTATAGGTAGACAGATGCTTAATATCCCTCTATGTGTAGATAACGTAATTAATTATCGAACGAGCATTCTCTACGACTCGTTATCCAGATCGTGTAGGAAGTGATTTGGGGGAACTTAAGCATCCATGTATTTCAACACAGTTCGATAAATCAATGTAAGAGCCGGTAGGATTAACAATCCAATCAGCTAAGACTAGGAACTGCAATACTGGTATTTCGTAAACTGGAATCTTAGTATGGTGTATGCTTATTCATTACAAAATACTTTTGCTAAAATGGTCGATATCGGTATTTGGGTATCATGATAATGTGAATTTCTTTATTATATTGGCTTTTACCCAACCAGTCTTGAAAACAAATATTTTAAAATGAGATTAATTAACTAAAATTATACGGATAATTTATTATAAATCGAAGGATGGGTTTTAAATGTTTTTGTTGTTTCTTGTTTGTTGTTTGATAGGCAGATTAAAATTGTCTTGCAAAAAAACGATAGGTGGCAGCAGTAATTCTTTTAAAAATTTTGGTGTAAACTTTTTTGTGGCATAAAAAAAACATTATACGATGTCAATTAAATCATTGACTCATTTTCTTCGGTTTGCTTGTGTAGATAAGTATAGCTGTTTTTCCACGAATATATTACGTTATAACTATTCTATTATATAGTTAGTGTCTTGGATTCGGAGTCGTGAGTCGTGGAGCCAGGTGTTTTTTTCCGGAGATGGTCAGACTCGGAAAAACTGGAGAAAAATAGTTATTGGTTTATTCATCATATTGATTGTTGAAATCTACTAGAATTATTCTAGTAAATAGAATGATCTAATTAGTATACAGATGTGTTATCTAAGCGGAAGTATATATAAAAAAAACAACTTGAGTCAGAGTTGTTACCCATGTTTTCCCTTTCTGTATTATATACGATTGTTCGCTTAAGTTCTTACTGATCGTCAGATCTAAAGAGGTTTCTTTACTGTTGGAGTTATATACAATCAGTTCGTAATTGGCAGATTCATTAAACTTTTGAGTGTTATCTTTAAATTAAAAGAAATAAAAAATTTAGGAATAAAATACAAGTATTATTTTCTTGCTCGGTATTACGAACGAGATTCGCCGTAATTGTAAAAGCAGTGCTCATTTTTATTTTTTTACAATACTACTGGTATTGACATATTCGTTCAGTATTGCAATCTAAAGCCTTGGCGACTCGAAGTATATTTTCCCTGGTAATTAAATGTAGTAATCCAATTTATTATTAAATAATATTATAGGAGCATGACAACTAACATTGATTATTGAAAATCACAATAACCTGTAGTTAAATTTGTATTTTCTAACCAATCCCATTAAAATAAACTATATTACAAATGTGAGGTTAAAAAAATAAGCTTAACATGTATACAGTGCAAATCCCTGTATTGTTGGATTTATTGCCCAAATTTTAAGCTTCAAGCTTGTTTTCCTTATCCAATTATTATAACACTAAGCTTTTTGCAGACAAACGCAAACCAATCAAACGATAATAGTTTTGTTGTGGCTCGAATTCACATTAATTAAAAAGAGTTTTTGTTACTATTTCGCTGAACAAAATCATAAAACACGATTCAGATTTGAAATTTCATTTAACTAAAAACTGTTTTGTAGTGATATTCACGATGTTTTTACCATTAAAAGAGCGTTTTTTTATAACCCACTGCATCACATAATAGTTAATCAAACAAAATATAAAGAACTGTGCCCGTTGTTTTTTCTATGAATTAGAAAAAAATATATATTTATTCTGATAATATAAACATAAGAATAGAAGGTATGATTACTATACCAGTCTATTGGTCAACGGCCTAAGGCGTTTTTCAAATATTGTTCACTTTTTAATACATTCATTTTTCAATCGATTTACGCATCTCTGTTTAATCCGTTTGAAAAATGTACCTATGCATTATATCAGTATCTTTCAACCGTGTCCATGCTATGCCCTACCTCAACGCTCCAAAAATCCCCATATCAAAATTGTATAATTACCTAAAAAAATCTGAATAAAAAAATACAATTGCTTCAAATAAAAAATACTATATTTAATTATACATTCGTAAGTAAGTTTGTATAGTATGTTACAATATTTAATAACAAATCACAATAAAATAAGAAGTATTCGATCATTGTGCTTGATGCGAGATGTGAAGGGTTTTAATGTGAAGTACTAATCGGATTAATTTTAATCGTAAATCTCAACTGACTTGTGGTATCCAGAATACGTATCTTGTTTAATAACAAATCATTTACAACGCTAAAGCCACATACAGCTAAATATGATGACGGGATAAGCAACAGTATTTTTTCTAAATTTGTCATAATATGGTACATAGCTTGTTTCTGTCTTGAGTAGTGTTTTAAAGGATTCATATTTTTGCAATACTTATTCAGTTATCGGTCATCACCAACATGCAGATTAAGTAAAAAAATATCAGCTTATTTAGTTCTACAATGTTTTATAAGATAAGTTTATAGCTATTTTGGCGAGCGCCATCGTCAGAACTATGTTTAAACTTGTATATACTCATCTATATATACTGTCTTAGAAGAGATACACAATACATCTTGCTATTTGCTCTTACATTTAATACATTTAATACATTAAAATAAAATTCTTTTATTATTTTTATTATAATGCCATTCCACCAAGTATTGACATTGAACACCTTAAAAGTGACATTTATTAAACTTGTCTTTAGTGTTTCTAAGAACTATAACAAATATGGGGTTATTCAAGGTAAATTAGTTTAAATTAAGTGGATATTTATTATTAGTTGCATTAGGGGTTTTAGGAACGGTGATGGATTGATGATTGTTTGTTCATTGTATGCTCTACGTTGAAAAACACTAAATTAGACTAACGTTTTCAGCTTTAAAATTCTCTCATACCCGTGAAAACGAGGCGTAGTAAGTGCAATTATCTAGCCACTAGTCTTTTTGTAGTCCTATACATCTTACCTCTATCCGAAAATGAGAAAATTACTTCACAGAAGAAGACTATTATTAAAAAATATTCGTTAAAAATAGTTCCTCATTAGTAGTAGATATGGCTTTAATATATTTTTTTATTTTCTTTCTTGTTAACAGTGATAAATAACATCCTGAAAATAATTGTACGTATATTTTCTACATAATATGGCATTTTTTCTTTTTTATCAATTAAAATTAACTTGTTCATCTTTTTCTGTCAATTATTTTATTTGGTAGATAGTATTTTTTATATTTATGAAACAATACTAAAGGTTTAGTGAAAATAAAACAAAATTAAACAACGTTAAGAATACTCTAATAGTGGAGCACGGAATAAAAATAAGACTCTTGATTTTCACAAGAGCTTTTTAAATTTACAGGCTTCGAACTAAATACTACAAAAACAAAACAAACGGCTGATTTATAGAACTGCAGTCGATTTCAGGAAAAGCTCGTGCAGCGGAATAACCGAATACAATTTGAAATAAATTTCGCGTAAAGCTTTCAAAATTTATGAGAAGTGTCCAAATATAATTTGCTTTATCCTGACACATTTTGCCATTCAGAAAACGTATATGAATCTATCTGACATATATGGTGTGGTCTGGAATAGGTCATGACTTTATGGGCTTGTAGGCTTAAAAATAAAGGACGAAAAAACCTTTTTATTACTCACCAGCAAGTAAAATATTTTAACGTTGTGTATAAGGGTGACTTGGATTTTACGTTGATATATTATAAATATGAATATTGTTTAGTGTATTATGATGTATTTGTCCAAGTATAGCTGTAAAATATGTTTTTACGTGTACTTATTATTATCATTGATAAGCCTTTGAGTTTTATTAGTGATAATGAGTAGTTTGTCTTTACCCAAATTCTCGACATTAAATACCAGAAAAAATGTATGGAGCGTAGCGCCAGCCACGCATAAATAGTTTTTCGTCAATTATTTGCCACACATTTAAAATACAAAAAAAATACTAATGTTAATTAGTTGTTAGATAACTCTTTTCCACTTTAATGGGTTAGTAAACTAGACAGTACTTACATATATTACAGAAATTCATGCTTATTTTTTATTATAATAACACGTATCGTTCCTGTCATGCGAAAAGAGTAACAAAATAAATTCCGTGATTCGACAGTCTTACAATAATCTTAAAAAACACGAATTATTCGCACAGAATACTCGGCACACGAATTCTTCGAACAAGAATACTCCATACACGGAAAAATTTTAATATTCAAATTGTTGTTGTTTTTTTTATGATAAACATTTTACGTCAAGTGTGCCAAATATTCATTTAAAACATATTGTTTTTCGACATGTTATATCAGATTGTATTTGACGTACTAGTAATTAACTTAAACGTTTATAATTCAAATTCTAATACTTTATCTTTAATACTCTGATTAAAAAACTTAATTATTCGAATGCCCACCTTACATTCTATGCATTTTGATATATTGTCAAATTATATATTCTCTTTGCCAATCCAAACTATTTGCACAAGGGGTTAAGTCCTTTCTAGAGTTATTCAGGAGATCAGATACCAGCTTAGGGTTTCCAAGACTTGTGGCTTAAAACGGGATGTAGTTCTTGCCCTTACAGTAAACTAAAACTCAATAAGGCGAGACCTTTGATTTGAATAATCATCTAATACCCAATATCGCCTGAAGCAGATACTTGTATTTTTGGAATTGAAAAGCCCGAACAATTGTCACTTAACAATAAATGATAGGTTTATTGACATAAATCAATGTTTTATGTCAGTTTACTGCACTAGAATAAACTACATTTGTCTTTGTAAAACCAGTAATTATTTATAAATTCAAAACATTATACATTTCTGATGGATTAAGCCATGGATTACCAACCTTTACGGACCCTAGAGCGCAAGTATTGGTAGGACGGCGAGCACCACATTTTTTCAAAATCTCAAAAACCAGGAATTTACCGATTTGCCCAAAATATCACCGTGACTCGTTTTTTTAGCTCACCGAAAATTTGAAAATCTCAAAACCCAATTTGACGATTTGATAAATTAGTTGGCGGGCGCATCGGAATCAGTCGGCGCGGGCACAGGGTTGGTAGCCCCTGGATTAAGCGGTAACTTTAAGAAAATTTATTTTTAATATAATATTTAATATGACAATTTTGTTACTTCACATGTGGTGCTATAAATTGTAGCGCGATGATGGTTTTCAAAGAGGATTGAAATTAAATTTTATATTGTTCACATTATGCAATCAGTAGATATCATATTTCAAGAAAATTGCAGTCCTGAACGTTTTTAACACTATTAAGCATTTTTCTTCTTTGTTTAAAGCTTCACTCGTCGTCGGAATTAAATGGTCAAAAATTGACATTCGGTTAATACCGATAAACTAAAAAAATTACCGGTAATAACTGAAAATTATTTCATCGTGAACTAAGGACGAATACAAGCATATCGTAACTAAAAATTATTACTTAGGTGCATTCAGAATGTGGAGCTTAGTTTTTTAGCCCAAGAAAGATTGAATAATATCTATTGAAATTGTGACTGGTCACAACTGAATCATCTTCCATTCATCACCAAAACGACCATACGACTCTGCAGTTATAATAAAGTTATTTTTTTACAACTTACAAATACTTAACATTCATACATGATTATATTTTCGTCATTGTTTGTATATTGTCATTCTTGTTTAATTTAAAAAAATATATCCTACAAATAAATTGATCTATCGACCAACTGTAAAGTTATTGAAACAGAACAATCATTTTTATATCCTAGACATATATTTATAAAATTAAGAATGAGTCTTAGTGATGAAAAAAAATGTTTTTTTTTATGTAAAACGCCCGCTTTGGTCTAGTTCAAAGGTCGGCAACCTTTTGTTGTGAAAACGCCAAATATTTTACCTGGGGATTAGTGCGGGCCGCACTTGGGTCAAATGTCATTACACTGTAATGACATGTGTAAGCAAATATTTAAATCTAGAGAATCTTGCGGGCCGCGGGTTGCCGACCCCTGATCTAGTTGATAAGAGCTTGCTCTACCGATCAGGTGGGTCCGGGTTCGATTCCCGGTAAGGTCAATTGGATGTTTTCAATTTTAATTTGAGATCTAAGACATGGGTGTTTGTGAAGTCAATTCTACTTCAGTTAATATCATGTGACTTTCAAAAATTCTTATCGAGTATATCTCGCATGATCTTTCAACTTCAAAATATTTGACGCATTGGCGTAAGCTGTAATGTCAAATTTATATAGATATATTTTCATTCTTAAAATTGTTTGTTCCTAAAATTGTAATTAATAATTTATACCAAGTGTATCTATCTAGTGAATGAAATGTATGTATTTAATATAATTTTGCACAAGCTTTTTAAAAGAAGGGCCGGCCAATTTATCCATTTTCTAATTTTTCACGGGCCGCAGATAGTAAAAGGATATATTACACAATACGAAATATACATTTTACGTATTGTTTTTTAATTTAATAGTTGCATATTTTTATCAGCTACTTCAATCACTCTCTACTCCGCATTATGTGCTTAACGTGCATTACGTGTATATCAATAAGTCAATTGATAACTTCTCAGCAAAAAAACCAAGCTTGATATGACATATAGCAATAATATGTGGATATAAGTGTTTTTTTAATCAGTCATTTCCATATGCAAGTAAAAACAGAAATATTTTAATTTATTTCAATCAAGAACTCAGCTTTTAGTAAAACCCAGTCAATAACCTGCTAGTATATTTTTTATCAGTTTATTACCGTCAAAAATAGGGGGAGCTGTTTACTGTTTACATGTAATTTAAATTTTATGGTAAATTACAAGCCCTTAGCTGAGTTAGTTATATGTGGCCCTTGTGAAGTATAAATTTTCATAATATCCTAGATTGTATACAATGCTAGACTTTTTTTAGCCGACATAAAATTTAATGTCACAAACCGCCACTGGTCTCAATCAATTCATCGATGTCTGTTTGTAATGCCAAAAAAATCCATCCCACCCATCCAATCCTAAAATAACAAGATTAAGCGGTAGTGATAAGTTAACCACTATTCTTGACAGACCCTATCTTTCTATCCATATTCCTTTTAAAAAAGAGGTTAAGCAGCTGAATAACAAACAGTTCTCGTGGAAAAAACTTCCGTTGATATAACTTCATTAGGAGACCATATGCGCCACATTTGGAGTAGACTTAGATTTTAAAAATTGTGAAATATTTTCCTCGAGAAAACAAGCTATTTTATAATAAATAAATTTAAAAATACACTTTTACTTTTCGCACATTGCCCATGAGTGTTATATTGGACAAACAAAATGTATAAATAAAATTAAATACGGCTTTCAAAGCTAAACTAATTTGTTTATCAGAAATAACTTAAGCAAACATAAAACGTTATTTTACGTTTAAATTCTCAAACAGTTTACTTTATTTTAAAAATTCGCTTACTCGTAAATATATTCCCTACTCAAATTAAAATCAAATTTCCAGTTATTAGATCTGAAAATGGTGTACAAAGAAGACTTTTAAAAAAGGATTTAAATTAGCAGGGTTTTCATCGAATACTTTTTCTAAAGTAAAATATTTGGGCAAACGTTTTCAGTGTAATTATATAATTTTCTAGACCTTTTTGATTTACATTATAATGTTTAGATTGAAAAGCCTGAAAAGCGAAAATAGAAAAACAACATTTATATTAAATTGAAATTTAGAATGTTCTGAACATAGTAATGAACACACATCGACGACAACAACGAAATACATTTGTTTCGGTAATGTCGTTTCTGCCACTTAAGCTCATGGGGGCCTATTCTTGTATTTACTAATACACTAATTAAAGGGCGTCTCCCAAGCTCTATTGTTTGTATTTCGTAGTTACGGTTGGTTAAATAAAAATATAATAATTGCGGCTATGTTCACTGTGGTTTTTGCCTTAAGCCAAAAATCATCACAGCACGTTTTTGGTGTCTCCTGTAAAATTTGTTATGTGTAGGTTACGTCTTTTTTTTCACAGTCGATTATTAACGCACAATATGTTACATGTTTACATGGAATACTTTTGTACTTCATACATGTTAATATCTTTTCTAATATTTTTTTCATAAAACATACTACAGTCCAAGGACTTAAGAATCTCTACCCCCAAATCTATTTTTCGGAGCACAATGTATATGCAAATTCGTAAGAGCCGATAAGCGGACAAGAAATTTTCTCCGCCTACAGACAGGTGGGAGTTTGCGGAGTCAATCTCATATTTTATTATGAATAGAGATCTCAATTTCAATGGGTTGCGTTAGTATATATTATGTGTCAATTTACACTATTTCACTTTATGAGATATTTTGTAGAAACAATATACCCAAGGTCAAGTTTATGTTGTAGCTAGGGCTTTCGATCTGGATAGAAACGATACCGGGTACCCGCACGTTTTTAAAAGAACCAAAAACCAGGCTTTTTAATGGGTACCTGCTCATATTACGTCAATATACATAATATTTACTCGTTTTTTCATATTAAATATACTTTCAAGCGAAAGATTTTTCGGTAAAACGTATATTAAACAAAAACCATGCATATGTATAGTGTAGAAACCCTTCCACAATATGATACTTTGCGTTTTCGCAAACGCACTCGGACCATATATTGAAAGCGGTTCGAAAAGAGTCTTTGAACATTTTACAGTCCGAAAGTATTCTTTCACATACTTACGATAACAAGACTTATCATATATTTTTCAATACCTAAGCAAACACATTTTGTTTTGTCATCTACAAACATTTTAATTTCTTGCTATCTAATATATAAATATGAATGTTTGTTTTTTCGTACTGTATGCGTTGCCTCACGGCTCATCCGATTGCAATAAAACTTTGTCAAACTTTGTGCTTGCACTTCCGGAAAGGTTATAGGCATAGTAAAATTAACTTACAGTATGTCTTATATATAAAAATCAATGTTTGTATGTCTGCCATACAGTTCATTTTGACAACATATGCTTGCACTTGCGCGAAGGTTATAGTAAAATTAACTAACAGTAGGTAGTGCGTGTGTAGACAATCGGCAGCAATCGCCAAACGTCAGACATACAGAAAAAGAAAACATGCACTTCAATGAACACAAACACTTTCTTTCTTCGAGTGGCAGTAAAATGCTTACCGGGAACTGGCTAGTCTATTATAATATCTACTAACCATTAATTTCTATCAAAAATTCAAAGCTCTATGAAAATTTATTATGAAACACTTAATGCATCTATGCTTTGAGATATGTTATTGCCGCTAAGAAAAAAAAATGTTTTGTATTACCGGGATTTCTATTTGCTATACCGATATTTATAATAAAAAACTGAAAAACTGGAATTAAAATATGTTCTTCCGGTATTGAAATCCCTACCCGTGAAGAATATAATATTATACAAAATATACAATTGGTAAAAACTATGTGTGCTGCATGGTTGTCATTCAAGTACTCCTGTCTTTATAATATATAATTAATTTATTTGTACACAAAAATATAAATATAACAATTATATTTATATAAGTAAAAAACTTTATTGTATGAATGTTTTTATTATCATTACAGGTAAATGATATACATCATTGATATTATAATAAAAATGTCAGATTAAAAAAAATGAAAACATGAAAATGAATGATTTTAGTTTCTTTTTAGGTAAGTATTTTTTTACTGGGTAGTCTCAGCTGGAAGAGGCCTGCATGTTCCAGTACGAAGGAATGTGATACCTGGAAAAAAGCATATATTTACTGTAAATATTATAGTCATTATATAATATAATATAACGTTGAC
The DNA here is from genome assembly GCA_031772345.1 of Himalopsyche anomala. NCBI lineage: Eukaryota > Metazoa > Arthropoda > Insecta > Trichoptera > Rhyacophilidae > Himalopsyche > Himalopsyche anomala. The sequence goes on along the minus strand of CM062832.1, from coordinate 16,019,247 downwards.
TATTCTATTTTTCTACATCCATACACACATACACATGCATTTTTATAAAACATTTAATATTGAAAAGGAAAAACAGAGAAAATCATTTTAAAGTACAAGAGGTAGATGTAATAAAACTTTAAGTGGTTTAACTACTACAAATGTTTTTAAAGTTGTAGAGAACAAAAAAATGATTAATGTACCCGTAAACAAGGTTATTTTTTACAAAACTGCAATGGTATTGCAGCGTTGAGTGACTATTTTAAATTTTAATATTCTAATCAAATATTTATGAAAGTTTCAAAAATTTATTTTGCAAAATATTTATTTATTATCAAAAATGCGTCAGTTTTAAAAGTCTTCAAAAGCCTACACGTAATTTATAGTAAACTTTGAGCAGTCATATTATTAAAATGAGCATCTGAAAGCTATTAATAATATGAGCGCCTTATATTAGTAAAAACACAATAATCCTTTGTACTTCATTCCACTTTATTTAATATGTCAGGACAGGTCAGGTTTTTCAAAGGCTTTTTGGATTTGAGTAGGTTTTGAGACTAAATACGTTTTTTAAAATGCGTTTTCTCTGTATTTAGAGAGGTTTGGAATTTATGGATTGTGTAGATATTGAAATAGAGAACAAGTTGGCATCAAAATTTGAAAAAAATCAAAAATGGTCTTTAGATCCTCATATGTGTATTATATTATATCGATGATAAGGTGTATTTTCCAAAAAAAAACTATTTTAAAAGCTCATACTAACAATACTAATTTTCAACTCAATTTACTCTAAAATGGTTACTGGCGAAAAAACTCTTCCCAATTAAAGATACAAACCAATTTTGTGGAACGTTGACTTTATTATTTTGCTTTTAGAAGATAAATGAATATGAAATCGTAAACAAGTATTTTTAATGTGAAATAATTTAAAAACATTTTTTTCTTCAACGCGTTACAATAAACGTGACTACTCTAGAACAGGATTCGCCAAAGGGCATGTAAAAGTACCAAACGCTCTTAAGCAATTATGGCAAGGCAATTAATTTTGTCAACTGCAGCAACAACAAATCTTCATTATGAATTACAATGATGTTGTTTTTCAATTTTCTATGGGTGTTAAAGCTGTGTTGCTGCAGTATAATATTTTAATTATTTGTTTATAATTGAAACTCTGTCATTATTTGAAACTTGCTGTTTTGTGTATCCTATCTTTATTATTACGTAGCATGTTATAGTGTAATTAACTTTTCCGGTTCTTAGCTCAAGAAATGCGACCCCAATACCCACATTTTCTTAAATATCTATTTTAATATGGGTGATACAATGTTTGTTATTAAGGTGTTCTTATATCATAGTCTTTTGGACCTTTTGTAGTTTATATAAATACGCTATAACAAGATAAGCGCCCGCTTATCAGCGATCGTTCGTAAGATAACTAGGCTGAACGCTTCAGTTGCAAATTCATATTTGTGCTGGAATGACGTCTTTTTAACGCGCAACTTAAAATATGGTTATTTATTAAAAAACCACGCATTTTTATAAAAAAAATGTGTGAGGAATGATGCAGAGAGATATTTTAAAACCCTTAGACTATTTTTTTTGAAATTCATAAGAATAAGGCCAATAATGAGGAAACCACTGGGGTCTCTAAACGACCCGCATCGGCAGAGAAGTATTTTTCTAGTCTCCGAGCTGCGAGAGTTAAATTTACAGCTTAGCTTTGAAACTATTTACAGGAATGTGACAATTTTAATCTTGTTTCTTCGAGTTTGTTTATTCAAGTTATTAGGGAAGTAATACGAAATAAAAATCATGAAAGCAGCTAAACAGTTATTCAAGTGATATACAAAAAAAACTGATAATTACTTAAGCCGCATTGTCTTGCGCACTCGAGCCTGCTCATATTAATATATGTCTGTCGGTTGGTTCCGCAGACGGGATTGTATTCAGGAGTCACTGGGCAACGCGTGAGACAGTCGGCATCTGGGGCAGCGGGATTTGCTGATGCAGCGGTCGTTGGAGGAGCAGCAGTTGTAGTAGGCCTAAAAACAAAACAACATAAAATTACATCATACTGTCCTCGAGTGAGTTAAAACTTTGATATCTACGATAGATTTGACGGTAGTTACAAAGTTTTGTGGAAGTTTATTTTTAATATGAAATTTAATTTGAAAACTTTATTGTTCCACTTGTTGTGTTCCAAAATGTGACAGGTGTTTTGCCTCTTTTAAAAGTCTCATCAGACCATCGCAACGCTTACGAATAAACTAAGTGTCACATTTTTTAACTCAACAAGTGGAATAACAAAGTTGTCAGATTAATTAAATAGTCAAGAATGTTTTTTTATCAAAATGCGCTCAATTCATCCCGATAAAACTATCTAACAATTTAAGGAAGTATAAAACAATATAATTGGGTCGATTGCTTCAAATACCCGAAACGAAGAACTAGGTTTTGCATTAAAAAAACAATTCTGAGATCAAAGTTAATATATTTTTTCTCAAAATTTTAGATGTTCACAATGTTAGAAACATCCGTAAAAACGCCAATTTTTACTAACTTTCACTAAGTTTATTTAAATTAAACACTTTTTCACTCATTCTAAATTATTTATTATAGATGAGGACAGATTTACCTCACTTAAATAAACATGATCATCTTTAATTATGATCATTGAAGAATTTACAACGAATACCTTGAAAGGGTTGCTAAATCTATATATATAAAACAAAGTGGGGTTATTTACACCACGTATATCTCGAAAATTGCAGCACGGATTTCAAAGATCTTTGATTTATTAAATTTGTCTTTGCCTAGAGTAGCAGAATAAGCATTAAAACATCGAAAATTTATCACGGGAAAAAAATTATGTGGAAAATTAATATTCTCATACAGTTTTCAAATGACGAACAGCTTCAAATGATAAAATGTTGTAGCATGCTTCAGATAAATATACTAGATGCCACTGTTTTCTATATTTATTTGTTTTTCCTTCTTTTGCATACGATTGACTTTTAAATAATTTTTAATTTAGAGTATGGGTAAGAATAAAAAATATCGATGATATGAAATGAAAACGAAAGAAAATCGGATAATATTGAAATAAGGTTATGTTTATAATTAGGTATGATAAATTTTTGACAACAATATTTTGCACGAACGTTGCTCTACTCTGAGATGACACGTTAGTTAACTTGGAACGCTATATCGAAGAAATTTTAACGTCGAAAGCAAGGCAATGCGGTTTCTGATCACCCGAATGACTACTGATGCTCTTGGTCGCATTTACATATTTCATCCGAAAAATGACGAATGCTTCTACTTGCATGCCAACAGCTCAATTTTCTTGAAAATGGTACTCATTGGGACATGACAATCGCTAAAGAAATTGTTTCTGAATCTCCAAGCCAGATTCGCATATTATTTTCTATCATTATTTTGACAAGCTTCCCATCGAATCCATGTGAACTGTGGAACAAGTACAAAGATGACATGTCGGAAGACATTTTACATCGAATTCATGTCAGTTTAGGGAATCCCGATCTCGAAATGAATGAAGAGATACACAACCAGGCTTTACTTTAGATGGAAGACATTTGTTACCTCATATTCAGCAGTTTTTTTGTCAAGTTAGGAATGCCAACGCCAGATGGTGGAATGAACGACGCTTTCAATCGAGAATTGGAACGTGAACGTGAACATGAATATGATCGAGATGCATTGAACTAATCAGTTCGAACGAATGTACTACTGTTGAACCCGCAACAGAAAGCATTGTACGATACGTTAATGAATGCAATTGATTATGGAAATGATAGCTTATTTTTCATCGATGCGCCCGATGGAACTGGGAAGATATTCCTCATGCCATTGATTATGGCCACTGTTCGTGTGAGATCCGAAATCGCTGTAGCAGTTTCTTTTTCTGGAATAGCAGCCACGTTGATAAAAGGATGGCGAATGACTTATTCAGTGTTGAAATAACCGCTGAACCTTTAAACGACTGGAAAACTGACATGCAAGATTGCAAAACACACAAATGACCAAAGTTTTGGTAGCAAGTAAAATCATCACCTGGAAGCACTCAATCAAACTATAAAAGATATATACAATGACTCAAGATGTTTTGGAGGTGCAACGATTCTACTATCTGACGTTTTCCGCCAAACACTACACGTCATTCCAATATCGACCGGTGCCGATGAAATAAACAATGGCCTCAAATCATCGACTCTGTGGCGCTATGTGAGGAAACTTCAGCTGACGAAAAACATGCGAGTTGCATTTCTAAACGATCCATCTGCCGCAGATTTCTCCAAGCAATTGCTGACTATCTGTAACGGCCGTGTTCCTGTCGACGAATCGAATGGATTGATTTCGTTTCTGCCGAATTTTTGCAATTTCGTCTCATCGAAGGACGACCTCATCAACAAAGTGTTCCCGAACATCATTGCTAATTATAAACATCATAATTGGTTGAGTGAACGAGCAATTCTTGCAGCAAATAACAAAGATATGGATCATTTCAACTTCACAATTCAAAATCAAATCGTTGGTCCACTGCATTCCTTTAAATCTATCGACTGTGCCACGTGAATAACATCATTTCAATGTAATTAAAATACTTTTCATTTTGAATTTTGCACATTTATTGAACATAATTCATTTTGAGGATTCATTTAAACTAAATTAAATTCAGCCAACACAACATTTATTGATTCTGAGGCGGTACAAAGTCGTTGGGTCAGTTAGTAAAACATAAATATGAGACATATATTAATTTTGTGAATAAAGTATAATATTTATTTTTGCTAGATTGAGTTTATTATTTGTACCTGAAAAAAAAAGATTAATTCAGTAACAAACCTTGATAAAACGACGAGTAGACGTGACCTTTTGCCATATATTATAACAATAAATAAGAGTAATAAAACCTTCATTCAGTTGTCGATATAAGACGGCTGGTTTTTATGAGAATCTTGTTTAAAATATTATCGCATTTTTGTGTATCTCAATTTAGGTCAAGCAATGTCACGCGCTATGCAAAAAAGTCACGTTATCGCGGCAGGTCAAAACGAATATTCTTATTTAATGCGATATTTGTTTATATAAATATGTCCGAAAATCTCTTAAACTATTTTTTTAACACACTATTTAAATCGCTCAGTTTGTGATCGAATTATCAAAGTTGTTGCTTTTAACAATAATAATGAGCGAAACCGGTCACTATAATACACAATTTTTAAATATATATTTCAACTCCGCCAAGAATTTGAAAGTTCAAACATTCAAATGAATTTCCACATTAAACTTTGTAAATTAAAAAAAATACAGTACTTTGTTCTGGCGATGGCCTAAAGCAATATCTCATTATTTGCGTAAAAATTTAACTCTTATTTAATTTAATTTGTGCAATTAAGTTCTGCCAAATGTATGTGAATTCAATCAATAAACTAACCACTAAAATTTTTGTTTTTATGATATCAATATAATGGATCATATGATCTCCTTATGGAGACCATATATTACTTATTTCAACACAAGTTTTTCTACGAGAACTGCTTGATACTCAGTCGCACAACCTCTCTTTTTATTCAAATATAGTAATGCATAGGACGGGATAGAGCTAGGAAAGGACTGGCGGTTAGCTAATTGCCATCGCTACGCTCACTAATTTTAGGATTATATGAGTAAAAATCCAGCTGCGTAGTCAAGTGTCAATACCATTTACGTAAAACACGAGGTCACGGGTTCGAATTCCAGGACGGGCAGTTTTTAAAGATTGATTTTTCTATCGGTTTATTGATTTTTTTTCCATCTGGCATGGATGTATGTGATGTCTGAGATTCCTTTCCATTTTATTCTTAACTAAAAACAGGTTTAGCGAAAGCGACTAGCTTACCACTAGTCCTGTCCTATTCATATTCCTATATCCTTATATTTATACTCTTTTTGAAAAATAGAGGTTGAGCAACTGAGTAGCAAACAATTCTTGTAGAAAAAATCCGTTGAGATACCTCCATTAGGAGGCTACAAGCTCCATATTTAGAGCGGACATGGATAAAAAAGAAGGGTAGTAGGAAATTTGTAGACATCACAAACATCCATAAATTCTAATACAGTGTTTCTCAACCTTTTTGGGAGCGTGGTCTCTTTTGAGTGTTTTTATTTTTCTGTGGCCCCCATACCTTTTTTATTTTTTTTAGCTCACCGAGAAATTTGAAATCCTCAATTTGCCCGTGGCCCCCCCGAACTGTGTTGTGTCTACCCAAAACAAAAATAAATCTCTGTGGCCCCCTGGGGGGCCACATGGCTTACCGTTGAGAAACCGTGTTCTAATAGAACATCGATAAATAGATTGAAAAAATTCTGTTCGTACTGAGATTTTAGCCCATAAGATCCATTACGTAGGCTAAGTACGGAATAGTTATTTGTTTACTTTGTTGTGCTTAAATCATTTTCGAGAAAGCTTTACTACCCTTTTAGCTCACCTTGGTCTGTTCTGTTGATTCTGGTTTCCATTTCCCCATTGGTTTCCTCCGTTTCCTCCTCCCCATTGGTTACCTCCGTTGCCCCAGCCGTTATTGTTTGGGCGCCTCCCACCGTTGTCATTTCCAGGAAATCCAAATCTGTTCTCAGTATCCGCATTATCATCTGCGGTTCCATCACCACCCTCTGGGAAGGCCAAGTCGTCTTGCCTGACAACTCTTCTTCCGCCTGGAGACTGCAGAGATGGAGCTATCTGGCATAATGTGATCACTGAAAAAAGGTTGTGCATAATTAGTTAAATATGATTTTTGATTAACTATTTTTAAGTTCAGGCAAACTTTTTTCCGAATACGAAACGACAAATAAATGCATCTAAAGTTTTTATTCCTGATTTTTGGACCAAACTTCTTTACCAGTTTCACCGGACAGTGAATATTCTAACAATGAATTTCCATACTTGTATAGCTGAAACCGGGATCTTATATATTTTTTTTTTACCGAGAAACTTGGTTTGACAATGATAAAATATCAGTATCAAAGAGTTTTGACTGTATGAAAAGTATCACATATTTAAATAAAATGTCTCACGAATAGAGATGATATATATATATTTTAAATATGCTTAGAGTTGTATCAATATTGACAGGTTTCAGAATTGATGACGTTTTTATTGATCTATCATTGTCTTATGAAATTAAGTTATTTTTATTATATTTGACAATTATTTATGAAAAGTACCGATTCCAATATATTTTCAATGCTAGTTTTTATAAGAATTATCGATACCGATTTGTATGCACGCCTGGTAGATCAATCAATAGATCAGTTGGAAACGCTCGTGATTAGCAAAACCGATCTTTATCCTAATAAATAAATGTTAAATTAGTACAAAATAGTTTTCTATTTTTTAATATACCTTTTCACGAAGTTGAAAGTGAACATCTTAAAGTGATTGGTATTGGAATTTGCATTGCGTTATGAAATACAAAAATTCTTCCTTATGACAATTCATAATTCGAGCATTTAAATGCAGCAACTTAATTCAAAATGTTAATTACATCTTTTAAAAATTCCCAGACATGGAAAACGAACAAAAAAAATGCTCTGAACGATCGGTTGGCTCCGTCAACCATACTACTCGGTTGCATCTTGGAAAATTACAAGGCATTTAAAGACTTCTCAGTGGTTTATAAAAAATAGAAAAGCTTTTCCGTTTACTATTTTTATTTAACAATCTGCAACCAAGCCTTGATAAACTTTTATTCGGACATTCTGGAAAAAAACGGGTTTTGTTGTTACGCTCTAAAATACACCTTGCAACAAGAGTGTGAGGCCCTAGCAAATGATGGTGCATATTAGGAAATCCAATCCTGGACCTTTTTTATGATCCTCATATTTTGGGATTGTCAATTTTCCCAATCCCGGGAACATTCAACATATAATCGTGTATAAATTTGGGATTGAGAATTTTTTTCTCAGCAAAAAAAAATTGTCGATTTGAAAAACTAAGGAATTTGCGGAATTCCCAAAATGCAAAGATGGGAGACCTTTTTTTCAGCTCAAGAATTTACGAAACTGATAAAATTTGAAAAAAAAAGGATCTTTGTTTTTTAACACTCGCGCAACTTTCTCAATCCCGGGATTATCACAACTCAGAATTTCGGTATCTCAAAATTGGACGAGATCCTGGGATTGGTAGCCCTAGTTGATATCACATTAAAAACACTTCATATTTACTAGCGATTGAATACCTAATTGACAGGAAAACAATAAACCGGCTACATTAACGATACAGTATTACATAATATCGTCAAGTTCATTCAACTGCCGGTTACTTCAACTGTATAAAATATATTGATATTTATTTAATAAATACCAAATATATAGGCATATTTTTTAAACGTATTGTTTTTCTTTACTTTTGTCATCCATGTATTAAAATAATTTTGTTACGGATAAATTATCTGTTAATTACAAATGACGGTTAACAATAACCGTTTACCTGCAATGTTAACGCGTGTGCTGTCCCTTCTTTTTACATACATTAGCAATAGCAAAGATTTTTTGTTGTTGTTTGACTTATTACTAAACTAGTTTTAATATTATTTTTAGACTCGTTGCAAATAATTGAATAAAAAGCCCATTGAAAATTGTTAGCATCACATTTCTTGGCGCAAATACAATTAAAAGATATTGATTATAAATAAAATGTTTTGAAGAAATACGGAGAATCTCGTCATTCAATGACATACAATAACTTTAACTTATATGAGAGCATCAAAGATTTATTTCTTCAAATAACTTTTACTACGTCGAATTTGTTTTATTTCTTAGAGTCATTTTATTTGCCCAAAATTGTATGGGAGTGTACTTGATTTAGTATAAGCAATAAACTAGAGATAGCGGAAGGCTGAAATTTGCATCATGAACAGTATTACGTTAGTAAAGTATCATTACAATATTTCATATCATGAAACAAAATTATTTCACATAAAAATTGCAAAATTTGAATCGAAATAACAAAAGATTTTTATTTTTATTATAAGCGTAATTGTGGGGTTATAATGCTAAACGTACTATTTCCAAAACTCAATCTTTTCAGTAGAGTCAAATACTATAACGAATAACACAAACAAAATAACATTTGCATAAAAACATGATTTCCAATTTGAAGACGACATATTATATTAAAACTAATAGGATCAGTCGATTCCTTGGGCTTGAATTACTCTATCTGCATACCTAACTCAATGTTGCTCATTTTGGAAATAATACGTTTTGATATAAAATAAAATAACTTAGATTATTCCACGTATTGTGTTACAAACTGTGATACGTTTTTGCCTCTTTCAGAGGCATTATCAGACAACTACTTTCGCAAATACTTAAGTACGTTGTGCATTATAACCCCACAATTATAAACATACTGTAAAAATACAGCCAAATAAAATTGGTATGCATTAGGGATTCTGAAGTCTCGGGTTTTTCAAAGTCCCGGGACTCGAGACGTGATAAAGTCAAAGTCCCGGGACTTGGGACTTTTATTTCCCCTTCAATAAAATTATAAATTCATTAAAATTAAATATTTGTATGTATGTACTAAAAAGGGATGATAACGATACATGTATTGAAAAAATAACAATGAATTGGGTAAAATTATGACCGTTACTTCACAAATCACAATACAGCTGAAAATAGTGAATAACATTTGTAAATAAAACAACATCATGTATAAACATTTAATAATATTTTGTAATTTGTTTTTACTACAGTTATATTTTTTATACGAATATAAATTGATTTAAACAAATTTCTAATAACATAAATGGAGATATCTTTCTCCTAAACGTTTTTTAATATTTTGTTTCAATTAAACTAATTTTTTTGAGCGTTTTTTACGCAGTTAAACGTATATTTTTTTTCGTACGTACTTTAAAAGGCCGCCGAAAGTATGCGTTAATTAAAATAAATACATCTTTTGAACACATTTATTTATTAATAATGAAAATATTAAATTAATTGAATAATAAAATCAGAACCTCAAATCATACATAGTATGTATTATTTACACAAAAGTTAATATTTTATTTTTGCTTATCAAAATATGATTTTAAAAATAATAATGAATTTAATGACGAATCAGAGAGCCGATTTCTTATTTTTGTAATAAGCGTTGTTGCAACATTGTTTTTCCAAAACATTGATCTTTCTTGTATTCTTTTCGAAAAACAATTTGTCCCAGCTGAACTGTTGATAATAAAACATTTATAATCCGCCTTGATTTATAACATAATTATCTAGAAATAACTATCGGCTTCATTATTTCTTGGAATTCTGTGAATCCCAAGCTTCAAATTGTTGAACTATTGAGTTAAGCGAGCACGGGTCTAAGTTTTTTTGTATTTCTGCATGTCTCTACCCATTGAAAATAGTTGTTTCGTATTACAATATATAAATAGATGTTATTTGAAACGTCTACAATTATAAACCTAAACAGCTGTTTCTTTCATAAGGTGCCTTTTATACTTAATTTTGTTAAAACCCCGGCCTTTAATCCTTAGCCTGAATATAATGCATTTTTTTCAAAACTGACCTCAAGGATAGACACCAATGTAAATTTATTTTAAATCAAAATTAACTTTTTAGGTCACATTAGCGATTGCTTGCATCCAATTTTATTTTGTTAGAATGGTTTTTTCAAAATTAAAATGTAAAATTTGGCTGTCTTAAGTCCCGGGACATTCAACAAAAAAGTCCCGGGACTTACGACAGAAAAAAAGCTTAAAAGTCCCGGGACTTTTGTCCCGGGACGTCTCGACACAGAATCCCTAGTATGCATAGTTGTTTATTATCATATATTAAAAAATGAGTCGGATTCGTGGTCGAGTGGTCAACATCGTTGCTCGGTTGTCTCGGTGCTCAAGCGTTCGAATACCAGTACGGATATTTTTTAATACATTTTTACATTTTTTAATACATACTCCGTTTATTCCGATCTATAGGCTAACCTCTAGACCTGTTCTAGCCCTATCCGTCTATCTTCTACTCTTTTTAAATAGAGAGGTTGGACAAATGAATAACAATTTGTTCTTGCAGAAAACTTCTGTTGAGATAAGCTCAATTGGAAGTTTATAATGCTCTTTATTAAAAACGGACATGGCTTAAAAATAAAACATGATAATTTATTTGCGGTATTGAATTACGTTCTTAAATGATTTGAAACAACTCACATATTTTCATTATTTTTTAATTGCTTTGAATGCGAATGGCAATTAAAAATTTATCTCGACTTATAAGGAACACGTTTTTCTTGAAACTCGATTAGTCAAGTTACTTTGAGTAAACAGTTATATTATTTGAATACAGCTTTGACATGAAAAAACTTTCTTGCTGGATATAACCAGGTCTTGATTATTTCATGAAATTGTAAAATCATTTCATTAAAAAAAAACAGTGATAATGTTTATTGATAAACATAAAAAATAAGAATAACTTAACTCGTAGAATAAATAATATGAACAAGGAATTAAGTTTAAACTATGTTTGTTTATTTCACTTTTGTTGACAAAAAAAGAAACGCGTTTAACCAAATAAAAACCATAATCAAATTATCACTGTTTTAACAAGCAATTGACAAATAAATGCTTTGTTTTACATATTCACAATTAGTTACAAAAGTATATCTTAAAAATTATCGGATATTGATAGCTTAAATTCCGAAATATTAACTTACTGCACATAACGAAGAAGACAAGAAACTTTGCCATTTTAAATATTTGCTTGAATCCACTTAAACTGAATAAACACTGTGAAACAACTGACCGTCGGCCTGTCCGCTGATGACTACGGCGGTTCCGTAAAATATTTCCTATTTCATCAATCCAACGTGTGTGTATTTATTTTATTAATTGAGAATTCCCCAAGATTTGTTGCTCGCTTAACACTTTCAATGTCGAATAAGTCATCGGTTTTTACACGACACAATAAAATAATATATATTTATTGAGCTACTATTGTTGTTTTTTTTAATTAGTATAATAAATATTACATCGCTCTACACTCTACAGAATAAAATGATCAAGCTAAAATGGTAAAAAAAAAACGTATATATTTAATAATCAATATTCTCCAAAATCTGTTTACAGTCTATTCACACAACTTTTTGCTTTCCAAACTGACCAACTGAGGGCGTAACCCACAGTTTTTTTAAAACAGGTTTTTTTTCAATAATCACAATGTATCCAATTTAATACACGTTCAACAGGATGTAAGCTGCGAATTCCAAGTTAGTATCTTAATTTAGGTTCAAAGTTTGAAAAAGAAGAGCCTATGAAAATTGCAACCAGGAAAAAAGACCTAAAAAAAGGTTTTTCATAAACAAGTTATTAGTTTAAGTCAATTAAACACCAGTTAGTAAGTCTCCATGTACTTCAATTTTGTCTATATTTCACAATTTTCATATTGCCCGAAATCATCAAAACACTTTTTTGTAACTCCTGAATTTTTTTTATGTGTGGGTTACGTCCTTTTTCCTTTCCACAGTCGACATGAATTAAATTTGCTATTATTTCGAAATCGATATGGTATAACATAATATACATCATTCGAAATGCCCGTGGCTCGTTATTAAAATTACATTTCCAAAACCTAATAAATCTATACATTTTTTTTGGGGTATGTTACATTATTTTATTTTTGTCAAATATAAGAATTGTTATAAACAAACCTTTTTACATTCGTTAAAACTTAATTTTATTGAGATAGGTACACGTCATTATTATTTTTACTTTCTACTTGATTGTTATTTACTTATTTTTATTTATTAATTTAACATCGTACTGCCAGGTTGGTTCTTAAATAACAAAAGTGGAAAAAATGAGTTAAGTACACAATGATATTTTTAAATATAAATAAATTGTCTGTGATAATTTTGTTGGCGTATTTATTATACTTGTTTGGTGATAGTTTCCAGTTATGAATACAGATTTGTACGCGGGTAATTAATTTTCCCTTTTTAATAATTCTCTCATTTGTTTTTGTTGGATCTATATTTTGATATTAAAATACGCTACGTAACGTAAAATATTGAAACTAGAAGCTTTACACATAACGTTAAAATTGTTAATTTGTTGTTTACTCAAAACTATCAATTCGTTACTTAACAATTTCTTCCAGTACAGTGACTGTATTTAAAATTCATTTCGGCAGTGTTAATTGTCTTGGTAATGTTTTGTTAGTGCTGTAATAATATTGTGCTTACTACGTTATATTTAGTCCAAAATTTAATATCTTACAGAAGTGAATTAAAACCTTTTGATTGTCAAAGAACATTTTATTTCCATTTACTCAGCTTAAAATCATTATTCATAAGACTTGATTCTGCTGCCACATTTTATATATTTTATACGCATATTCCTGACGAGATTTGTTTGAATTTTCAAACAAATATTCATTCTATTTTTTTATCTTTACTTTACAGTTTAATATTTCATTCAATTGAAACAGTCGCACATTGGTGCTAAAGAAGTTTACATACATACATATAATAAAGCAAACAATCGTTTAGCAACAAATACGTCCTGGCAGACGCATACAAGTCATTCATGTCAATATAGACACCCCGACGAATAAAAATGTAACTTAAATTTGTTAAGTTAAGCTTAAATAAAGCAGAATCAAATACCATTGTCTAATTTAACGCTTCGATTCTTTATCGACCGGTAATTAATTGTTCGAACCTTTATTTGACTTTCTTGCAAAGTAACTAAAAGTGAGTCATTACTTATTTGAATTGTGGGTTTCGTTTACATGTGCATGTAATGATGTATTGAAAAATATACATTTGGTATTTAAATTATAGGTTAAGCAAAAGAAAAACACTCAAAATCTTATTTATAGTGAATAAAATGAAGTTCAATGAAAAATTATCTTGTAATGTTAGAAAAAGATATCTTGGTTCAGCTTTTATGAGGACTTAAAACTATAATAGCGTAAAACAGTAGCTATATTATTAAAATGTCTTTAAATAATATATTTCAAAATTATGAAAACTTTCCTATTCATCAATATTAAACATTTGTCACTCTCTACTTTAATATGACGTATGCCGTTTGTTAATTGATCAGATTTCTAAAATATATTTAAATCTAACTTTCTAGTAGATTATAAATTTTTGGTTGATTGTTTTTGTATCTGATGGTATAAAAGTATTGTTTAATTGAACCAAGCCATGGCTAAGACAGTTGTGTAGTATTTTACTGCATTTATAACATTTTAACAATGTGATCACATTGTTGAATCAACACAATAAATCATCATTATTTGCTTAAGAGACATTCCTAAAAATATTTGAGAGAGTTTTACGTTCGATTTAGCTTTCAATTTTAAGTAATTTGTTTTTTTGTTGTTGTTTTGTAATTGTCTACCCTTAATTCAAATCATACCCGCCTCTAATAAAACATTTCAACAATAAGTATTTTATATAAAATTATATTAATTAAGATTTTAGCAAAGATAAGGATATAAATACGTACGAGGGCTCTGGAAACAAAGACGGCAGTTTCTATGTTTTTTTTTCGAAAACGAGCTGCGTGATGTATTTCACAAAAAAAAATGTAAATCATATTAATACTAACGAAAATTATTAAATAAATGGAAATGCCAATATTTAAGAATTACAAAAACTGCCGCTTTATTTAAACAAATCATCATATGGGCCCATTAGAGGTAAAATGAGCCAAGTGGTATTTTGATAGAAAAAATGCGTTGTAATGTTCTACACCTCTTAAAGTATCGTAAAAGTGAATTGAACTTATTTTATACACATTGCAACAGTGTTATCTCAGTAAAATAAAAATATGCAATCCAACAAAACACCAAATAAAGACGTGATTATAATTAAAAGTCCAAGAAAACAGGTTTACCATTTTACTAGTTGGATCACTTCACGTCTCTATGACACATATATATGTATCATAACTGTGAAATGACAAGTAATTAGAAAATAGTGAAATACCAATATCATAGGTATGTATATATACAGGCAAGTGGAACACGAATAGATTAAAATATATATTGATAAAACTGCCATTACTGGAAAAAGGGAATACGAAATTATCTGTATGGGGATGTTAACCGCTAAGTGTTGATTAATCGGGTACAAGTACTGCTTCGTATATAGTAATAAAAAAACATATATTTAAATCAGTATTAATATGGGGTAAATAAAAAGCGAATAAAGTCAAATGAATCGAATCATAAAAAGGTTATTATGACTAACTTTATTAAGCCTCAGTGACAATATTGACGGGTATAGATTAAATCAGTGTCACGTTATTCGAAGAGTTTTCAAAAGCGTTTCAATCGAAAGCCAACTAACTGAAAGGGTAGACAAGCACTCTAAGCTTCAATGAAAGCTTTTTACAAATCCACACAAATCGGATGTATTCATAATGAAAGAAACTCAAATATTGACGAGCTTGTTATTCTACGTATCAATGTATCTTTTTGTACAACCTTTAATTCACATGGCAGAATAAGCATACTAATGAGAGCGGCACTGTTATATGTAGATATCTCTTTTTTTATCTAAATGAAATTTTATTTTTTTCTCCTTGCTTACTAATTAAACAGACATAAATAATCCTTTTATTTTATCTAGAATAAATACCGACATGATTTGCATTCAGTCGCTGAAACAGAGTAAAACGTTGGTATAGATATCCACTTATCAAGTTCTAGAGTGTGTTAGCATTAGAAAACCTAGGTGTTCAATAAATTCTGTTTTTTTAAGCGCTGATTAATTTACACTTCATCACATAAAGGCATAAGCAAGTCAAGCTGAAGGCAGATCAAGATTATTAAAAAATGTATAAAAAAATGGCAGTTTCCGTTTGAGGTTTTTATGATTTATAATATATTATCATTCTCAATTACATAGGGTTATTTATTATAATATAAATATTTTTTTATGTGTTCATTTTGAACCGTTCAAAGTTTTACTTAAAACGGTTGGTCAGCTTGGCATACGAATTCATTATGATAACAATATATTGGATTGTTCTGTTTCAAAGTAGAGAAATTCTTATAATTTTATAATAATGATAAAAAATAACAAATTACTGTAAAAATAAAATCCAATACAATATGACTTGTCTCCATGTTTTTTGAAACTATCAAACATCTCTTTAGAGGGTTTTGAAACTGAGCGTTTCATTCATATATTAAAATAATACTTGTTTACAAAATGCAATAACAACTTCCTTACTTTTTCACATATAGTTTGATTTAATTGTTATTTTTCTATAAGATTCAAAGATATAATAAGGAAAAAAACATAATCAACTCTACAATAATAATGAATTACAGTTAGTCAATAGCTATTAAATTTGAAGTAGGGATTGATATACCAGACGAGTATATTAATACCGGTATGACAAATATCAGCACTGCTTTCAACAAAACGTACTAAAAAAAGCAAAAATTCGTCCAGTTGATATAGCAATGCCAGGCGAGTAAATCATATCCGGTATTTTGATAAATCATAAAAAATATCGAAACATAAACGAGTACTTTTCATTAAGATCTTTTTTACCATGTCCGCTCCCAATGTGGAGCATATGGACTCCTAATGGAGTTTATCTCAACAGGAGTGTTTCTACGAGAACTGCTTGTTACTCAGTTGCTCAACCTCTCTTTTTCCAAAGAGATTAGGAATAGAAGGATAGGGCTAGGACAGGACTAGTGGTTAGCTAATCGCTCTTTATACACCCATGCCTTCGAACAGAAATTCATAAATCGATTGAAAAATCAATTTATAAAACTTTTCGTACTGGGATTCGAACCCGTGAACTCCGTATCCGAAGCCAACGACTTTGACCACTTGACCACACAGGCGGCATTAAGATCTTACAGTTTCTTAAAATAATAATATATCATTGAAAGATTCATTAACTTTGGAACCTGTCAATATTGGTAATTTTTAATTAATTTAATTCATTTCGAGCAATTTCATTTAAGTACATGTTTATTAAAAAATCGACTTTGGCTCATTACCAATAACAAAATACCGATATTTTTGTATTTCAAAACTGATATTTCAGTATTGAAATATCGTCCGAAATACCGGAATGCTGGTTTCGGTAATACCGGTATTGAAATCCCTAATCCGAAGATCAATGGCGATGTCGTAATGCTTCTTGGAAAACTATTGTAAAAACTTTTATATTGTTTACCTTATTACTTAATTAATTACTCTGGTTGTCTATGTTTACATTCATTCAATCAAAGATTTATTATTTGACGCCATGAAATTTGTTTTCCATTATTGCATTTCATTTGAAATTACTTATTTACATTTATCACAATATTTTCATGTAAGTAATGTCGAGATTTTTTTTTATCAATTTGACCGCAATATCCTAGATACGTTTAATTAATTATTAATATTTGTGATTATTTCACAGGTAAAAAAAACGACAGGAAGCCCTACCACCACTTGATAATATAATTTACTATTTTTTTTTTAACCTATACAATCTTTTCTATACCACCATTATTGCGGTTACATATTACTTTTATATTAATACCATTACAACCTGGCCGAATAAAACAAAATATATTTAAATAACGAAATTAATTTGCATTGACTATTAATATTGTTTTAATTCAGTTGTTTTGTTTAACTGTCACTTGAAATTTTACGTAACCTCAAAAATTTCAACGTCTTGTTGTCATTGTTACTCTTTTTCTACTCAATATATGAGGATATTAGTTGCAAACACGGTTTATTTCAAAATGCTTAATTTCATTTTGAAAAAGAATGTACATTTTAAAAGTATTTTTAATTTTACATTACTTTAGAATGATATTTTGTATGTTATCAAGAAATTTTTGAGACTTTCAAAATTTATTTTTATCTACTAAATTACATTCATGGTTCATGTTTCAACAGTTTTGGAATGAGTCGGATTTGCAAATAATAGTTTCATGTCTACTCTAACCTAACCTCAATGTTCATATTTTTTTAAATGTTTATACTTAAGAACATAAGGTGATTTAAAATCCAAATGACTGATATTCGGAAAAAATAAATGTGCACTTCAAGAGGAGACTTATTTATAAAACGTGGCAAAATTTATTAGAAAATATTCAATTTCATAAAATTTTCCATTTTGATCAAGCATTGTTTGATTTTAGATGTCCATCATTTATTGTCTGAGGTCTGTATTTATTTTATTGATACAATGATGCGCCATAAATTAAAATACAAACAAAAATGTATTATTTAATATTCAAGGTGATTTATATGTAAAATCCAGTTTATTCATTTGTTTACGTGGCAACGACGCATGCGTGGTTGTCATTGAATCTGCAGACAGCCCAGGGCCGTGACATGGTTGCTACGCATATAACGTTCGATGTATTGAAAACCGGATGCACCGGTTTGATTGCTGTCTCTAATTTGTATAGTAAATTGGCGATATATTGATTCTGGACAAAATTGATGAAAACTAATTCAGCCAAATTTGAAAAGAACACCAGCAGTATCAAAATAATCTTTACACATTATTGTTTGAAGATAGTGGCACATCCTTGTTTGACAAAAACATTGTTGATATATTTAATTATAATGTTAACATTAATATTTAACTCTAGTTTATAAGTTATATATACTTTTTTGTATTCACATATAAATAGTTGAACAGATTTAAATCATCGATTTTGTATAACAATATATAATAATAATGAATCCTACTAGGCCACTGTAAAAACTAAACGATTATTAAAACTTTGTTTTTTTAATTAAAAAAATTCCTACGAGATCTGTTTTGAAGTGATTGGTTTAACAATTTTTCTGAATGACGGTTTTGATCAACCAAATGGCAGGGCGAGAAAATTACTTAAAACGTAAAAACATAAAATTTCATAAGTGAAATAAAATCATTACCTTTTTACAAAACATATTCACACTATCAATAATTATGATTAAACATGACTTCTTTCCAAGATAATTTCTTGATATATTATTCATACTAGATTTGAATGATTTTTTAGTTGCTTACACAAAAAATACGATGTTAACGCAATTTACTCAACCTTAAAAGGCTAGAACAATATTGGTGAAAAACCATGAATTAGCGTTTGGTATTTTAAAAAGAACCTGTTTGTACTCATCCATATAAACAACATCTTATCATTTATCACTTGTAGGGTGTTCACTCTCAATACTTGGTGGAAAGGAATTATATTAGTCATCACTTACACGTTATAACTCTTTGATAATCTTTTAATTACATGTTAGAGGTGTTAACTTTTCCGGTTCTAAACTTAAGAAATGCGACCCCAATAGCCACATTTTCTTAAATATCTATTTTAATATGGGTGATACAATGTTTATAATTAAGGTATTCTTATATCATACTTTTTTGGACCTTTTGTAGTTTATATAAATACGCGATAACGCGAGTATGCGATAACGAGATAAGCGCCCGCTTATCAGCGATCGTTTGTAAGATAACTGCGCTGAACGCCTCAGTTGCAAATTCATATTTGTACTGGAAAGACGTCTTTTTTACGCGCAACTTAAAAAATGATTATTTATTAAAAAACCACGGATTTTTATAAAAAAATGTTTGAGGAATGATGCAGAGAGATATTTTAAAGCCCTCAGACTATTTTTTTTCGAAATTCATAAGAATAAGGCCAATAATGAGGAAACCACTGGGGCCCCTAAACGACCTCTATCGGCAGAGAAGTATTTTTCTAGTCTCCGAGCCGCGAGAGTTTTAATTTGTGTTAACTTAGAGTTACTTATTCATAATTCCTACTGTGATTTGTAAATTCTTTTCAATGCCAATTACTTATTACAACTTTTCATTTCAATTTGATATTGTATAAATAGCACTGTTAAATTATATTTCTTATTAGTTGAAAATGCTTGCCTTGAGTGAAACCAGTCCTGATCTTGATAAATAAAAGTGTGAATAAGTTCAAAGGAATATTGTGTTTTTCTTTATCTTATCGTTTTGAGATCAAATATTGTTTAAAGACTATTATACGATATTTTTTCTTTATTGCACTTCCTGCCGTAAATTTTTGCTTGCAAAAAACTGCATAATGTTTATTATTTACCAACGATGCTTTAAAAAAACTTATAATTCCAGGTTTACCTACTTGCGAACGGTTATTTTTGTGAGGTTTTCCCCGAACGAACAGAGTAAAGAATAATAGTATGTGTTGAAAGGCACGTACAAGTAACCTCTCAGGTACACATGTTCACTAACCCTTTTACTGCCAACTGAAATAAGTGATATACACTCATAATACCTTTTTTTGGTCAATAAACTATAGATTATTTTACTAAAAAAACATTTTTCTTAAATGTTTATTTAATTCTTGGGTTTAAATCTTACAAATCTTAATTATCGTCGGGTCATATGGTGCAGCGGTTACCGTTGTGGGCTTCCATGCCGGACCTCACGGGCTCGAGTCCCAGTACGAATAGCATTTTTTCGATTGATTTATCGATTTTTGTTCTAAAGCATGGGTGTTTGTGATGTCTTAATTTCACTCCCACCTTTCCCATCCTTCAATAACTAGGCGTGGCAAAAGCGATTAGTCAGCCGCTAGTCTTGTACTAGTCTTATATTTTTAACACAATTAATCTCTTTGGAAAAGAGAGGTTGAGCGACTAACTTACAAACAGTTCTCATAGAAAAAAATCTTGAGATACCTTCATTAGGAGTCCATATGCTCCACATTGGGAGCGGAAATGGATAAAAATATATTTATATTAATTACAGTGGTAAAATAAAATACAGCATACAAAATCTCATTATTTTTATTAAAAAAATATATACATAAATTTACTTCTAGGCGGCATAACATTAAATAATTTTGGACCGGTCAAGAAAAAAGATTATGTTATAGCAACAAACAGAATATTTTTTCTCAATATATCTGATTTAATTTATTTCCTACTCAATTAACCGGAAGAACAACATAGTAAAAGTTTGTTGTCCTAACACGGTTGCTTGTATTTTACGTATTAATAATTCCAAAAAATATATAATTAACTGAATTAACATGCCATGAATTTAAACAGATTTAATCGAGCATTAAATGGCACTTTTCAATCGGCCCCGTGGCATTAAGAGGGTTAAGAATTGGCGGTATTACCTGTAAAAGATACGTTATAGGTCAGTGATTTTCGTGTTAAGCATGCAATTGTCATTAATGTTTATTCTAATTAATGTTGTAAGTCTAGTACCCCACACCCACTGGAAAATTCAAGTGTTCATGGTTTTGACCATCGTCACAAATTTTATTTTTCTCCATATTGTATCAAATGCATTGCTGGCAATTTTCCTGCTTCTTATTTATATCTAGATATTCCCAAGATATGTCAACAGAACCGTGATTCATATTTTTGTAATGGTTCGTTGACTGAGTGCACTGTGACCCAAAGACAGCGAGTGGAACTCCACTTATAAAAAAACGCCTTTTTTACCCGGTTTACATTCTGTTTACTTATTATGCAACCATAACTTAAGGCTTTTTAACTGAAATCATTTTTGAAAAATAAATACTAATAAATTTGTAACGCTGTTGAGTTATAGTGTTACACCATGTAAAAAAAAATGAAGTCGTCTAATATCTCGTAGTAAACACAGAACTGAGCACATACTCTAATGATTTTGCTTAAAACTTGAATTTATTTATAGTTTCTTTGATTTATATTCTTTTACTTTAAATACAGAATATTTTAAACCAGCCATTTGTTTTTGTTAAAATTACTGAATTGAAGTTTATTTTAATAAAATTAATCGTAAGTTTAACATTAACTTTTCCGGTTCTAAGCTCAAGAAATGCGACCCCAATACACACATTTTCTTAAATATGTATTTAAACTATGATATAAGGTTTTCTTATATCATTGTTTTTGGACCTTTTGTAGTTTATATAAATACGCGAAAACGCGAGTATGCGATAACGAGATAAGCGCCCGCTTATCAGTGATCGTTCGTAAGATAACTGGGCTGAACGCATCAGTTGCAAATTCATATTTGTACTGGAATGACGTATTTTTTACGCGCAACTTAAAATATGATTATTTATTAAAAAAAACACGGATTTTTATAAAAAAAAATGCATCAGGAATGATGCAGAGAGATATTTTAAAGCCCTTAAAATATATTTTGTTTAATTCATTAGAATAAGGCCAATATTGAGGAAACCTCTGGCGTCCCTAAACGACCCCCATCTGCAGAGAAGTATTTTTCTAGTCTCCGAGCCGCGAGAGTTAATAATAAAAGATTTTTTCACTACGACGCTAAGTATCAAAACAAATGTTTGTCATTATCCATATAAGGTTTTAACTTTACTATTTGTCTTAATGTTATAATATTATATCATATGCACCATGTAATGCTGGGTCCATTTCGCAACAGTTAACGTTGTTGGCTTCCGTGATAGATCTCACGGATTCGAGTCCCAATACAAACAGCATTTTTCAATCGATTCCTGTTCAAAAGCAAGGGTGTTTGTGATATCTAAAAACTCCCTTCTACTCCTCCAATCCTTAAATAGCGGAGCGTAGAGAAAACTTTTAGTCAACCACTAGTCCTGACCCGCTCTATCCTTCTATCAGTACTACTTTCTTCAAAAAAAGAAGAAAACGATTGAGAAATAAAAAGTTATGTTGAGATACCTTCATTGGGGGGTCATATGCTCTACATTAAGAGCGTTCATTGATTAAATTTATATGCATCATATAATGACAAGAAAAAAGGGTCAGAAAAGTTTAGTGTAAAGATTCACTAAATAAGTATATTTCACTTGTTAGTTTTATTATAAATTTCATTTTTATTTATGCCATAAAGTAAATATTATAGTCTTTAACAGCGCGTGATTTGAAATAAATATTTTTGAATTTGTCATTTTTTTGGTAAAAACCCCGACCGTTCGATAACCTTTGGTGACATGAGATTGAAAGTCTGGGTATCTAGTAATGTAACACAAGGAAATAAACATATTGCAATATTTTCAATACTATAAGAAATTTTAATTTTGCAAAAAAAAACAATTTAAATTTATTACACCGCAATTAATGCACCCTGTTGTCAGCCATTGTATGAGTAATTTTATTTGGTTTATAGCATTCCATTACTTTTCTTAACTGTTCAATGACAACTATTTTTTAAAATATTCATATCGCATTTTTAAATAAATATCACGACCGGTTTCGCTCATCACAACTATTGTCGATGCTCGCGATAAGTGAAACTTATTTTAATCTCAATTAAAAATGTGGAATAAGTGCCCAAAAAGTATTTTAAATTCTTTCAAATAATCAATTATTTCTAACGTGCGCGTTTTCAATAAAGAGATTAATATGGGAATCATAGTAATGCTGTTATCGAGTAAAACTAATAAATAAAAAACTATTATCTTTTATACTTTTTTTCAATGACGTATTGATAGAAGTGGCAGTTGAAGAAATATTTAATAAATAATTATTCAATAAGCATTCAATATTGGCTTCGTTTTCGGAATCGTTTTTAAAAATGAAGAGTGAAATCATTTCATGTCATTGTGCTTGGTAAAATGAAAAATCAATGTAATAATTTAATAAGGTGAAAAGTGGCAAAGTATTTACTTCTACAAATATTCTAAAACTAGTTCTGATAAAGGCATACGACGAAATGGCTATCAACTAAATAAAAAAATATATTTATTGAACTAAATATTTTGCTATTTTTCACC
Organism: Himalopsyche anomala; assembly: GCA_031772345.1. Taxonomy (NCBI): domain Eukaryota; kingdom Metazoa; phylum Arthropoda; class Insecta; order Trichoptera; family Rhyacophilidae; genus Himalopsyche; species Himalopsyche anomala. Next base: position 15,995,514 of record CM062832.1, on the reverse strand, counting down.
TTATTGTAATAGAGTTATACTAAGCAAATTCCAATTCAATCAACAGTAATTTAATCATAGTATGAAAGAGTTAATGTTTTGACTGTACTTAGTAATAGAATTGTATGTTTACATTTCAAGTTAGTTATTATTATTATTAATTTCTATTCAAAAGTGATTAAAATCATTAATATTTACTGTAAAACTAGTATTAGATTAAGGTTAATGTAATATTTATTTTTATGGTGAAGTATTTTAGAACCGGTTTATCTTTGTACAATTTTCTAGGAAACTCATTTAAAAATCAAATGAGTTTTTCAAGGAAAACCGTTTTGTCCTAAGTGGTACTTGAGGAAAACTCATTTGCCATTCGTCTCACCGAGAATAATAAAAAAATAAAAGCTACACACAACACACGTAAACGCCATTATACTGAAAGGTTTATTCGGGAATAATTTGTTGTGGGATTTATAGGGATTCTCGATTTCGCATTCTTATCAGTTACGTTACGAGGATCTGAATATAATTTTAAAACTTTCCTTCACTTTTATACATTTTTCTATAAAACTACATACCTTACGGATTTAAAATATTCTAAGAAAACAAACTTGAATATAGCAACATATTATTCGAACATTCGAATGTACTAGAATATTTTAATATTTTCTTTACGAGCTTTCACATTGTTGGTTACACGTTTTAACTGTTTACACATACTAGTTTCCATGACGTGTCTTGAGTGAGTATTATAGTGCTTAAATAAGAAAACCTATTAAAATATAAAAAAGACAATGCGTCGCTGAATGTTGTTTATGTTTACCTAGTAATAATAACATTCGAAAAAATTATCAAATATTCCAATATCCGAATAACACAAAAAGAAATCTCTGTTTGTGTGGCTGATAGGTAATACGAAATAATAGTTAAGCCGAAATAAAATCAGAGTCAAATCTAGATTTTTCAGTTTAAATTTGATAATTAAGACATGTGTGTTTGTAATATTAATTTATCTCGAGTGACTTACAATAAATTTTCATGTTTTTTTTTCGTATGATCTTTCAACTTTAAAATATTTGGTGCATTAGCATTAGCTGTGCCAATTTTTTTTTAGAAATATTTATTTAAAAAAATTATGATGGGTTACACACATAATAATAAAAAAATAATCCTTAAGCCCAATTTTTTTTTCTTTGGTGTCATGTACACAATTTGAAACGCAACTAAGGACACTATGGTTAGATAGTTCAAGTTTTAGTTAAAATTTTAATCCAAAAACAAGGGATATAACGTTGAAACCGCATACTTACACATAAAAAAAGTTTTTTCCGCGCAAAAAAAAAATTAACAAAATGGATACCAAGCATACCGACGTATCAGATTATTATACATTAAAATATATTTGATTCGGAAATCCAAATTATAAATAAAGATTGATACAACGAAGTTTGCGACACTCAATCAAATGTAACTTCAACTATACTTTATGAGTTTGGTATAATATTATTAATCTTGTTAAGCGAAAAAATTCAATCAGTTAAGATATGATGGATTACAGTTACTTAGAAAAAATGAATAACTGCTGTGGCTAAGACGGAACAAGTTTGATTGATGTTACGCTATCCGTCAGAAAGTTAATTTTCACCCCCAGATTTTTTTCTCTTAGCCTTTTCTATGCTCGATACGAGATAGGTTCCATGAGTCAACACATAGAAAAAAAAAAACAATTAGTTCAAAGACAAACAGAAACATTGACACCAAAGACTTTAATTCACAAAAAGGTGATGCTGTGTATATTATGGTTCAGTTCTAAAGTTCAATTCGTTGTAAGCTTTTGGATCTCGGCAAAACAACTATTGAAGAGATTAAAAACGCAAAGAAAAAATAATAAACCTCGAAAATTATTGATACGTTTTCAGTTTTCACTGTACTGAAAAAAAACGGAATTGAATATTTTATATGGGGGAATCAAGGTCGATTAAAATTAGTAGCACCTTAGCAAGTTTAGATTTAGCCCTAAGCCACTGAAAGTAGCTATCACAAATTTCAAAAATTTGATTTAATAATTAAATTCATCAATCCTACCTACTTATATTTATTTCCAAACTAAAATTAAAAAAGAATGTTTAAACAACTGCTCAACAAGTAGTTCTTGGAAAAAATCTGTTGAGTTAATCTTTATTTGAACTAAATATGATTTTGCTCTAAACTGGGAGCAGAGTTTTATTGGTTGCCTCTTACGCTAGCACAGAGATACCCTGATGCAACAGTAAGGTAGGCGTTGTTTTCTTGACAGCATTCCAGAGTATTTAGTAGATTTACTTTGAAATAACAGTTTATTGAATTGTTTCCTTAGTAATTTTTGTATTTTCATTGGGTGAAAGTCTTCAAAAAATACTTTTGATAAATCAGAAAACAGTCAACAAAATTTATATTAGTTATAAAAATGTATAATGTAAAAGAAAGGCTTGACATACATATTTGTATTGAATATCTGAAGCACATAAAAGGTAAAATCTATGGGTAGACATCTGTGGTAACAGAGTTAAACTATTATTAAATATATAATAATATAATTAATGATTTATTGGCCTAATTTTTTAATGAACATGAAATGTGAAAAAACAACGCATTTCATAGATGTCGTAAAAAATAAACGATATGAAATGATAAATCTGATAATTAATATTTTTGTACAAAATAATGACTCTTATCGTATTTTGATTATAAGGTGTAAAAACAAAGGATCAAAAGTATTACCATGTATTATAAATATTGTTTTCTATCGTCACTTATTCTTTTGTTCAAGCATAATAATATCCTTTTGAGCTTTGTAACTTCTAAATTCAGAACTATTATAATTCCTTTCGCATCAATAACCAATTCACCCCAGATATGAAAATGTACACTTAACAATTAAGTGTTAAAGATTTTATCTTTTATGAAACTTTTTGATTTCTGTTTATTTTCAAAAATTATTCTTTTAATTAAATATAATATGAAATTAAAATGTATAACATTTTTTCCCACTAGTTTTTAAATTTAATATTATTTAAAATTTAAGAGCTGTGTGTCAAAAATAACTAGATCCTCATACCTGAATAGAATACACTTTTGTTATAAAAAAAATAGATAGTTTTGATTATAAATTCATATTGTAAGCTTTACTGGGAACTACGAAGTTTATAGCTAAAAATAAAATTCTGTTATTTTGAATACTATAGCAATATCTTATTTTTTCTCAAAACTGGATTAGGGTGTGTTTGATCACATGCTTCACAATTTTACATTTAAGTAAACTTTTAAATTTTAATTAAAATAAAGGTTTTTTAGATGAAAATCTATTATAGTCAAATTGATACATACTTAAATTATTATGAAATGTGCTCTTCAATAGGGGTGTTAAACTTCCACGGTACTTGTAAGCAATGTTTTCTGTAAGACAGTGTCCGCCAAACTGTGTGCCGCGTGAAGTCTCAGGAGTGCCGCGGAGGACTCAAAAATTGTTCATTTTAAATAATGCCTATTCATTTCAATTGTCTTAAATACATCAAATTAATATTTGTCACGTTTTTACATAGTGGTCGTGGAAATGAAATTTAAAAAAAAACTAGAGCGGTTACAGATGGTAGATGAGAAGTTACGTGTTTAAAAAACTGAAAAACAATTCCAATTATTACCACCAATGAACATACATATATAATATGTTGATAAAATATTTTTCAAAATGTTATCTACACTATAATTTAATTTGTTCATATTAATAAGGTATATTTCCTTTTCTAATGCATATTTATCTCGTATCCCGCTGGACGAATCCCACCCACCGGTGTGCCGTGAAGTTAAAAGTTTGACTGACAAGAGGTTAGCTGCGCAGAATATTCGAAGACTGCGCAAGCCAATTCATCAAATGTGCGGCAACATTTATCATATTTGATATAGACAAACGTGTTTCATTTGTTTTGATTTGCAAAGTAAGAATATTATCAATTGATTGTTTATAACAGTGCTCCGCAACCGGTGTGCCGTGAGCCAGATACAGGTGTGCTACGGTCGAATACATAATGAAAAAAATATTTTGACCCAGAACTTCGGGTTGTGTTGTCAAATATCGAGCTGAATATAGAACCTTTGTGTTCATTGAAACAAGCGCAGGTATCTCATTAATTAGTTATTTTATAATAATTATTAAGATTGCATAAAAGTAAATATATTATAGATTTATTTATGTATACTTTTCAAAAAAAAAGCGAAAATTTATTGTAAAATTTGTGTATCAATTTAATACCTATATATTTTTGCTTTTGGTGTGCCGCGGTATTCTAGGAAGAATTTTGGTGTGTCGTAGGTGAGAAAAGGTTGCGGAGCACTGGTTTATAACAATAGGTGTATTATATAAAACTTAAGATTTTATTTTTTTGACCCATTTTATTTTTTGCGCACGATAAATTGTGTATATATACTCCGATACGACTTACATAATATTTCACGATCTAATCTCGCCATGAAATAATCTATGATTTCTCAAACCCACATCGCATTTTTTTTAATTGAAAAAAAATCTCCCATGCACAATCTGTTAAAATTATTATCTGTACAACACGCAAATTTATTTATGTGTGTTACAACCCAAGGTCATATTGCGGTTTATTTATAATTAAATGATTTAAATATTGATTAAGTAAAACAATAATTATTTTATAATATATTTTTTATATCCGCCTGCAATTTTATCAGGACATAATTAAAATAGCACGGGTCGTCAAATTGTTATGATGTTACAATCAGAATTTTATTTTATAATATATAATTACATACTCATTTGTTTTTACCATATTTAGAAGTTTTTGTTGTGGATTATATTAAATCTTTATATTATATTATAAAGTAAAAAAAACACACACACACAGTAACTCTCCAATAGCATGGCTATGTTACCGCGTTATCGGAATATGTGTTTCACAAAACTGAGTGACAAGTTGAAATATTATCTGCCCGAACGGGAGTCGTGTTAAACATTCCTGGCAAGTAAAATAATAAAAATAAAAACGCCCGAGTGAGGCTCGGTTAAAAACTGTTTTTTGAATAGGAATGCACAACTTGTGGCCCGTTTCAAACAATTTGTGGCCCTTGAAAACATTTTCCTAAAATTAAATTGTAGTAAGAATATATTTATTTAAGGTCATTATTGCATTTTATAAACGATAAAAAATATCAAAAGTTATTTTATTTATTTTTCATTTACAGTAATAACAAGTATAACAAGTGTCTGTCAAAGCTTAATAAATTAACTTAATTCAGAAAGCAGCAATTTGCGTAAGCCTACTCGATTGCATGTATTATATTAGTGAGAAGGCTTTTTTGTTTATGAAGCCGAATAAATCGTTTAATAAAAATATGAATACTGAAATGATCAATTAAGAAACGTTTTTGCGTCTTAACATTACAAATATTAAACCTTTTTCTATAAAATTAAATAGCATCGAATAAAAATATTAATTCAACATGCTTTAATATTTCACAATAAAAGAAACTAATTTTTACTTGCGTTCTCATTATGTTTTTTTATACGGCCCACTAGAGGAAAACGTTATGCCTGCTTTAGAACCACAAAAAAAACACAATGTTTACATTTACAAAACGGGCATAACGTTGTACTTAACATAAAGAACACATAATGTTCCAAGTGTTTGTATGTAACATAAACCACTTTTGATATCAATATGCCACTTAACCCATTCGCCAGCTACAAGCGCCCAGGAAATTAACCTATGAAATAAGATACAGTTGACGCCTCGCGCAACACAAACACCGTTTGTTAAATGTAATATAATATCATCCCTATCTGGTAAAAAACGTTAAAACACTTGTGTTTTTAATCAGAATTATTTCATTAATTCTGGTTCTTTTAGACGTAAATATTTCTAATAACGATTGAAATCGTTTGATTTGTTAATAATAAACACGAATTGAATTAAAGAAAATAAAATCAACATCTATTACTTAATTATCATTTGGTTTGTAATACAGGACGAATAAATCAACAACGGTTGTTCTGTATTTTAAATTGATTACCGGTAAAAAAACGTTAAAAAAAAAAAATACAAACAATTGGAATCTCAATATCAGACTAGTAGAACAAAATCGGTTTTTTAATATTCAATATAAAATACCATAATTAAAAAATATTATAATCATATACGAGTGACTTTTATTAACAACTTAGTTTTCTGAAAATAATAATGAACAATTTTAAAGAGCTATCAATTTTGGAATTTATCAATATTCATACAATTTGGAACTCTGGAAAAAAGGCGGCAGGCAGTCTAAGGCAGATAGTTTCATTGCGTAGAACTCGCAATTATGAAGCAGCAGAATTAAAATCAAGTTTGTAATAAAAGCGACAGTTTACAGTATTGTAAAACAAACACAGAAGTTTTTAAACGGATTACACTAGAAAATTTAAATTACACGAAAACAATAAGATAATGCTAATAGAAATATTTATGATTATTTTTTTCAGACGTTTTATTTATAAAAAATAAAAAACGTTTTAATTGATCTGATAACATTTTAGGATTGTGCAAACTGTCGCATATAAATGCGATGATGAAATAATTCAAGAGCCTTCAATTCTTAGTAGATTAAAAAATATTTTAATTTACGACGAACAATTAAATTAAAAATAGGATGGTTCTTATATATTCAAATTTCGGTTTTTGGTTATTTTCAATAGCAAAATATCTTTATTCTAAGCCGGTATTTCGGTTTTGAAAAAACACCATGAATACCGTAATCTTGGTTTCAATAAAACCGATATTGCAATATCCAACTGCAGTGTTGATTGCATCTGTAATTATGTTGATAAAGTAACACAAGGCAGGTCTTAAATCCTCGATGACAATAATGCGTCACAAAAAAATATCCTAAGAATTACAAGACAACATTAAATGCAAAATACATACATATGTCTGATTTATGAAACTGGTATCAAAGTCGATGAGACAGCTTGACCGTATTAAGTCGGAGGTCATAAGTAGTTATCTACCATTAAATGTATAATTTCAATCAATTACAAATGTGTAGTAAATTTACAGAATCGAACATAACTGAAAAAATAATGTTACTCTGCATATCAACAATCATAAAAAAGGTTATTATAAAAAATATCGACTGTGGAAAGGAAAAAGGACGTAACGCACACATAACAAATTTTACAGCAGACACAAAAAACGTGTTTCAATGATTTTGGAACAAAGGTAAATTGTGAAATATACACAACCTGGAAGTGCATGAACACTGATACACTTATGATTTTAATTGACTTTATCTAACATAAATTTATCATTTTTTTCAAAATAAACCATTTTTAAGTATTTTTTCCTGATCACGATTTTTACAGGCCCTTTTTTTCAAACTTAAAAGCTAAATTTAGATACCAATTCATAATTTTCAGCTTACATCATTTTGACAGAACGTGTATCAAGTTGTATAAGTTGTGATTTTCGAAAAAAAGCTGTTTTACGACCTTTTTCCTTTCCTCAGTCGATGTACATATGTTCATATTTCGATATTTAAAGAAGTAAGACAAACTAAGTCGATTTCCCCTTTAGGGTTTTCATTGTCAATACATGGTGGAAAGGCATTATATTAAGAAAAAATACAATATTCTTCCGTACTAAATTTGCACTTTTATTTATCAAATAATCGGCTTACAATGCTCGCCGTGAGCGAAACTGGTTCTGATCTTGATAAATAAAAATGAAAAATTAACTAAAAATGAATATTGTTTTTTTTTAAATAAGTAAATTTTCTTGGCAGTTACTACTGGTACCTGAATACCTTTAAATAACGTGACGCTTTTTAGCTGTACAAATGTTTTAATTCTACATCTACCCTTAGACGATCAGATGGTTAAACGTATTTGAGGTGTTTCGATTATGTTTTGTCTTTTCGTTTGTTTCTTGTCAACGACCAAGTTACATTTCAGTTAGCCTTATGATATTTGAAAAATTCCAAGTTTTCATTCAGTATTAAAGGCTTATTTATACAATACAAGAAAGACTTGGTAACGGAAATATTAAAAGAATTTATAAATCATTAAACAAAATATAAATAATCGACACCAAAATTGACTACATTCAAAGTGTCCAAGACCTCTTAGAAATAAAATCGACTAATTTGCAATCAAATTGAAAAATAACTTTGTTTTAGAAGCTGGTCCTAATCCTAATAAATAGTTGTGGAAAAGTACAGAAGAGTGTTTATTTAGTAGTGTGTATTTTTTGATATTATATATTGCCTTACCAGCAAGTATTGACGGTAAGCCCCTTAAAATAGAAAATTATTTTGCTGCCTTTAATACATTTAAATTTTCTGTCTGATTCTTTTCGATTTGAATGAAAAGTTGATGAATAAAATAGTATAATTATATTAAATTTTATAGTGCATGTGTGGTTACATCAAAAGACAAAAGAGATAATATTTTTTATAAAGGTATTAATAAATGTTTGTTATCTATGCGAAAGGCTGCAAATTTACTCCATTGATGAAAAGATAACCTGAATTTGTTGTTATAAAAAAACACACACAATGTAATACAAAATGAAAATTGATAAGTATTTTATTTCATCATTAGTAAGATAAGTATTCAGCTGCTTCTCAAAAAAAAATACACTTGTATCATCTGATAATACAGTCGAGTGAAATATCCAAGTTACAAATTTTAATAAATTTCCACTTACTTACTTTCTAATACGAGGAAAATAAATAAAACCTTGGTCAGTATTTAAATGAATTCGGCTCATTAGAGGTGAAGTGAGAAAAGTGGTATTTTATAAAAAAAAATGCTAGATACGTTGTAGTTTCTATACCTCTTAAAGTATCGTAAAAGTGAAGAAACCTCAGTGAAATAGTTTTATCTCCGTAAAATAAAAATATGCTATCCACCAAAGCACCAAGTCAAGACGTGATAATACTTAAAATTCCAAGAAAAAGTTTTACCATTTTACTAGTTGGCTCACTTCACTTCTTATGAGCCCATAATGTACTGTGATAAACAACTGTCAACATTCTAGTGCTAAATTATATAATAATTTACATTGACAGTTAAACTCCAACGAATCCGACTCTGTTTTTGACCTTTATTGAGGTCTGGTAGAAAATTATCGATTTATTATATTAAACAGTGACTTCTTCATATATATCCGTATTATATTTCTCAATATGCATTTAATATAATTGATAAAAAAATATATTTTTCCAGACTGCACGGATATTTTTCTCTCTTTAACTTAATCAAATAAATGTCTGTCGATTTTCTGATATAACTACAAATCAGATTGTGACATTAAAAATATTCAGACTGACATTCTATTTAGACAATGCCTTTTCTTCATATCACAGTTGTGTCGTAAAAGAATAAGAAATGAAAATTTATGATACAGATTCACTCAACTAATCAAATTGAATATATCGTGGAAATATTCACATAATTTAATTACAATTTTAATCACGAATTGGGTAATTGGTGCAATTTTAAATAATCCAAGAAACCTAATATTTCTCTTTGATGAGGAGTCGTTATAGAAAGCGTTTTAAAGCAAAAAACAGATATTTCCACTTTGCAATGTTAGTACATAGCAACGTATTTGTGTGTATTTTCTAATTGTAAGCAATATGCCTATACAGAGTACCTCAGTTACTCTTAATGAATGAGAATGAAGATAGTACGAATGATCATAAAACTATAATTCACTAGTGAATTTATTATACATACATATGTTTTTTATTAATAAATTTAATTATTGATCTTTATTTAAGACTAGTTGCTCTTTTTAAGAACACATACATATGTATGTTGTTTTTGATTAATTTCTTTTTCGACATCTTCTTAACAGTGAAAAGTTGTGTACGTAAAATATTCCATCGTGGAATTGGAATAGTGTTATCTCCGTAAAATAAAAGTATGCAATCCACAAAAACACCAAATGAGGTTATTACTTGCAAACACGGCTTCTTCCAAAATGGTTAAAAAATTAAACTTTAATTTCATTTTGAAAAACAATGTACATTTTAAAAGTAATTTTAGTCTTACATTACTTAACTCTCGCGGCTCGGAGACTATAAAAATACTTCTTTTCCGATGAGGGTCGTTTAGGGACCCCAGTGGTTTCCTCATTATTGGCCTTATTCTTATGAATTTCAAAAAAAAAATAGTGTAAGGGCTTTAAAATATCTCTCTGCATCATTCCTCATACATTTTTTTTATAAAAATCCGTAGTTTTTTAATAAATAATCATATTTTAAGGATCGCATAAAAAAGTCGTAATCCCAGCACAAATATGACTTTGCTACTGACGTGTTCAGCCCAGTTATCTTACGAACGATCGCTGATAAGCGGGCGCTTATCTCGTTATCGCATCGCGCATTTATATAAACTACAAAAGGTCCAAAAAACTATGATATAAGAATACCTTATATTTAAACATTGTATCACCCGTATTAAAATAGATATTTAAGAAAATGTGGGTATTGGGGTCGCATTTCTTGAGCTTAGAACCGGAAAAGTTAAGAATGATATTTTGGATGTTGTCAAGCCATGTTTGAGACTGATTTCTAAAATTACTTTCAAAAATTATTTTTATCTACTAAATTACATTCACGGTTCATGTTTCAACAACATTGGAATGAGCCGGGTTTGCAAGTAATACCCTCAAATAAAGACATGACTGTACCTAAAAGTCCAAGAAAAAGTTTTACAATTTTATTAGTTTGCTCACTTCACCTCCCGAGGGCCCAATTAAAGAATGTTGTTTAGTTTTTGAAATATATATATTTTTACTTTTTAATAACCTTCACATCGTTTTAATATTGCCAAAATAAAATGATTGAATAGTACCCAACTAAATAAAACTAGTTTGAATTTGTAACTACACTAGGAGCATTGATAACATTTTTTTTATCAGCTATGTAACAATCAATAGACGATTTTAATTCCATTCAACTATGGACTATGGTCACATTTTTTTATCTGTATATTTTTTATCTTTGTGAAATGACAGACTATTTGGAACCATTCTGAGAGTTTTATTTATACGTCATATTGGTATCATAATATACAGTGTGGCAAATAATCTATTACTCAATATAAATGTGATATTAAACTTCATCAATGTTAGCCATGATTTTTAACATTGTTGAAGCAAGTACACATAAATTTGAGAGCTCGGTCGACAGTTTCAGTGCATCAGTTAAAAATCTTTCATTTAAGATTTCGACTGAAAGTGCTTGTTGAAATTTCAATATTAAATTTGAATCGTTCAAATTATGTACATTTTCACAGATTTTGTCACTAACGACCCGGGTTTTGCCTTTCGGCATCTTCCGGCGTTAAAGTGCACGGATGAACTTGAACTGACTTTCAGTTCAGCGAGTCAGTTCAAGTGTGTTGAAAATGTACATAATTTGAACGATTCAAATTTAAAATCTTTCATTATTCTATAAATAAAACGTCTGAAAAAAATAACGTTTAATATGTATTCTTATTAGTATTATACCTTGCTATTTTTACGTCATTTACATTGATTTGTAAAATCCGTTTAATAACTGCCGTGTTTGTTTGTTATACAGAACAAAACATAATTGTTTTATTCTCCATTTCTTCATTTTTCTTAAGAAATCGTGGTTAGTTAACCGGTGGGAGGGGGGATTCAAAACATCACAAACATCCATGCTTTCGAACAGAAATTCACAAACCGATTGAAAAATAAATTTATAAAACCGTCCAATTCAAACTGGTGACATCTGTTACCAAAACCAACGACATTGAACACTTGACCACGCGCTGCATTCATGTACCTAGTACAATGAAAACAAAATATTTTATAAGTCATTTAATTAAACACCATCATCATTTTTTTATTTATACAAAATAATCCTGTTATTATTTATACAATATAGTCTTTAATTATTTTATAATATGATCATGAAGAGTGTCTCTTGGTGAGTAAACTATTGAATGAGTCAATAGAAAATTATCAATTTTTGCTAAACGAAATTGGTTATGATCAATAATAACTCTGTAAATAATTACAGTTTGAATCGAACATCAAAATAAGCAACTGGTGTTACGTATCTTTTTATTTAGTGACCGGAAAATATAAAAACATAAGGACTTATATGTCATGAGAATACAACGGTGTATGAGGCGTCATATTCATTTTGAATATCTTTGTAAAAAATACACTTTTCTTGGAATCTCTATCTCTTGAGATCTCGATCCAAAGAGACTGGTGCAATCATAATCTCGCCCCGCATTTCCTATTTTACCGTTTAGTTGACGTAAAGAGTATGCAAACTACTTTAAATATAAATAAAATCTTACACACTTTTGAAACATTTTGTACCGAGATATGACACTATTTAACTATTTCGGAACCGCGTTACATATCTATGTTTAATAATAACATATATTTAAATAAAACTTTTAGATATTTTAAATTATGTATGAAACGATATTTATTTGACTACTTTTTTATTAATGAAGACTTAAATGACTAAATGAGACTATTAATGAACGACAAAAGTTTGAAACATATTACGTAAAATTCTTGTATTCTTTTACGTGGAAAATTTTGGTAGATATCGGAAATTACGGTCGATCACAAATATGAAAAAAATGATGAACTGTTGTGCATTATTATATGAAACGTTTTCGATCACAATCGTTTTATTTTAGTTTTACCCAACTTAGAAGCCGGGTAAAAAAATAATGACTCCGACTCCGTTTATAAAAATAAGAACCTACTCCAACTTGCTCTTTTTAATCATTTCCGTTTAACTTACATATCTGTATAATGTATACCATCAGATCATTCTAGTAACTAGAGAAATTTTAGTAGATTTTACCAATCTATATGATGAATAATGACCATTGCATAGTAGTCAACGTCGTTGGCTTCCATATCGGACCTTACGGCTTTGAGTCCCAGTACGAACAGCATTTTTTCAATCGACTTTCTAATTTCTATTCGAATATATGGATGTTTGTGGTGTCTACAAATTTCACCTCACCATTCCTATCCTAAAATAACAGGTTGTTGGGATTAATCAACCACTAGTCCTGTCCTCTGCCTTATCCATACGATATGATTCTCTTTAAAAACGAGAGGTAGAGCGACGGACTAACAAACAGACAAAAAAAAACTCCTACTGAGACACCTCCATTAAGAGCCCATATGCACCACATTAGGAGTAGACATGGATAAATATATATATATTTATATGATGAATAGATTTGTATGACTAATAATCTTTTACTTTCCGACTCCGTCTCCGGCAAAAACACCCGACGCCACTGCCCTACTTTTATCATCAATATTGATATATTTATTACCATTTTATTTTTAATGACATTGTTGCCAAATAAAAAAAATATTTTACTGTTACAATCATAGGAAGAAAACTGTTTTACTGTTGATGTGTTGTTTCAAAAAAAAAGAATGTTTCATATATTTGATCAATACATTGTTTATGTGCCAACATCCTACGCGTTGAAATAGTCAAAGTTCACTTTTCTCTCCTACGCGTTCTATTCGATAGTTATTTAGCTTTCCCACGAAAAATCATAGTACGGCATAACCTTAAAGCTTTATCAGTTATAGGATGCGGAAATACATACGTGATCGTTGCAAAATTAGCCATATCTCCCCTTATCGCACACCGAGTGGGCGTCACACAATTTAATATTGACGAAAACAAAAGCCGATACAAAATAAACCGAGTCATTATTTTGCCCCGCTCAAACACATTGCATTGCTCCAATAAGTGGCATCTCAAAAGTGGTTGCATTTGTTTCTTAAAAAAAGAACATTATTAAAAAAAACACTTCCGTTTTATTTTACTTCCCAGTGAACGAAATAAATAATAATTAGAGTTTATTCAAACAATAGTGAGCTTTTAACGAGTGTTTGTTTATTACGTGTTTTATTGGTGTTTTCAAAATGAGTAAAATGAAAATTCTTCTAATATTGCTAATAGGTAAGACATTAACATCATTATTTATTTTTTTAATAACAATTAATATAAATTGAATAAAATTAATTAATATAAAGCTTTATTAAATTACGACATCTAAAATCGATGAACGCTTTTTTTATTGCGCATCAAATAAACATAACTCATTAAATGAACATTTTTTTCCTCAATTAAACTGATTCTTAATATTTTTTAAAGTATATAACTTAACATTTTTAATTATGAAAAAACAATTATGATGAATTCAAAAGAAATGATTATAACATTACATAAGTCGATTGAAATTAACTGGGTTACGATTGTTATAAATATAAATTTGACTTTTTTCTACATAATCTTAATTAATTTAATTTACATAATATTTGTCATTTTTTTGTATATTTTGTAATTAATTAGAATCAGGATTGAAATAAAATATAAGTAAAGCAATTAAATAATATTTATAAAAATACATTCTTTTCAAAGCTTTCATATACATTCATTTAAATTGTACATTCTCAAAAGCTTGGGGCTTTTTAAAATTTAAATAACTTTATAAGATAATACAACTAAACATTAACCATAAAATGCATAATAATATATGGAAATTACGTAATCACTATCAATATTCTCGCATATGACTTCAACGTCCAATTTCGCGAATTTGATAGACTTTAGGAAATAAAACAGACAGAAAACCACATGTTAATCTATGCGGTCAGCAAGGTATGTCACGTTCAAACTATCTTCTATTAATTATTCAGTGTTACCAGTAAATAGTATCATTAGCAATGAAACTTTATGTGGGTTTTCGAGCGAGTATAATTCGTGTTCACTAATGTCTCGTGGCTTACGCCTCTTCTCCTTCATTACCTTGCGGAACTCGGTGTCTATTTTTACATATATCAAACATCTTAGTTTAGATTATCCGGACACACTTGTCTCTTATCGTTTATTGAAGATAATTCTTTTGGGTCATTGACCATCGTATGCTTAGTACCAAAATATTGTAACTACGAATATTCAAAAATAAACTGAGAATATCTTTGATTGCTCTCGCGGCTCGAAGACTAGAAAAATACTTCTCTGCCGATGGGGGTCGTTTAGGGACCCCAGTGGTTTCCTCATTATTGGCCTTATTCTTATGAATTTCAAAAAAAAGTAGTCTAAGGGCTTTAAAATATCTCTCATTCCTCGTACATTTTTTATAAAAATCCGTGTTTTTTTAATAAATAATAATATTTTATGTTGCGCGTGAAAACGACGTCATCCCAGCACACATATGAACTTGCAACTGACGCGTTTAGCCCAGCTATCTTACGAACGATCGCTTATCTCGCTATCGCGTTATCGCGTATTTATATAAACTACAAAAGGTCCAAAAAACTATGATATAAGAATACCTTAATTATAAACATTGTATCACCCATATTAAAATAGATATTTAAGAAAATGTGGGTATTGGGGTCACATTTCTTGAGCTTAGAACCGGAAAAGATAGATACGGTGGTAACTTGTGGAAGTTTATTTTTAATGTAAAATGTAATTTGATACCTTTGTAGAAAACTGTATAAAAAGCGGGTTGTATGAGGTCTGGTAAAAAACTACTAATATATTTGAAGATATAACTCCGAAATAAAAGATTTTACACCAGTTATTATTCTTATCGTTCGTTTGTACATTTATTTTCTGAGTAAATGTATAAAAGGACAAATCCCGACTTTTGTCGTGTAATTTATAGCATTTGAATATTTTTTTAGTTTATTCGTTAACTTCTTAAAGAGGCAAAAAACGTGTCACAAGTTGTAACAGCACGAAAGGTGGAATAGCAAAATTATCATTTTTTTTATAATCACTTCCCTTACGGTGCTAAAAATACTTCCGATACGTTGCTGGCCCTTGAGGAACCAAGTGATGAACATGTTTTTTTCTTATGTTTTTACCGTCCTTCAAAGAGTGGTAAGTGTTAAAACATATTTTTTCACTTGGTTCTTTGAAGGCCATCAACATAAGTGTTTTTAGCACCGTGGGGGAAGTGTTATTATAAACTGAGAAAACTATTTTTGTCTACTCAAAATTATCGAAAGACGTTCGTAGTAAATACTCAATTAGATATCTCTTTTAAAAAATAAACGTAATTACCAAAAGGTTAGTTTTGTTTTAGATTTCATATCAATACCATCAGTCATTTTCCGACAATTTCCAGCGTTTAAAAATATTGCTTCGGAAAAAAGAATTAAAGAAAACTTAATTATGATTGAATTTTAACATAGTATAATTTTGTATTGATTCAGTTCATTCAAACTTACTTTTCGTGTAAAACTCAAAACAATGCATAAAACATACCTAATCAATTTTATTTAATCCTATTTTTTATTCGGTACACATTTTTTTTAAAACGGTTCTAAAATTGTGAATAAATACAAAAACCATCGTACAGCGCACTTTTTATGATTTTATTCGTGCTCACTTGAAGTTTTTATACAGAGCTCAGAGAATAAAATCCTTTCAAAGATTTTGTATTTTCCAGCTCTCTCGTTTTTTTTCACCATGAGCTTAGTTAGAATTTCTTAGTGTTTTACTTTTTTTTCCCTGCTAACCATATTTTTATTTTTGAAGTGTTTAAATAAAAAGCCGATAAATCCACATTTTTTAAAACTAAATAAAAAAAAATACATACACATAATGTAAGTCGTTTCACATTCATAACATCGAATAACTAGATCAAAATTAATAGTATACGAAAAATAATTAATCTCTTAATAACGTGGTATTAATAATTTCAAACAATTGCAGTTATATCCAATTTTATTTATTACAATTAATGGTTGCTGATTTATAAAAATATGCATAGTCTTTTAACTGGAAATAAAATACGATGAAAAAAGATAATACGTATAATAAAGTTTAATCGAAATTATTTTGACAGTTATTATATTGAAAATAATCAATAAACATTTATGCAGCAATTAATACCTTTTTTTTTAAATACTTTTTCTCAACAATTTCAAAGCTAGTTTAAATATTGCATAAAATGAAGATATCCAAAAACTCCGGCTTCTTCTTTCTGATTGCAGATTTATTGGAAAATCATGAATGAATTTTTAGAAAGAAAAGTGTTTTATCATTGGATATAAAAATCTACATATATTCTTAACTACTTTTACTTTTCGTAGTACAGTATGCATTGAAACTTTAAGCTTGTTTGACTTTATGAAGATCGTGACGAGTTTCAAGATTTCTTTGATCTCTAGTGAGATATATTTAAAAAACTTTTAAAGTAAATTAACATTCAAAATTGTTATCAAAATATTACACCGTAATTTTCCAGTTAGTCAGTTCACAAAACCTGATCAATCATGATTGTATTGATTCTTTTACACTCATTTTCATTAAAAATGTAGAGTTTATCGATTTAAGACAGAAGTAAGTTTTAATAAATGTAGTTGAAATATTCACGTTTTGTATTTTTGATACAAGAAAGGGTACTATTCCTTTTGATGTATTAAATAACATAGTGTGGTATTTCAAACATTTTTTAGAATTGCTGTTAGTACTTTATTGAAAAATATATATCGTTTTTAATCACACAGTCGTACAAATTTAAAAAATATTTTGGCCCTTTTCTCTCTTCAAATGACATATCGTTATAAAACACTAGTCTATCATTTCGTGTTTTTTATAAGAATATTTTTTTTCGTGTGGTTTTACTTCTTCTTTCAAGGATAAGGTTAGTAGAAAAGAGTTGCTATACAAAAAAAACTAGTTAAATAATTTGTTTTACTGTGCTCTTTTTATGGTAGGAATTGTAGTTCGATGAAATGAAATTTAATTATGACAGACATTCGTATTTTTAAAAGAAATCTACAAATCAATTTATTTCGTTTTTAATTCATTCTGTTTACAGCTAATTATTGGCGGAATGAGATTGTAGAAAGCACGTGTTTTCTATATTGACCGGTTTTAATCATGTCAAAAACTATTTTTTTTACATAGATGTGGATAGGAATGAGTTGTATGTATTTGGACTCTGATTATGGTAATTATGATATGGTTGGGAGGGGCTTGAACTGATGACACAGCAGCTTAATTAGGCGAACGCCCAAGTGCAAAGCTACGGTATCGGCATGAGCGTTTCTTATAAAATACTTATACAGCAATCAATTGTTTTCGTAAAAAATAAAAAATAAATCATGTAAAATAAACTTACAGCTATTTTAGGACAAAATTACACAATATACTCTTTAAAATCACTCTTTGATCTATTTATCTATTTATATGATGTATTAATTACGTTTCTTCTGGGACGATTCTGTGCAGAAATTAAATTTTATCTCATTTGAATTGATTTATTATTCTAAAATGTGCGAGAAATAATAATACGTTATCAGCTTTTAAAATAGCCACAAAGACTTTTCATTATAAATAGCGATGATGCTAACTTTATTTTTGCATCATACGTAAATAAATTCTACAACACGTTGTTGTCACAATCTAAACGTAAAAATCAAACTTATTTTAGACATAGTAAATGTAATTAATAATTAAAATGATATGAATACAAGAAAATGTAAACTGACTTAACGTTTTGTTTTTTCTATTACTTTTTATAACATCCACTCTGCAAATAGATGCTGGAATGAGCCTCGTATAAAAAATGATTTTCAAGAATAAACACGGAAAGAAAAAATGCAAACATTTTATTTTTATAAGATGTCCATATATAATTAAAGGTATTATTAATGCTTAAAAATGTTGAAAAATGAGTCGTTTTAATGAACTATTTCAACGACATTTATAATATAAAAAATATAAAAATCTTATTCAAATGTATTTGTTTATTAATTACTCACAGAAATGTGGTACATAAATTTAATTCACTACTTAAATGGACTTCAACTAAGTCACATGATTTTAAATGTTTTAGAATATGATTTTGGACTTAAAAAAGCAGTTTATCATTATTTAATTTCTACCAATTACACAAAAGATCATTATTTGTGTTTATTTAAAAAAAAAGTTTTAGCTTAAATGTTTAATATTTTAATTAAATAATATTTGGACTTCGTTTTCACAACAATGATCAAATAAATAGCACCTTGTTCAAGTATTAAGAGGGCAATATGTTTATCGATAATCATTATATAATATTTCCGTCGAAGATTGATAAGACCCTTCCCAGTGACATCACCAAACACAGGCTGATTTGATTCCAGATTGACTGTCACCACATTGAAAAGTTACGCGTAACAATATGGATGTTTTTAAATCATGAAATTATAATATTTAAATCATTATATGGGCCCATCATAAATCATAGAGGTAAAGTGAGCTAACAAGTAAAATGATAAAACTTTTTCTTGGACTTTTAAGTACCATCACGTCTTAACTTGGTGCTTTGGTGGATTGCATGTTTTTATTTTATGGAGATAACACTGTTGAAATGTGTATTAACTGAGGTTACTTTACTTTTACGATAGGTTAAAACGTGTAAAATATTACAACGCATCTATTTTTTTTTTTCTAAAATACCACGTGGCTCACTTCACCTTTAATAGGCCCATAGTATGAACTTTGCTTGCAGTAACACTGGAGTTTATTAAATGGTAGTTCAAGTAGGAATTGCAATACCAACATTCAAGGTATTTTTTTATATCAAAACACTGGTTTTGAAAATACAAAATATCAGTTATTCGGTATTGTGAATTAACAAAAATAGAATTTTGAATATTTCAAAAAAATTCTCGCGTTAAATTGAAATATTTTAAATCTGCTAACTGTCATATACGTCTTGTCTTGATAGATTCCTGAATTAATCAACCTTTCAATGATGATTATTATTTTAACTTTTCCGGTTCTAAGCTCAAGAAATGCGAACCCGATACCCACATTTTCTTAAATATCTATTTTAATATGGGTGATACAATGTTTATAATTAAGGTTTTCTTATATCATAGTTTTTTGGACCTTTTGTAGTTTATATAAATTCACGATAACGCGATACGATAACGAGATAAGCGCCCGCTTATCATTGATCGTTCGTAAGATAACTACACGTCGACGCATCAGTTGCAAATACATATTTGCACTGAAATGACGTATTTTTTACGCGCAACTTAAAATATGATTATTTATTAAGAAACCACGGATTTTTATAAAAAAATGTATGAGGAATGATGAAAAGAGATATTTAAAAGCCTTTAGACTATTTTTTTTTTGAAATTCATAAGAATAAGGCCAATAATGAGGAAACCACTGGAGTCCCTAAACGACCCCCATCGGCAGAGAAGTATTTTTCTAGTCTCCGATTCGCGAGAGTTAAGAAGGTTATTTATGAAAATCATTCATTCATTACGATATATTTTTTACTCACGGTATTTTATAAGATATTTGAAAGAAACTGATGAAAAAATTGTATATGTGTGAATATGGGTATCTGGTTGACGCTGATCCGCGAAATATTTGTCCTTTTTACCGGTCCGCAGGTGTAAAAAGGTTAAAAAACACTGTTCTAGATTCTTTTGCTCGATTTCAAAAATATATTAACTGGACGGTAGTATTATCTTAGACCTAAATTGTGTTGACGATTTGGTGTAATTTTCGCTAATGTACGTCATTAAAATCAGAATTAAATACTTGCAAACGACGCAATAATGATATTTTTAACGATTGGTGTAAAATTCTTCATTGAAAGATAACGAACCCCGTAATCAAATAGTAAACGCACAAGGCAATAGTGTATATTTATGGTGTGAAAAATTTCTCTTAAGAACTCATGTAAAAATTACACCTTGACGTTATAATTCACTTTCTCCAAAATATACTCATTATCGATTGCTTCTTACGACATCTATTATATAAAACAGATTGTTTGTTTGTCGGTCTATTACAATAACTCCTAGTAAACAGTAGTGACTAGTGACACTTCACACATCATTATTGGATGCCACTGTTCACACGTTCGAGTCCGCGTTAAGTCAATTTATTTTTGCTATTTTTAACATATATATGGATCTATCTAAGGAGCGAGAATATCTGTGATTTTACGACCTATCCCATCATAAAACATATCAATATTCTAACAATTACTAGTGCTATCCTTAACTTTTAGGAATCTTCAGGTACAAACAATGAACGAAAAATAATTCTCGGTCTAATCCGTATGTATATAATTTGATTTTATGTATGGTAAATAACAAAGTATTTAAAGAGCTCACATTGTATTATACTTAAAACGAATAAAACATAACTCAGTATCGTATTTTAAGGTTGTTCGTTCAAGTCTTATTGGGGTTTTTCGAACAGCAGTTCACGTTTTATGCTCTTTTCATTTTTTTCAATCGGTTCAGTGATTTCTGTTCAAAGGTATGGGTGTATCTAAAAATTCTATCTAATCTTTTAAGTCTTAAAAATATGAGGCGTATTCAGAGCGATTATTTATCCACTTGTCTTGTCCAAGCCTTATCCTTCTTTCCTCTACTCTCTTCGAAAAATAGAGGTTTAGCTACTGACTAAAAGAAGATTGTAAAACCCTAGCGGATAGTGGTAGGTACTACAGTGAGTATCCTATGAAACTGAGTATAAAACAGTTATCCTAGAAAAACATAGTCAGTACATTTTAATGCATGTAACCAGTCATTTTACAATTTTCCTCAAAAATTTATAAAAAAAAAATGCACAACGATGCTGCACTGCAAAATACTCGAAAAAATTATCGCTAACTTTCTACAAGCATAAATATATCTCAACTTTTGACAGTTTAAGTTATTTTGATATAACGAATTCAAAATTTTGATTCACACATATGTATTTAACTCTTATCCAAAATATATATATATATTTCAACTAATACAAAAACGTTGGTAAAAAAAATAATATGGTCTTGCTATTTTTGGCATGAAGAAGAGGATGGAATGAATGGGAACGTCTTTGTTTCCTTCCTCAATAAGTTTCCCATATATATTGAAAGAAATTATTCCACCAGTGACCAGTGGTATTTTTTAGCGATAGCGCTATAATAAAGTACATTTATGTGTCTCCTGAAAACTTATACTTTTTGAGATACGACCTTGTAGAAAATTGCCAACGCTGCGAAACGATGGTGCGATGTCGTGACTGCCGGTGCAGGTACAATGTTGAGTTACATTATAATAAATAAACTCAGTAGTGATATAATAGTTGCTTACTTATCATGAACGTATCAACCATAGCCATGCACGAATATCGAGCGATATCGCGCACATGATTATGACGTACGAAGTATAATTAATGAAGCTGTGTCGAATGATTATTTGTCTTATTAAAAAAATGATATCATTTATAAAATATGTACTCACTTGTTCACAGTAACACAGTTGATTAAAAAATGATTGGAGCACATGATTACAGATATCGTATGACCTTTTAGCATTGAACTATGACGGTGCGGCGTTTTAAAAAGTGTAAAAAGTATAAATTGCTGCTGCTGTCAAAGTAACATATAATTTTGATATATTTTTGTCATTTGTTTAGCTGAATGATTTACTTTTTAACTCAATTAAAATTTCAATTGCGTATAAGTATTTTTAAGCCAATAACATATTTGTATCCATACATTCCATACTTACTCTCATAAGAGTGTTCAATTTGCGAACCGTTTTCATTTTAACAGTTTTGATGTTTCTGACCAGCTCGTACATTCACGGTTATGTTTATAAAAAATTGAATGATTTATAAATAATAATTCTAAAATTGGGTTGACGTTAAACACTTTATCTTAAATTGTTCCATTACGACTCTATAACCATTCATTATTCTTCTTGTGTTTACTTCTTTACATAAATGAAAACTTAAATCATATTAATCTTTTTTTTCTATTCTGTTTGGTTTTGGTGTTCTCTACTACCTGATTTGCACCCTTCGGGAAACATAATTTCTCACGTCGATACATGTCTATCTTGTATTTGATGAGGATACTTTCCGTCCGCTGTATCTTTTCCCTTTACCAGCTACGGCAAACCTGTTTTCATAAATATTATATTATACTGCTCAAATTAAATTGGATATTCGTCTCAAAATCTTTTCGATATTAACATAAACAGAATATTTATTTCATCTGCGCAATTAGCAGAGTAGTAAAACTTAATGCATTAGAGATCGCGAATACAAAATATAACCATAATAACTTAAAAACTGATCGCAGTATAAAGGCATGGCAAAGTATTTTCTTCAACAATTAAAGAATATGTACTTTGATATTTTTACCAATATAACAATTACATAATTATTTGAATATTTAATTAACTATCTATAGTATTTAAGGATAATTTCCAACTGATAGATTGAAAATATTTTCCAACTTAGTGAAACCGATCGTGATGATTAAATTAATATTAAGATAAAATATGCAGTGTGTCTTTATATTTATCGTGTATTTTTAATAAGGGTTAACATTTTTTAAATAATAAAAAGTATGGTATAAATAAAAACATCGTCTGACGAATGAATCATCACATAAAAACAGTAGTTAAAGTAACAGCTGAGATTCTCTATACCTTAAAGTTTCTTTATACGTTTTAATAAAACAAATAATAATATTTATATTTAAATATATCAACAAACTATTGAATCATCTCTATATTCGATAGTATGAAGTTATTGTATTTCATAATTATTTACATCTTTGACCTCTGCCTTTAATGTTATTATTTTAATGAATCTAAATTAATCTTGCTGTATCGTTTATAATTATTAATCAACAATTGATAACATCGATTGATATATAAGTAAATTATATAATAAGGATGACAGCTTGAGTATCGAGTATTCGAGTACTTGCAATCGTATAAAATATTTGACTACTCAATTAATTTCGTCAGGTAACTCGAATATATAAAAAAAATGACAATAGTTTACTGGTCTTTCAGTTTATGTTCTAAGCGTGTCAGAACAAATAAGATTTACGTACAAAATTTAATGTTATTTTGAAATTTAAAAAGTTACTTAAATAAACGATGATTGCTTTAAAAAATAAAATGATTCGATTCTATTTCTTCTTTTATAATCTTAGGACGAAAACTTTTAATTTTTTTGAGTGGTAAATAAATCTTTCTTGTTCTTATAGTCGCGTCAAAAAACTTATTGTCTCGTAAAATATATTATCCGCTGTTACTATTATTCTATAATAACATCATTACATAATCAATCTCTTTAGTTATGTCACATATCATTTAAGTGATGATTTTTGCACAATGTAAAATATTGAAATTTATAAAATAGATCGGTTATTTAAATAACTGCTTATAATATTAATCTATTAGACGTTTTTTGAATGAAATATTAATGAAATAAACGAATTTCAATGCGGTCGCGCGTATCACATGACTCTAAAGTGTTAAAGTATATTTCTATACAAAACATAAATCATTTTAAAATTCATAAACTAGTAGGTAAAAAGTGATTATGTAGTCTATTAAACTTTCCACAAGTAACTTAATGTCAAAGATATTTACGATCTAGTACAACTGGCTCTGTGCTGGCACGTACTCCAATTAAATTTCAAAATTTTGATATGAGTGCGTCAATGTAATAAAAGAATGAAACGCTGAAGGATTTTTAGAGTGAGTTTATCGAAGAAAATAATTTTATGGATACAATGTCCTAAAATTCATATCC
Source organism: Himalopsyche anomala (assembly GCA_031772345.1). Taxonomy (NCBI): domain Eukaryota; kingdom Metazoa; phylum Arthropoda; class Insecta; order Trichoptera; family Rhyacophilidae; genus Himalopsyche; species Himalopsyche anomala. The sequence goes on along the minus strand of CM062832.1, from coordinate 15,970,869 downwards.
ATACAATGCACGTGTACTCGAGATTTTTTTTTTTAATAAAACTCGATTACTCGGGTATTTTAAAAAAATGGGCATCCCTACTAGCACAAGCTGGATAGCAATGGTAACAAATCAAATGGTTGTTTTTTAAAGCTTGTTTGTCAAAACACTATGAGTGGTTATTCAACTGTGACTTCCTGTCATAATAATCTCTGTCATATTTATTGAGCAAGTATAAGAAATTAGTCTTTTTTTATTTTCTACGTCAACCATTTTACTAATAAATCGTCGATATTATCAATTTCAAGAAACACAGAAATCTTCAAATAATATTCTGTACCCATCAAATCTTTGTAATTAATGCTGATTTATTGATCATGAAATATTTTTGGGAGAGTGTGTTTATTTCTAAAGATTAACAAATATTCATTTATTCGTTAAATATAAGGTTATAGGTTTCATATAATTTTGTAGAAATATAATTAAAAGATGCATTTATCAATCAATGAAATCAAAAAAACATATATATTTCAATAGCAAATGTTTGTCTAATACCAACAACTATCAGCTAAAATTACAATGATCTCACAAATTATATTTATAGGTAAAAATCGTCATTTTTAAATCTTTTAAATTCACATGTTTTTTGCTTATTTAAGAAGTGTATTCATATAAATTATCGTCAGGTTATTTAAGTAAAACACGGACCAAAATTTAATACACAACCTGTAGCTTAACCTATTAGCTGCCGTAGATAAATAATAGTAATTACCTAGCACGCCGGCTATAATTTTCAATAATTATTTTTATTAGTTAGGACGAGATAACTCGTCACGAGCGTGGCGTGTTGAGTACGAACAATTTTGCGGCATATCTCGTCTGTGGCAGCCATAAAGTAACAAAGTTATCAAAGTTAATTGTATATACGAAATTAACTCGCTAAAAGTTATTTCCGAATTTATCAAAAATATTTGCCATATTTTTAGTAGATTTTATGCTTACAAATCGTACTGTTTTTTTCTCCGAGAAATACTAAATGTTTTGATATAAAATAAATTTTAAAATAAAAAAAAATATTTTAATAAAATTATTTCATTGCTACTGTCAATGCTTCAAGATTTTTGAACACCATAATATGACACGTAATTGATAAAGTATTCAATTTAAAGGTATCATAAAAAACTTTGTCAATGTAAAAAGAAATCATAATTGTATTTATTATATAAATATACATACCTTATTAACATTCACTCAACTTTTCCTTTCATCAATACACATTTATTTATCTCGTATATCAAAAGTTGACAAAAAATCATTTTGTGTTAAAATTTGCAAATGTACAAAAAATACCTTCAAAAGTTTTTGCATAAATACATTAAATAGATAATTAACACGAAATATTCTTCGCCGCAGGCCTAGCGATGGCGTATGGTGCCCCGTCAATGGACGGCGTCCCAGCACTCGCCTGCATGGACGTCAACTGCGAGGAACCGGATGGTGGGCCATTATGCGCTATAGATGCGTCAGGTCAGGCACAGACGTTCGCCAATTATTGCCACCTGGAACTGGCATCGTGCAGGGATAGCATCTGTAAGCAACGCCTTTATTAATAAAACTATTTGCATGATAACCATTTCACTACCCTTTCGACTGTAAAATACCTACTTAACCTCTTCCTGCTCAACCATTACCATACAGCGGAATTCGCCACACCTTAAATTTCAATAATTCAGAAATGACTTAAATAAACTAGGACAAATCGGATAATATCATCCTAGCAAAGCATTTCTAATGCAAATGAGTTGGCTTCCTTATGGTAGTTATTCTTCGAGAACTAATTGTTACTGTGTCACTTTAAATTAAGAAAGGTTATTTTATTGCCTTAAAATTGGTTAAAAATTCCCTCCCACCTTTCCGATACTTTAATAACAGGGCGTAGAAAGAGCGATTATTTCTTTCTTAGCCTTATCCTCTTATCACTACTACTCTCTTTGAAAAAGAGGGGTTTAGCTACCAAGTAACAAACTGATTTCGTGTAAAAACTTCTGTCGAGATATCTCGATTAAGAGGTCATATTCTACACTTTGGGACTGGACATGCATTTAAAATAGAAATTGAAAATTGCTCATGCTTTGCTTTGTCTTAACCTTTGAGGAGTGAATAGATTTATTCAGACCTTACTTTAATTTACTGCCTTTTCTTAGCATGACAATTTTGTGACTTTTACCCAATTCATAATTCATATTTAGAGCATATATATATATGCTTATAGACAGACAGTCCTATGTTGAGTTTAAACTACTTTTATACTCATTTACAGAAAAATGGCGCCGACGTACATGTACGTCCATACTCCTCTAAAGGTTAAGGATGCGATGAGGTAGAGAACACAAATCTTTGATTTTTTTGATTAAAAAAAAATTGTATCGAGATTCAAGCCCATGAACTCAACATTGAATAAACCTGGAATTTACGAACACACAAAAATTCTTTTAGCTCTACTTCTCTCAATAATCTAGCTAATAAAACATATGTATGCAGTTACGAGTGCTACAATTCAATAACATATTTTATGTCTTAACTATTTTGTATGTTTTAATTCCAGTTTACGCTATTGTCCGAGATGGCGAATGCTGACGATGGCAAGACCTGATTGTTTTACACTTTCCTACATGGCGTGAACAAACCGTTTTTGAAATAGTATTTTATTTTTATTTATATTTATTTATTAACCAAAAAACACAAACGCTGCATAGTCACACTCACTTATCGATTTGACAGCTGTCAAAAATAACTAATTAATGATTTACAAATACCTAACTTGCCATTACAACGATTGCCTAAATCTAAAGGCCGTTATGCTGCTTTTAAATGTGACATTAGACTGTTTTCTAAGATGGCATTTTTTTGTCAAATAACTAAATTCAGTAACTTTCTCAAAGAGTGAAAAGACTCAGACATTTTACAATTATCGAGTGAAAATATTGAAAAATAAACAAACTCTCGTTGTATCTATAAAACTGTGAATGGTCCACAAATTCTAGAATATCTGTGTATATTGTGATATGCATACAATTATAAGTTATTGTACTTATACTTTGAAGTTGAAAAATGCAATATATTGTTACAATACAACTATCATATTGGTTTTTGTTTAGTATAACTTGTAATTGTATGCTTTAAATGTGTGTTAAACTTTTTGCTATTCTGTTCATTTTTTTGGAAGTCCTTCCATCGTAAATATACTCATATATATTGACATTTTTTTGTGTATGACATATACATCTGCGTATGTGCATAAAGTAGTTGTTTGTCACACAATATATAACCATGTATAGCAATGTTGAATTATAACAAATTGGAGAATTTTATTCGTAATAAAAACACATCTTATTTGTAATGAAATGAACCATCATTTTTATTAAAGTGCTCTTTGCATACACATTATATCTTTCCATTTTGTCTACTGCCTCATATACCTTTTAATATATGTTTTATAAGAAAAACCAACTTGTAATAAATGTTGATTATTTATTTCTATACACTTTTGTTTTATTTATTTCTATAAAAAAAATGATAATACGAATCGAGATTGGTATTATTCGGGTGTATAAACTAAGTTGCCTTATTTTGGAAAGTCAACGTAAATATATTAGATGCAACCCTGCAATTTTATTACAGCTTTACACTCATACCCAATCTATTTATAATAAAGCTAAATTTGTCATTTTTCTAATGTTTTATGGGCTACGGTAAATATCGGTGTTGCATTGCCTAGAGAGGCATACATTTTCTTACTTTAAATATAGTAGTTACGTATTTAATACTCCAGTCACACTTCACTCTGAATTACGTGCATTTTTGCACGATAAATCTGCATATCAACCGCAGTGAGACAATTAATGTGACACTGTATAATGGCAGCAAGCGTTTTGATGGCGGATTTAGTAATAAAAAATACTACGCAGTAAATAACTAAGCTTATAATTCCATAAGTGATATTTTTATTTAGACATATTCAACATTTTCTAATAAAAAATACTGTTTGCAAAAACGTGATTCTGAAAATATTTATGCGTCATTTAGACCAACCGAGTACGTGGCCAAGTTCACTCTTTCGGCCGAATACAAAATATTCTTTATACGACGCACAGTACTCGGCATAGTGATCCGACAAGTGCAACGGGCAAACAAATGAATGGAAACCAATTTTTACTATTTCCTCGGTCAAGAGAATACCATCACAATTTGTAGCACGTACTTGGCGTGTCTGACCAATAGGATTTATTGACAAAGCATCATTTGTTCGTGTTTTTGGAAAACAGGAGACACTTCAAAATACACATTTTCTATGCAGTAAAGCGTCTTTTGGGTATTCAACTGATCTTGCAGTAGCTTTATCATCGTAAGACTAATTTATTGACACATTATTTTATTTAACGACGACTATTTACAAGTATCAGTTATAAATAAATTTTATAGTCATTTACTTGTTCAAAATGTCTGAAGTCCGAGTCTAAGTCGTGGAGTTGGACTGCTCGAAAACTCGAAAAAAACTAAGAATTTCGATTACCTTTTTAAAAAATTGTGTATTTAAATCGATACAATCAAAAGTGGCGCCACTGCATGCTACTGAGCTTTAAAAATAATCAAAGTCGTATTTTAAATTAAGGAGAGTCAGATTTGGAGTGTGGTTTTATTTTTAACGACTTCACGCCCTGTGTTAAACAAAGATTTTTTTCATAGTCTACAACCAGGGGTGGGCTGCATGGGGCTCGAAGGGGGTTGCGCAAGTCCCTCGTTAAATTTTACCAAGGCCGGCGAGCCCCTTGTTAATTTAAAAGAAAACAATATTCTCAGATCAAATTAGTATATAAGTGTAATTTCTGATTTATATATTATCTACGACATCTTTAGTATATACAATAGTACATTTTAAGCCATTTAAATTGATGGAAAATTGCATATTGATACATAATGTAAGTGTATTACGTAACAATCGATTGCTTATTTAAGTATTGCATATAATTGCATAGGAGTGATAAAAAAAATCACTCTTCCCAGAACACTGAGAATTGCTTTGAGATTAACCTTTCCCTCCCTGCAATATGTGCTTACTACAATTCGACTCAAATAATGTCAATATCGATAAGCAATATAATAGATACGGTGCTCAGAATTTATGTATTTCTTCGTAATATAATTAAGAATTATATACAAATTTTGCGATGCATAATTATTCATCTGGAGTGAAGGAAATAAATAATTTGTCGACGTATTGGAGATAGAATTACCAGTACAGAGATGTTTGCCGGTGCATTTTGCTGTGTGCGTATCTGTATGCACGTGTTTGACCTCGTCTGGTATGAAACGTTGTTGCGGCTGGTACACGATTTAGTAGCATGTAAGTTGTCATATGTGGCGGTATTGTCGGATATTTGCGATGTTTTTTTCTCGTTTTCAGACAATTTTCAGAGCTAAAATTAGAAAAAATGTTACATTTCTACTTGAAATATGATTAATAAAATCAATATTCATTAAAACTCTAATTTTTCCGATTTTTAAATAACTTTTTCATAAGTTGTAGTAAATACACATCACCGGAGCGCGCGTGATTTTTAGCACCGTATGGAAAAGGTTAAACAAGCCCCTTGTTAATATATTAGCAGCCCACCGCTATCTACAATACACTTGGTGATGAAGTAATTGTGATTGATGAGATTTTTGCACAACTGAGATATATGCTAAAATAACATATTTGCAGAAGGTCGCCTACATATGCGCCTCTTCCTCAATGAAACATTACAAGTAAGCACCGTACAACTAAACCGTCAACCAAATACTTACATTTTCTGTTTAAACTTACCATGTGTTTGTTCGGGAAAATCTAACGTAGTCGACGATGTGTTAGTATAGTATCATTTGACAACGTTTCAACGGTACGTTGAGAGCATCACAGTTTGTTCAGGAGTATACTATTATATCTTAGACACAGGGCTGTATTAACACTTGAGCACACTAGCCGAGTGTTTAGAGCGTCAAAGAAAGGTGGGCACCATTTTTTATATTTATATATTTACAGTCGGGTCTTTGGCATAGTGATCAGCGTCGTTGACTTTCATGCCGTTGGCTGTCACGGGTTCAAAACCAGCGGTGGGCTGCCAATATCTTAACAAGGGGCTCGGTAAATCTCATCCACAATGCCTTCAAGTCATGTAACATAGATGATGCATAAACCGTGGTCCGCGAGCCACATGCAATCAGCTAGGGTCTCTTTTATTATGCAGCCGAAGTCAGGGTATTTTTTGAATAAAGGGCAACCAAGTCATGGTTTATAATAAACTTTCATCATCTACAGAAATTGCAGTTAGGCGCTGATTTTATCTGAGACGAATGACTTTCTTATCTTAACAAGGGGCTCGCACGAGCCCCTCCGAGCCTCCTCCAACCCACTCCTGTTCAAAACCCAGCACGGACATCAATTTTTTCAATTGATTTATCGATTTCTGTTCGGAAGCATGGATTTTTGTGATATTTAAAAAAACTCTATGATCACCCACCAACCCAATCCTTAAATAACGGGGTGTAACGAGAGTGATTGGCCAGGCACTAACCTTGTCTTAACCTCATCCTTTCTATCCCTATTCTCTTCAAAATGAAGAGAAGTTTAGCAACAAGCAGTTCTCTTGTATAAAAAATCTATTGATAATTCTATTAGGAGGTCATATGCTTCACATAAAAAGCTGACATGGATCTAAAAAATACAATAACAATGAAACTTTCCATACTGCAGACTATGCAGACCATAGATGTAAAAAAATCTAATATTTTGCAATGATTTTTTTTTCTGTCAAAAAATTAAACAAAAAGAACAAACTATAGTACTCGTTTCTTCCTTGTATTGAATAAAGTCATTCTTTGATGAACAGATTGTCGTAAATTATATGCACTTTAAACTGTAATCAGGTTTTTGAAACCATAATAATTAACATTGATACATATGTATGTATGTATTTACGTTGCAAATAATTAATGATGTGATATCATCTTTTAGTGCTGACCTCATCTCGTCCCCCCCCCCATCCTTTGCAAAAAGAAATCAAGTGGGGCACTGCAGAAAAATTGTATCTTCGGATATACATGTACATATTTAGTAAAAACACAATATTCTTTTGTACTTCATTCCACTTTATTGTATATGTCAGGACCGGTTTCGCTCATTACGAGCATCGTCAACTGATCTCGTAATGAGCGAAACCGGTTCTGACATATTAAATAAAGTGGAATGAAGTACAAAGGAATATTGTGTTTTTACTAATATAATTGCCTTTCCACCAAGTATTGACAGTGGACACCCTAAAAGTGATGTACATATTTATATACTAGGAAGTGCAATGCACTCTTTGCACCATACAAAAACTGCCCCTGTATACTATAGCAGTGCTTCTCATATTGGGGGGCGCGGAATTTCTCTGGGGGCCGCCGCAGAACATTTTTTGTATTGAGGAGGACCACTGATTATTTTTTTACAGATTTAGGGGACCGTGGAATAAAAAGGTTGGGAAGCACTGTACTATAGAATGAACTTTAATTATTCATAATGTATAGTTTTTCTATAAAGTGTTGGAAAGAGGATTGAGTCGTTTTTACATTATTTTTATGACTCATTTTTTTTAAAACTATACTTAGGGCCCCAAAATCTTTCAGTGCTCATGGCCTTAAAAGAACCAAATTCAGTCATATTCCTTTCACATGGTTCACTTGACTGAGTAGCATTCTAGTAGTAAATTACCAAGAAATACGCTCATCTTGTAACGCCAGAGTAGATAATGTAATTAAATATATATAGAGTATCTTATGTATACAAGGTGGCACAAAAATATATGTAACCGTGTGGATCGTGAATGAAGTATTTCAAATCCGAGTGCCTTGTTTATGTTTGAAGCGCTAGCACTGGCAACACCACAAAAAGATTCCATTACCATAATGATTACAGCAGCAGCATAGCCATCTCGTAGCAAAGTTATACAGTGCATGAGTGCCCATCAAAAAGAGGGCCCAAATACAAATTTGGGCTCTCTTTACACACATTAAAATTTGTTTTACGGTCCGCCTAATAAAACTATGACTTTATTTATCTACGTTAAACCTCGTTTTAATTAAGCACAGGTAAATTATCGGATCACGTTTAATGATTTTAAAAAAATTCAAATAGAAAAACGTAATTCTACTTGTGGCACTCTTGTCAAAATATTATTTAAAATTTAGTTCGAATATCATCCGCAAAAACAGATTTGATGTCACAATATGTTTTTATGGGGATACTAGAAATGTGAAACGAACAATAACAAAAAATACCGGTACACATAAAATGTGAGTGCGGTCAAATTATGAAATAAATTATTTCATAGACAATAATCTTTCAATTCTGGAAATTATTTTATATTTTTAAAATTAGCATTATTATATGTACTATAAATTTTTGGGACACTCTGTTAAATACAATTCATTACTTAGTAGAGCTTTCAAAATATTTATGTAAAACGAAAAATTAATTTGTAATTTTATTATTTTAAAATTAGCGGAGATGGTGCTTATAAAACAGATTTTTTACGATAGATCTAACCTTCAATTTATATACTATAGTACTTACAAACGGTATCTGCAATTTAAGAAATTTATTATGATATAGATACAATTGTTTAGGATATTTCACCATTTAAAATGTTTACGTAATGTTGCTATTAATACTTCAATTAGATTTTTAAATTAAAAAAGTCTTTTCGACCATAAACTGTTAACTCTCATATCTGACAAAAAAAAAATGAAGATTCTGTATTTAAGATCCTCCTATTTGATTACGGCATTGATTGATTTATAATTTCACTAACAGTTCCTATATTTTAAGTGGAATGGATAGGCAAAAAAAAACGCTGTATAAACTATCGAAAATTTACCGGCTTAATTAAACTAAAAAGTTTTTATTATTATATATAGGTAGATAGATATCCTTGTTAAAAACCTTAGACTTTTCACACATCTTTATATAGCTTTTTCACAATAAAGTATTTTATCTCAGGATCTATATTGATTTATGTATAAAATTTTATGAAAAATAATTCTGCTTACTTACTATAAAATTTTTAATTGACTTTAGGAACAGGAAAAATATTATTGTTTTAAATCAATGTCAATAGTTGAATTGACGCATTTCTTTTTTTCCTTTAATAGTGGATTGTTTATTTCAACTCAATACATATTTTTGTTGTACAGAATTGTTATTAAAATGACTAATATCGAATAATAATTGATGTTGACAATTAATTGTAAGACGTCATCATGGCTATTTTTTACTTTTCGATAACACAACAGCTCCAATTGAGAACTGGTCTTCTATAACGTCTTGCTCCTTTGACGTTAAACCTTTCTTTCCAATTATTTGTGTTTAAGCACAACTATTGTTTATTCATAAAATATATAAATACTAAATTGATAACTATGTCAGACTGAACATGCTTGTCAAAGAGGCGATTCAGGTGTTACAACTTGTACTATAACCAAATATTTAGCATGGTAATTTGTGATTATTATTCATGAATTGTGACGGAAATTAAGCAGGATGATTAACGCTTTTGAGCTATTATTGTCTGCAAATTCATTTGCATGCTCAAAATCTTTCATTATAAATTTCCAAAAAAAATATATAGAGTATTATTTAAATTGATAGAACATCTTCTGTCACCTTTTTTAGTTTATAACCCAAAATTAAATTAAAACAAGATATAAACTAAGTGCTTCATTTTTCTAATAAAATCGCTATACATGTATGTATATTTTATTTGACAACATGTTTTCTCGTGATTTGTTATGTTAAATTGCTCTTTTGGTATTACATAGATATTGGACATGGTTTTAAAAATAAAAACCGATTTATTATTAACATTTGTAAATAATTGCCTAAATAAAACATTACAATACAACTGTAAAATACCTCATGTTAATTATAAAGGCTTCACAACCTCAATGTTTTCTTTTTAATTAATTAATTGTTAAAATAGTCCATTGTCGATAAAATAACTTTCATTAATTATTTTGAATTTGGTGTTACGGATTAGTCGGGGAGTAAAAACGTTTGTTATTTGATTTTATAATTGATGAAATTGTGAAAGGCATTATTTTAAACAAAAATTTACTCAAAATCATATTTTTAACCTTTACATTAAATAAAGCTATGTTGTTTTTACTATTTTTTTAGACTTTTTAAATATTATGCTTACAAATAATAAATGATATTGCATTATATCTTTTATAGATTAAAAAAATAACTACGCAATATACTTTTTTCCCAATAAATTTATTTTTCTTATCAGTTGATAATGCTCGTGAGGAGCAAAACCGGTCCTGATAAATTTTAAGTGTAAAAGTACTAAAAATCTTTTGTTATTTTTATTATAATGCCATTCCACCAAGTATTGACAGTGAACACCTTAAAAGTACTTTTTTCTTATTTTGCCTTAACAGTATGTCTACTAGTAAAAACCTTTTAAAATCATCAACTAAATTAACCTAAAAATATTAAATAAGATTAGACGAATTGGTACTTAAAATATTACCATTGGAAGGACAGAAATCATATAAATTGTGAATTCATGCAATACGTATGTAGATTTAATGTTAACACTTGGCTAAAATGATATCAGCGCATAGACGAAGCCCAATTATCAATTATTAAAATTCTTTGTAGAGACATCTGTTAAAGAGGAACACATTTTAATGATTTTGAACAAAAACATAGTTGATAAAATCAAGCTAGATTGAATTATTTAAATATGTTGAATGACTGTAACCTCATTGGATTATTGAGGTGGCACAAAACATGCCAACAAGTGCTAGGATAATGAGATTGGAGTAGGAAGTGGAGCATTAAGAAGAGCGGTAGAGATAAATTAAGACTAAGTTCACTCCAAACTGTAACTCCAGAGAAAAAGAGAACAAATTAACAACTCAACGGAAATCCATTAAGTAAAACTTTCTTTTTTTTGACTTTTAAGTACAATCACGTCTTTATTTAGTGTTTTTGTGAATTAAATATTTTTATTTAACACTATTGCAATGTGTATTAACTGAGATTACTTCACTTTTAAAATACTTTAACTAAGACGTGTGAAATATTACAACACATCTTACTTCGTTTTTTTTATAAAATACCACTTGATTCACTCCTCTCTCATGGACCCAGTTGATGCAATGATAATACAAAGTTTAACAAATAATAAAAAACATGGATAACTAAACTAAAATTTGTAGTTTTTTTTAAATATTATGAAAGGATCAAAACAAAAATTCTTGAAAAAAGGAGTTAGAAGCCACCATCGATAAAAGTTTGTTTCTATTTAACTGTCCATTTTAAGGAATTGTGTAGAATTTTGATTTTATTGAGTAAAAATCGAATTGACACATCGTTGTCTATTGCCGATCAATACTTCTCACATTCATTATTTTCCCGTGTTTATCGTTTGCTTAGGAGACTTTCCAAAATTCGTTGCTTTTTTAAAATGCCTATAAAAACGATAAAAAGAGAATGCATTGTAATGCTTACCTGAATCACTCATTGTAATAATTTTGTTTTACTGTGATTAAAGTTTGGTTTCGTTTTTATAGTAGTTTTTACTTATAGCTTTAGCTTTAATTTGATTAAGGAAATTAAATACACAACACATGATTTTTTATATTTTTTTAAAAATAAATTTATTTTATTTAATGAAACCATAAAAGTTAAATCACAATATGTCATTAAAAATATCAAATGCTAGTTATTATCACCAAAAATAAACACAAAAACATCATTATCTTAATTAATTAAAATTTATGCATATGAATAATTCAGTGAGATAAAATAAAACATACTACATCATAAAAAGTATATTTTTATTTAAGAAAATATTTATTTTCTTTTTACATTGAGTTTATTTCTGAGAAATCTACAAGGAAAACTGCAGAAATTATTTTATTTTGAGTCGTTCAAAAACAAAGTCACACATATTTCAACATGAATATTAATAGATTAAATTGAAAGAAAATTACTTTCATGACAATGATAAATGTTTGATTCAAAAAAATATTTTGCAAAATGCTATCTCACATAAAATAAAATCAATTTTTGTCGTTAATATTTTAAAATAAGGAACCAAGCTTTTTTTTCAATTGTAACGACACATAATTTATGTGATGTTTTACATACAGATAAATATATACATATATCAAAGAACAACTGTAATTCTGCTTGTAGACACCTCAACTTTTTTATTAGTAGTAATTATGAAGATGTTATTTTATTTCGAAATTTAAAGCTCTCATTACTTAGCATAGGATTTTTAGTAGTCCTTACATAATAATAAAGGTCATTCCTATGACATTTAAGACAACCTGATTCCATCTCCTCCAGCACATTCTCCATCGCTGAGTTTGTCGAATGCTGAAAAGTAAAATAAAACGTAGTAAGTACATTTTAAATATCATCTTGTACATCATGTAGATTCTCTCTGATGAAAAAAGTGTGATAGACAATTATTTAGCGGGTGTATAATCATAATCCCAAGGCTTCACCAAAATTTTTTCACACTAAAATCGATTTAATTGATTAGCTTTTTAAAATTTTAATATCCTTTAGTACACTTTAGCATATTTTACGTCAATATTTGAATAGTCGATTACTTAGATTCTTAAATCAGTTGGTAGTGTAATGAGCACTAAAGCAATAACAAGAAAAAATAATTTTAATTCATCGAAAACATTTATGTAAATTTCAATTTGGAAAGAAGAAGGAATAGTGTTAAAATACTTCAAGTGATAAGATAAACAAATTTTAATAAGAATATTTTTCATGATTCGTATGTTTGTTTGTAGCCCACCACACACACACACACACACACTATCTCTGTGTCTAAGCGCATTGAACGGACGTTGACAAGTAACACTGCCACCTTACAATATAATTTACAAGTATTACATTATTATAATTAATCTTGGTTCAAGTGTGTATTATCTGTGCTCATATCTATGCATATCCTAAAAAACCAAGTACAAACATATTGTTATACGTTATATGTTATTTTCGTTATAATCATTTAAAAATAGCCTGACAGTATAAATAATCACGAGTGCCTATATTCTTTCTTAATTTTACAGCTACTATACATATCGTGCTTTAAATGCAATTTACAGTATATATCTATGAATAATAAATTATTGATATGCTAGCGCAGAACTAATAACACCTGAGTACTGTGATACAGACAAATGTAATGTTTTTCCAACTGTGTCGATAGCCAGTTATATTATCTCATACATAACAATAGATTGAATGTATGACAGGATAATTTATATTCAAAATTACCTTGTATTCAGTGTCGACCTAATTAATTACGAATTTAGTCAAATTTTAGAGTGCACAATAAATGATTGCACAGTAAAAAAATCTGTATAAAAAGTGGATTTTCCCAAAACTTAATAACAATAACAAATGATTGTAAATGAATAATTTATTTGTTGTACATTTACTACTAAAATAGATTACTAGATTCTGCAAAAACAATGAGAAAAAAGTAATTTTAGTTAGTATTACAATTTTGAAGTTAAAGTTGTATGCTTTGCCTTTTATATCTGTGAAAACAATAATGAACATGCAAAGAAAATCTGGGAAATATAACAACCAAGTGCTATATGTCTCCACTACGATAACAAGAATAAGGGAAAACATATTCAATATCGTTAGTCTGCAAGCTTTGCAAATATACAAAGTAAATTTTCTATTGCAAATATTACATACGTCTATTATAATGAATAAAAATAATGACGTGATAACACCTTATTTTTTAACTAAGCAACTGTGGGAAGATATTGTTTCATATTAAAGTAAATGAACATCAATTTTTGGTATTTTAAAATATATTTAAAGTTGAAAGTCATCTTGTTTCTTTATTTTGGAGTCAAAAGCTTTTCATTTAAAAGGATGAAAATATTATGCAGTGTCACAAATGAAAAAATATTGTTTTTTTTCGCGAATCGAATACAAAAGAAAGATTTGTGTGGAATCAAATTTGACTGCAATATAATTTGTAGCAATAACAATTTTGTTTGTTACACACAAAATAATGGGTGTATATTAGGGCTTATACAAAAACCGACTTTTAAAAAAACCGGTTGTCGAATGTCAATATTGTTCGAAAACCGGATTTATCCGGTTTTGTAAATTTTACAAAAAATGGATAATTCAATTAAAATAGCGAGAAAAAGTTCAATTTTTAATTTATTGATTTGGCATTTACTTGGTAGAACTCCATTTTAATAGGGTAAAATGTCAAGGTATTTCAGTTCTACAGTAGAACTGAAATACCCTATATTTCATTTTTTTATGTTGTTTATTTATATACATAATGCACAACATGAAATTATTTGGTGTTACTCTTACTAGAAAATATGATTTAATCAAACACAAAGCGTCCACTGATCGTTTTGTAACAAAATTTTCTGATATCGAAAATACCATTTTGCTGGGTAATGATGTGGGGCATATGGTCTTTAAGCCATCAAATAAAATATCCAAATTTAAATTCAACACAACCGGTTACGAATTTAAAAAACCGGTTTTCGAATGTCAGAAATTTTTCCAAAAAAAACGGTTTTTAAAAACCGATAAGCCCTAATGTCTATGGTGAATATAATTTTATCTAAAATATCTAATAAAACTTTTTTTTAGTGTTATTTATTCGGATAAATAAAGTTTTTTTATCAATTATTTTTTGTAATAACTCATTTGACTTAACTCATCCGTATCCAACAGACAATAATTTATTTTCATACTTACATTCATGGTTATCGCAATTGTAGTTATTCATGACGCAAATGCTTCCGAATGACAAGGACTTGGCTCCTTGCTTTCCTGCGCAAATCGGGGTGTACTTTTCAGTAGCGCAGTCATGCATGCAAGCCTTCTTCCTTGCAGCCTCTTTCTTGATCTCTTTAAGATCCTTTCCAGGAGCTGCTGTGGCCAACATGACCATGCACACCACCACTGAAAACAGACACATCAATGATAGTAAGGTTTTATTTCACACGACAAATGCTTGTAAGTAAGTCGGTCAACCATTGTTTTATTTAGAGGAGTATTTAAAAATAATGTATACTAGGCTAGGTCAACGACATTGGGCTTTTATACTAACAGTAACTGAACTAAGTCAAGAAACTTGTATTAAAATACAGGAATATCTATGGTGCTTTTATACGTACCCACGCCCTTCCAATTCATTTAAAACAACATTTTACGTTTCATACCTCTCTAATTATAAATATTACGCGTCTGCCTTACAACCATTTTTTTGTAAAGAAAAAACAGCTATTTAACATATGTTGAAATGCTTTATTTAGAGTAAATATGCTTAAAAATTTGGAGCAAATTAGTTTTTTAAATAAGAATCATATAAGAAATAATAATTGTTACCTAACCGTTTTCTGTCTTAAAATCGTTGCAAATGTTTAAAATATTTATTTGTATTAATATTTTCCAATTCACTAAAGATTGAGAGTGAAAACCATATATTTATTTTAAATTATTTATACCTACTCTGTGCAAACACGAAAAAAAAATGTTACAACGCAATTCATTATAAAAAATTATACTCTATAAAAATCACTATTATCATTAAAGTAGATTGTCTATAATCATAATAATTCAATGGCTGAACGTAATTACAGGAGTATTTTTTGTTCAGAATATTTAATGAAATTGTATGCTTTAAACTGCATCCTATCATGATCAATTAAATTTCAGTCGCAGTTTACAACAGGTGTATGAAATTAGATATGGTAAAACACGTAAATATTTTTGTATATATTATTATCTATGTAAGTGTAAATAATAACTACAGCTTTTCTATTGTAAACACTATTATATTGGAAATCTAATATTTTATTCGAAGATTTCTATCTGCTATGAAAAAAATGAATATTCATTTAATAACAAATAAAACTAACCCGATCTCTACAACTTCATTGTAAGCTATTAGAAGTGGCGCGATGTTAACGTGAAAATGACGCCATTTTAGGCACCAAAATTATTTCGCTTAAAATAATATTCTCTCGTATGTCGTATTTGCGCATTCAATAAAAACATCCACGTACAATTCACAAAATACATATTTACAATAAATTGTAGTTATTGTATCATTCAAACCAGCTATACTTTAAACGCAATTTCAATTTCAGTTAAATCTATCTTATATTACATTATTATCTAAACGTCATTTTAACATCGCGTTTGTTTTTTCAGAGATGACGTTCATGTTATACTCTTTTCATGCAAACTAATTGCATCCTTCATACTAGGTTCATAAAAAAGAAAGTTGTTTATCTTTAAATTTGCATACTTCAGTATTTATAATCTGTCAGCCATAAAAAAACATAAAGTAAAAGTAGAAATTGCATACTAGTTAAACAAAGCAAGCTGTGGTATATAGAATTGACTTTTTTAGTCAATGCAAACCTCTCAATACAGTATGATACTGACTACGTTGTTAATGGTAACAAACAACATAACACTAAATGATAGCGCATTTGCGCATTCTTAACAAATAGACATTATCCAATTGGCAAAAATACAATTTACCATGTTTTCCGAGAATAACAAATAAACACAAATGACATAATCTTCATACAAAACAATAATTGCTGCGATTCCGTTCATTTTTGATTATTTAATGTAAGACTTATGTTCTTGCTTTGTCATTTTTGTATTGCCACAATTGCTTTAGTAGATGTATAACCTTGAAGAACATGCATCAGATGTGTAGCATCTTTTCTAAATACGTCTTGCTTAGTTTTTTAGACACGGTAAAAAAATAAAATTTGCGTATCATTTTATTTGCAATTAACATAATCAAACTCTTGTAAAAGACGTTGTTATATGTTAAAACAATTAGTTCAATAAATTTCAAATATATTACAGGTAATATAAAATAAAAATAACTTAGATTATTCCACGTATTGTGTAACAAAATTTGACACGTGTTTCGCCTCTTTCAGAGGCATCCTCAGACAACTACTTTCGCAAATGTTTGCTTAAGTGCGAATGATTTTAATTTTACTAATTCTGATATATTATAATAAAAATCAAATAAAATGGGATCCAAGGAGGCGATGATAGAAAAACAAACAAACGATATCCCCCCTTGGATCCCATTTTATTTGATGTTTATTATAATATATCAGAATTAGTACAATTAAAATCATTCGTACTTAAGCAAACATTTGCGAAAGTAGTCTGAGGATGCCTCTGAAAGAGGCGAAACACGTGTCACATTTTGTAACACAATACGTGGAATAATCTAAGCTATTTTTATTTTATATTAAAATGAACTTACACAAAGTTACCGCCGAATCCATCGAAAGTATATTACAAGTATTATATATTAAATTATATTACAAGTTTATTAAACTTTAAGTTAAACTTCAGAATGCTTTATACAATATTTATATGTGTTGTTACTAAGGCTGTTAATTAGGAGGAGTAGAAGTCGTGGTGTTTTTGGTAGAGCTCAAGTTATAAAAAGACGAGCAACTTCGACTAGTTTTTAAAATACAAAAAAAAGTGCACTCAGAAGATATTAAAAAATACGACTTATAAAACTGTACATCGTTTTTAAATGAACGTCAAACGAATATTAAAGAAAAAAAAAATGGTCAGAATTTAAATCGATTTTTGGTCATAATAAAAATTTGAACGGTCAGGATAAAAATATTAAACGGTCAGAATATTTAATAACAATTTTGGTTAGTAGGTTAGGTTAGGTTAGATTTTTTTTTAATTTCATTGAAATTATGACTATTTATTATGACCAATATATTCTGACCATTTAATAAAAATTCTGACCAGTGTTATTTAAATTCTGACCAGAAAAATACGAGTCAATAATAAATGCAGAAATTTGAGTTGGAGTTGAGGTTTTTTTTCCACCACTCCACAGCCCTGGTTGTTACATTCATGGCGTCGTGCATGTGCATAAAAATAAAACTTAACAGGGGAGTATTTTGGGTACTCGGTTTGTTACGTTAATGATCTATGTAGCTTCCATACAAAAACTATGACATTAACTGAAAATTTGCATTTAGTCCTTTTTTAAATCATACAATTTTAATGATGGATATCTGCATTCCTGTAAGAAATATTTGAAAAATGAGTATACGGACTTCTTATTAAGTTCCGCAACCAAAGACAACGACATTGACAACTCGAACACTGACCTAGAATACGTATTTTTAAGTATTAAGACTCTTAACCAATTTATAACGCATTTTTATCTCCATCAAACCGATACTCGCCAAAAGAATATTAAATAGGTTACGATCTTTGACCTGAAAATCATAAATATTATCAAAATTATATTATGTATGTACCTCATTTAATAATAAACCAAATTAAAATTGTTTACTTTTTAGTGGATCCAAAAGCATTTCAAAAAAATTTAGCAATAATTCTTTGCAATAATCATATAAAACAGCATACAAAACAACCGTAGTAATAATACCACTTCAATATTATTAAATTAACAAGTAACCTAAAGTGGTATATTGTTTTTTAAAAAAGTAGATATTATATTAATACTGTATTTTAATTGAAAGAATTGCAACAATAAAATATCCGAGCAATTTTATTTTTTTTTATCACTTTTAAGGTGTTCACTGTCAATACTTGGTGGAATGGCATTATAATCTTTTTAGTACTTTTTCCACATAAAATTTATTTGATCAGGACCAATTTCGCTCATCGCGAATATTATCAACTGATATCAGTTGATAATGCTCGCGATGAGCGAAACCGGTCCTGATCAAATAAATTTTATGTAGGAAAAGTACTAAAAATCTTTTAATATTTTTATTATATTCGAGCAAGATATTTAAATTTAGTGACGTCGTTATTTACCAAAAAATCTTTTATTAATTGTAACTGTCAATTTTTCATAAAAATAATACATTTTTCTTTTTCCGTTATTTCAGATTTTATAATCACGACGTTTTTGCTTGACGTATGCTTTTTCCATCAGTCGAAAATTATAGTGATACGCGAAACCAAAACAAATCTTTTTTCCAAACATAATCAACTGACATCACACGCAATTTCATATGCAAATTTAATACTGTTAGTGTGTTAAGAAAATATCATTTTAATCGCAAACAACTCGATATTTCATTGCATGTAATTTCCTTTGCAAATATTCATTATAAATCTCTTGATTTTTTTTTTTTTAATTAACGTATTTTGTCAGAACTATGATAATCAGATAAACGACAGGTATTTAAATTTTAAAAAGTTGTTATAAAAATCGATTTAAAATTAAAAAAAAACAGAAAATATATATATTGCATTTATACCTTTTCATCGTGCAGTACTTATTATTTTTACCAAATTGGATTCATAAATATTCCTCAACATTTACAAATGTACGTATATTGTCAAAACCCTGAATTTTATTTTGTATAAACGCTTATTAAAACATTTAAATTTGTATCGTATTCATGAATCAAATGTTATTGTATAATACTGTATTTAAATAATATGATTGTATATCTGAAATTTTACAATTTTGACTTGGTGTGTTATGCCACGAGTTCGTTGCGTATTCGATTTATGTTATCCAATTTCACTCACCGAAAGCAAGCAAAAAGATTGATCTGGCCATGTTTATCCAACTGATAGACAATCTGACGCGATGAGATGAACTGAATACAACGTGACACGGTGCAAACACAACACTAAATGAGAATCGTCAAACAGAATTGACCTTTTATATTCAACTCGAACAATAAGCTGCCTGGTCGTTACGTCGGCCATCCGAAAATCATTGGTGTACAGAAACAAAACAACTTTACATAACAAAACATTACATTGAGATTTGGTAGTCAAAACCTGTTGAACGTACTTACCGTTAACACTATGGCATACTGTGAACCATTCGTAATAACTATGTAATTAATTGTTAATATCATCAAATTAAAATGTAATTATGCTATTTATACCGTATCAGAATCGAAAAATATATAGATTACATCATTTAAAACATATAAAACAGTCAAAAAATCAGTTATCTAACCAAATCTAATTATGTTTACTACTAATCCATTTTACTGACTATATAATATAAATTTTGGCTTAGAAATAAGCAACGTGTCCAGCCTTATATTTCTTTTGGCAGATACTAGGCCAAAATGAAAAATGTTCCTGAATTTTTTTTGAGAAATCGTGGACATGAATTGTTTGCTCTCCCATGTTGTAGATTCAGCCTGCCAATGGGGAGAGATTTAAGGGTTGTAAACAATTTCGCTTCGAATGTCGACATATTTCACGTGGACGTTGGTGAGATCCAACGAATTCCACAATTTAATCAAACATATCAGGTACGGTTGCATTCAACTGAGATACGTGGTTGCGATGAGGAAGATCGGTACCTTACCATTTGATAAAATTGTGTATTATTTTTTACAAAAAAAATACCTTTCTACTAAGAATCCACAGTTAACACAATAGAAGTTATAATTATATATTTTTTTTAAATCTTGATTTCTCTGAATCAATACGAGGCTTTATTTAAATTCAATGTCAACCGCCAGCCAGTATATTTAAACGTACTCTGCTTGGAATAATTATCAAACAATGTGTTGAGTTCTTGATGTGAGTATATAAAAGTAATATAAATAAAGCTATATGTTTATCATTTTACGTTTGAGAACCGGTATCACTTGAAGATAATATTCACTAGCAACAACATTAAAAATACGAATTATAATTGAAGTTGTACATATATAGAACGAAACAAAAGCCGACGAACTCCACATAACATTACAAATTAATAATGGAATAATCCATTGCAGCCACTGAAAGGTTTTTTTTTTTAAAAAGGTACCGGAACTTACTTCTTGTCAAGATTTTTTTTCTAATCTGTGTCCGCTCTGAACGACTTCAAAATGGCGGTATCTGAACAGATTTTTTCAGAGGACTGCTTGTTCCTCAGTTTCTCAACATCTTTTTTTTTGCAAAGAGAGTAAGGATAGAATGTTATGATTAACTTACCCCTCTCGCTCTTCTAACCCAACTGTTGGGAAAAGGTGTTGTTTATAATATAGTTTCCAAAACAAAACAATATATTATATGAAGCATTAGACTCCTGTTTCTGGTCAGAGTAATTCAAAGGACCTGATATTTTTTTGAATATTACATTCAAAGAAACCTAAAATAAGAACAAACAATGGTTTCCATAAAAAAATCTAAAATTTCTAATGTAAAATAAAAATAAAATTTTACGAATATTGATTTGAAACGTAAATAATTGCGAGAAAAAGGTGCCAGAACGCCTTTTTACCACGTACATGGAAAGAAAAGCACTGATAAAACTCCATTGCGTAGTAAAAATAGCAAACTATTTGGTTTCACAATTATAATGATTAAATATGAATAAGATAATCTAAGTTATTTTATATTTTATATTAAAATGAACTTCCACAAAGTTACCGCCGAATTCATCAAAAGTATGAATAAGATATTTCGACATTTTGACACTGTAAAATCTAGTATAATATATCAACTGTGGAAAAGAAAAACGATGCATCCCACACATAGCAAATTTTACAGGAGGCACAAAAAACGTGTTTTGATGATTTTTGGCCATATGCAAATTGTGAAATAAACACAACCTGAAAGTGCACGGAGACTTCTAAACTAGTGTTTTAATTTACATAATCTAACATTTATTTAAAAAGTTGTCTATGATTTTTTTTTTCTTGGTTTAAATTTTCACAAGCCCATCTTTTTTCAAACTTATATTCTAAATTTAGATACTAATTCAGCATTTGCAGCATACATCCTTTTGATATAACTTGTATCAAGTGTGATTATAAAAAAAAGCTGTTTTGAATAAACTGTGGGTTACGTCCTTTTTCCTTTCCACAGTCGGTATGGAGTAGGGTATCCAATCCCGGAGCCTTTTTCCAATCCCGGAATTTCGGGATCGACTAATTTTTAATCCCGGGATTAACTTGATTAATTTGAAGTCCTCAATTTGCTATACTTTTTCCCCGGATTGTCTCAGAAACTCGTTTTTTTTTAGCTCACCGAAGAATTTGAAATCCTCAATTTAGTATACTTTTTTTCCGAATTGTCTCAGAAATTCGTTTTTTTTTTACCTCACCGAGGAATTTGAAATCCTCAATTTGGTAGACCAGATTTTTTTTAGCTCTTGCAATTCCAAAATCATATTTTTCGTATTCAAAATCGTATCCAGGATTTCTGGATCAGAAAATCGAACGGGATCCCGGATCCCTGGATTGGATGCTCTAGTATGGAGGTGTGAAGATGGTGTGATGCTTTAATAGCAATCAACTTAACAACATATTTCTTGTGGACGCGATTATAACTGTATTATTAGTATTTAGAACAGTTAGAAAAATAATTTGCCCACAAACGTATTGTAATGAAAATTTATTTCACAATTGTCATTTTGTAATTTAACTCAATGGGAATTGCCATGCTTGCATGAATACACAACCAAATTAAATGAAACCCTTTGTTGGAAATGCAACGAATATGTAAATATTGATTTGAAGCTTAGTCCGTGGCATGAAAGCCCCGGGGTAGAATTTTCGGTCTCAGACATTTATTTTTGTGTAATGCGTAGAATTCAAATAATGTTGATACACAGCGTTGTAGATACTATTTGTCGACTGAATTGAATCACGTGAGATACACAACACGAAAGTTGAATAATTACAATCGCAGATCAAAAGCTGGTCGAAAAAATCATGTAAATTCACGTAAAGAAATAATTTGAAGCCCTTCATACGAAAAAATATTTATACAAATCTAATCTTTAATATATTATATAATTAATTACCAAAAATGTGTATGAACTACAATCTAATATATAAAAAATAATGTTTGTTCGTATTTCATGCGTTGCCACACCGCTCATCCTATTGCAATAAAACTTTCACAAACTTTTTGCTTGCACTGAAGTGAAGGTTATAGTACAATTAACTTACAGTAGGTGGCGCGGGTGTTGTGCCATAGACAATCGGCAGCAGACGTCAAACGTCAAACAGACAGAAAAATAAAACATGCACTTTAATAAACACAATTATAACACAAACACATTCTTTCTTTGAGTGGCATTGCAACGTTTGCCGGGAATTGGCTAGTAAATATATAACATAAAAACTATAAACTTTGTCACTTCTGAATTGCCACATATAGAGTCGTCGTGGAGCATTTCAGCTGAGATTGTTTTACGATAACTCTCTGTTATTGAGTTACTCAACCGTTCATTTTGGAGATGACGTGAACAAAAAAATATGCTCCAATAGATTTATTCTATATCCAATCACTCTCTCTACACCCATGTTTAATAATAACGGATAGGAGATGGTTAAGAAGGTATTTAAGCTTCACAGACATATCTGCTTCTGGATACTTAAATAAGTCGATGCACAAAAGGATCCGTTCTGAGATTTGATCCCAAGACCATACACCTGCATAAGACGAGCATAGAGTAGTGTTGAGGAAGTAGGTTTCCCACCACTACCCGATACGTATATGCAACCATCGTTGCCGTCTTCCACAACGATATCGACGTAAAATAGAGTCTACCATTTCATATTCATGGCCCGAGCAGAGTGGCGACTGATTTATAAACATGCAAAAGAATTACTTGATAAAAAATCGGCTGCTATACTGACAACATATTTTCAATATTTGTAGTTAGTTATTTGAGGCTGAGAAACTTAATGTTCTTGATCATTTTATGAGGAATCGTGGACATGAATTGTTTGTTATTCCAAATATTTAAACCAGCCTGCCAATGGGGCTGCCACTTGGGAGATCTTTAATAGTGTTTTACAATATTGCATCAAAAATTGAGTTAAGTCCATATGGACGTGATCGAGTTTAGATAAATATTATTTTTTTTATGTATTTAAGTGGACTTTGTCAAATGATTACATTGTTTTACTACTATTATTTTGACAATAATTTTCTATATCTTTTTTTACTTTGCAAAAGTTATAAATTAGTCATTTATAATTCCTTTGTAATATACATGTAAACAAATAAATCATTTTTTTTATTATTTCATCCATTTTTTATATGCGCTGCTTAGTTTTACACGAAGTTACAGGTTATTTCTCATTCTGATTTTTTTTTTTTCAAATTAGCACTTATAAGCTAACCGCAAATAATAATACAGATGTTGATCAATATTTCCAAGAGTTTTAACTACGTCACTGGTGAATAGATTCAACAAAGTGTTAATGTATTATATCGTTGATTCAAATTTATTGCCTTGAGGTATTCATAATAGAATCCAACATTCAAATCTCTTACGAGAAGGTAGGTTAAGATAGTCACAATAAACAAACAAAAGGCTGTCACTTACAGCATTTACAACAAGACGGACATGTAGCACGGCTCAATACTTACTTCAAATTTTCATTTGCAATTCATAAGATGTTTATATAAGAATTAGATCATTCTTATTGTGTTAACTGTGAATTTTCAGTGAGAAGGCGTTGCATAATATTTAAATAAATAAAGCACATTTTAAGGACCAGTTTTATTCATCGCGAACCATTTGATAATGTGTTAAATGTAAAAAAATGTGTTCAATATGAGTAAGAAATTGGTAATTTCAAGCATCAAATATTAAAATATTGTCTTTTGAAATGTGGCTGTTTGAAAAACGATGATTGCGCGCAAAAAACTCCGAAATTGCGCTCATAGAAAACTCTGAAAACAGAATATTCAACTCAAAGAAACATTTTTAAATTTTCATTACTATTTTCCTTTTGCATTTTCAATTATATTTTTGAATTTTAAAGCCTCACAGTAACATCAAAATACAGTATATTTATATATGTTTATTTAAGAGTCTGTGTACTTTCTTTCTTTCATCTTTTAACCCTTTCCTACCCTTAAAGTGTGTTGCTGATAGAGTTAAGCCTGATACTAGTTTTATTTTTATACCATTCTTCTTTCCGCACTCTGTCCTAATAGAGGAGTAGAAACTAATTATGTTTTAACAACTTTTTTTGTATACTAAAGTATTTCGTAGAATTTAAAAAATAGTCGTAATTGCAAATTTTGTTGTATATTATATTAAAAATGTTCACATTTAACGTCTCGCTGTAGATTTTTGGAATAGAGCATAGGTTCCCAAAGTGGTCCGTACGGACCCCCGGGGGGTCCGTGAGGACTGCCAGGGGGTCCCTGACAGGAATAAAAAAAAATGGGGGTCCACGAGATGTAAATGGGGGTCCACGGACCGGAATCAATGGAATCAAATTTAATCAAAATAATGCGGGTTTAAATAGGTCAAAGTAAACTATCTCTTAAATTTATTAAACAAAATATTTTTTTTTGCGAATTTTCGCAGTTTCCCAACATGTCATTGACAAACGTCCAGGACAACAACTTTTTTTATCTACGTTGAACATTTAAATGTCCTTCACAAAGACTTTAAAATCCGGTTTGAGGATATTTCGACTATGGAAATACCTCCGTGGATTATTAATCCATACTGCGTCATTGAAGATGTGGATACAGTTGAAGTCACAGTCCAAGAAGAATTGATTGGATTAAGCACAAACGAAGAACTTGTGGTACAGTTTAGAAAGGGTTACCAGCAGTTCTGGCTGCAGAAAGATATCTCTGTTGCTTATCCTGTATTGTGGGCTATCGCAAGAAAGTTTTTGATAGCATTTCCTTCTTCGTACCTCGTGGAGAGAGGTTTTAGTGCAGTTACTAATTTTCTTACGAAAAAAAGAAATCGGTTGCAAATCACTGAACGTGGAGATTTACGACTGTACCTTACGAATTTGAACCCAAATATTGACCAATTGATATCGGAGCATCAGGTTCATCCCTCTCATTAACAGATTTTATTATTTTATGTAAGAATTTGATTGTGTTTTGATTTGTTCATTTTCATTTTAAAAAATTCACTAAGATAAGAATAAAAAATTAACATATTTTTTTTTACAATTGTCCACTATACAAAAAACCCCATCACAGTGTGCTCATATTTGTATTTTAAAAAATTAGAACTTCACTATTATGCATCCTGGGGGAGGGGGTCCACGAAGGATAAAATACTGGGCTTAGGGGTCCAAGGGGGAAATAAGTTTGGGAACCATTGGAATAGAGACTTCATTTAGATTTTTAAAAGTAATATTTTTTTTCTACATTCATTTCATTTTTTTATGACACGAGCATGACTAGTTTTACTCGAAACAAGCGTACATCTTCAGTTGAAATTGTTGCAATAGGCGAAACTGGTCTTGTTGATTTAAAAAAAATATGATACAAGCACAGAAAATGTGTAAAAATTTGGACTGAAATGTAGCTTATACCGAAAGAAAAATTTTGTTTGCTTTAAAGTTATGACTTTTTGGTCGTAAACCAAATTACATCAGATTTTTTTTATTATATATTTTTACATTTTTTGTGGCTTTCTAATGTTACAGCTTTACATACGTCAATCGAAAAATCTTCCCTATTTATGATGTAGGATAATCATCAATTTCAGTTGGCATCTTCGAAAGGTGTCAAATTCAGAAGGATCTCACTATAAGCCAATTGTGCTGTAAAAAATATGTATATTTATTTCATTTGGAAATTTCGCGATTCTTCAATAAACGTATTTTTCAAATATCTCAGAAAGTCTGTACTCTGTATTGAAAATAAGTATCATATTTTTTAGAAATCAGACATACAGATGTAATAAAGAAAAAATGCTTAAAATTATAACCTGAAAACAAAATTACATCGGCTATATTATAACTCAAATAATATATTATATTCAATCACTGCACCGTGGAGTCTAATTTAATGAAAAATGTTCTACGTGTGTGTTACTAAGCTACTCAACCTCTCTTTTTTCAAAGAGATTAAGGATTTTAAGTAAGTTGTGGGGCAGTGCTAATTATTAGCTAATCGCTTCCTGTTTTTAGTATCGCATGGGTGAATGAAAACTTATACACCATAAACATCCTATGTACACAAATCCGTTATTGGTGCGGGGATTCGAACCGTTCTATGTCATGTATAAAAGATGAGTTAAAAATGTTGATAATATTATAGACAAATTTGGTGCTTTATTTTATTAATGGAATGTGTATGTGCTCTTTCGTGATGATAAAAGCTGTTTCAAGAACTAATTTTCGAAACGAAGTTTCCCTTTATTGCAAGGACCCTTGTGACAAAAGCGAACTGTCAATACTTCAGAAATATATCTCCGCAAATGTTTGACGAGGAAAACTTTCTCTTTCTTATGTACTATCAAAATGTATAAGTGACATAACAACTTTCTGTGAGTAAAGTTCATACACACGTCTGAGAATGTTAATGCCATGTTCATTTGTGAAATATTTAACAAAATATTAAAGTTTAATTTTATTTATCAAATAAATCTTCAAAGCAAACATGTGTAACAAAATTTAACAGTAGAATGAGTAAAATTATTATCACTTTTTTACATTACAAAACATATCTTTTGTCAAAGTCGGTTGACAGTTTTCGGTGTTGGCTCTATTTGTTTTAGTGTTTTCAATCGATATACAAAATATTGTGTTTATATGTTTACATTACTTCTAATTTATCACACGTAAACAATTTTTGCCGTATAACAGTAAATTTTATAACGTTATAACTAGGGCATGCAATTCTGGGATTTGGGATCCCGTTTAATTTTCTGATCCCGAAATCCCGGGATTGACATGATCGCGATCCCGGGATTTTGGGATTGAGAAATTTTTAGAAAATCCCGAAAATTGACACGAAATTGGCAAACTGTGGATTTTAAATTCCACGGCGAGCTAAAAAAAAAAACGAGTTTTCGGAATAAATTGGGGAAAAAGTATACTAAATCGAGGATTTAAAATTCCCCGATGAACTAATCCCAATCCCGGGATTGAAAATCTATCAATCCCAAAACCCCGGGATTGGAAAAAGGCTCCGGGATTGGATACCCTAGTTATAACCCACAACATAAAATAGTGGTTATGCTTATGACCAAAATCATGTTGATATGTTCCGGTTAGTGTTTATATTTTTTACACTAACATCGTACATCGTTGAAAAGAATTTTATGATTTAATAATTTAACCTGCTCTAACCAATGCTTAAAACGGTAAAAATAAATAAACTGAAAATAATTTATCATCATCTACTATTAATCAAAGTGATTTTCTCACTACCGATTCTGTAAAATATCTACAACTACGGGGGCTATTCTCAAATTAACTTGGACCTGTTTCATGTGTTTAGTTTAACTTTAATAATAATTACGAAAATTTTCAGTGTTTTTAAAGTTGATCTGTCAAACAGAATTTAGTTTTATTCTTCCAAGCACTTTAAGTTTGATGAATCATGTCTACTCGCTATACTTACTAGAGTGATTGTAATAAAATAACTAATACGATTTTTCGTTAATTTTCTCATATTTTTTCAAAAAAAAAACTTTTTCTAGCGCACTATAGCCACAATCATTACATTTAAATTATACAAGCCATAAAAACAAAATACATAGATTATTTTTAATATTAAAGATCCCCTTTGGTTTCCAGATCCTATTATATTAGAGAATATCATATTTTATAATTATTTTTTAAGTCTTTAAAACAAGGCAATCGGAAGAAACTTTTACTAAATATGATTGTTAAAATAAGTGCTTTCGGAATGCATAACGAATACAAAACAAAGTAATAATTCGAGCATTTGTACAAAATGAAATAAGACTTGAATGATTATTCTATTTAAATATGTTGACTTCATTAATTGATGTAAATATATCACATTTATAAATATGTATCTCACAAACGCATATCGATCGAAAATTGAACTACTGGATTCAATCAAATTTGAATACATACAATTATAGCATTAAGTATTAAGTATATTAATAAACCGTAATGAGTAAAATTCATAGACTTCTTCTCCGTTCTTAATATTATTTTTAAAAATATGTTAGACTGATATATTGTAATATGTTCATTGATTCAGAATTCGACCATAAACTAAAAAACAAATCAATAAGCATAATTCAATGTATTACGTTTAAATAAAAAAAATATCTGTAAAATTGATGCCTTGTGATGCCTCACCTTGCCTGTAATCTGACTCCACCTCTTAGAAACTTAAATTTATTTCCAAGTGCTTTTAAATTGTTCGCTTATAATATAATCTATAATTCCATATATTTATTCAAAGTTATTCATACTTCTTATAATAATAAAACACACTCGTAAATTAGTATTCCTTTTAATAATAGCACAGAGCCAGTCTTTTATATTTACAACCAAAACCGGTCTTATTTTTTAAGGCAACGTGTTTTTTTACAGTCAGGATTGATTCAATAACATTGTATTGCATAATTTACTAGTTTAAGTGGTAGACTGCGAAGATATCAAATACGACGGCTTAATTATTTTGCAATGTTTTTATTTTATCCACATCAATATTTTGAACACGCATACAGCCTACGAAATATATCATTAAAATAATATATGGAATATTAATATTAAAATTGTAACTAAGCTGAAAGAAAGCTTGTAAAATGTTATAACAAAAATAAGTAATAATTTATCACTTGAAAACAAGATTGTAAAAATTCAATTTACATTGTATAAAAAAGATAAAGTATTATATCAACACTATTCTTCTCAGAAGAGATTAGTGAAGCTATTATATTGATGAATGTATTATTAAAATATAAAATTTAAAATAACTTTTGATTATTCCACGTATTATGTAACTAACTGTGACACATGTTTCGGCTCTTTCAGAGACATCTTCAGACTTACTATCGCAAAATTTGCTAAAATAATGAAGCAAGATTGATTTTAAAATTTTAATTATGAAATTACAAAATGGAGTTTGGGTTTATTTTTTTCTTTTAAGGTAAGCAAAGAGGGGTGGGTGATTGAATCGAAATAAAGCAAACAAATAATGATACTAACGAGCTGCAATCAATCAGATTGGGATTTTTCCCTCTTAAGGGAAGCAAGGAGGAGATTATAGAATCGAAACAAAGCAAACAAATATAATCATTTTACTAATGACGTTAAACATAACATACTAATAAACTCATGAGCTGCAATCAATCAGATAGGTTGGTGTTTACTCTATTAATTGGAAACAATGTAAGTAATGGCGAGCAACCCGTCTTATTAAGAATATTATTTAATAATATTTATTTTTTGTTAAGCGTTTTATTTATTTCTAAAAACTCTAAGCTATTCATCTTTAAACCCTTTTTATTTACTCGGTGGAGTATTTCTAAATTACTAATCTGATTCAAATTATGATTATTTTCTATTAAATGATTGGCAATTAATCTTTTGTTTAATAGAAAATAAATTTCAGCGAAATGCTTAAAAGGTTGCCGTTGTTATATTATTTTTTCAGCTGTATCGTTGAAAATTTTCAAGAAGATGGCCCTTTATCAGAAATGGAATTGATAGAATTTTAAAGTGATTTGTTGCTTAATAGTGTTTCATTAACTATAGAATCTGTATGGCATTTCGTCCCAAAAGAAAAGTATGCAATTTTAGTACGAATTGCTCTTAAACTTAAAGAATTGTTTTGTTTTACCTACTTATATGAATCAATGTTTTCCACCATGAAGATATAAGAGTAAATATAAAAACAGACTTACAGATGTACATCTTGATGCATTCGGATGGGAGTGACATATTTTTCAACTATTATTTTGTTTGTAAATAAATAATTAATGTACGCATTTCATGTTTAATTAGAAAATCAGATGGTCTTATTTATTTTAAGTGATATAATAGTATTATTTATCGTACGATAAGGGTTGATGATAAGAAACAATTAATAAGAAATATATATAGGTAGCTCACTAGACAATTTCAATTTCCGAAAATAGCTCACAACCTTATTAAGTTTGGAGACCTTCAATATGTCTATATATTTCATATTATAAAAAGATTAGACATGGTTTAAAATTATATATTACATAATGGTACACTTTTTTGCTTTTATTTATCCATTTGGACGAATAAAATGGTAAATGTAATGTATGGCGTAAGTAATGGTTTCAAAAAAAACATCTTGAAAATAAATTTTGAGTAGGTAAGGTAATGTGACAACAATTTGTAATTTAACGTGTATTCAAATAGTCTCTTTTGAAAAAGCTTTTAAGAATAAAGCATAGATACATTAATATATACACATATGGGTTATTTCTGAAAGCTTTTTCACAACAGGCTATTTGAATACACGTTAAAATACAAACTCTCTGTATCACCACATTACTTTACTGTGTAAATCATCAGTATACAACTAAAAAGGGGTGAAAAACATTCATAAGTTGTAGTATTATATGTTATTTGGAATTTTATACCGTGTCCGCTTTCAATATAAAGCATTCCAACATAAATAATTTACGGTACCGTGGTAGTCCAAAATCTCAGCCTCTGTTTTTGGGAAGGGTAAAAAATCAGGTTTGAAGCTGTCTATGACTTATCTTTTCAAATTCTTTACGTACTATTTTTAGAAACAGGTGTGAGCTGCGTGAAAGATATTAAATATGTTTTTACAATGTAAATGGTATAGATGCTTAATGGAGTACCTCGATAGAAACGCTGATAAAATGTTTGTCAATCAGTAACTGAACCTCCCCTTAAAGAATATCAAGGAAAGAAGATTAGGGCTATGAAAAGGCTAATCCTTGTATCTGTTGGAAAACTATTAAAAACGCTTGTAGATAACTAGAAATGGTACCTTCTGAATAGTCTGGCGCTATTATATGGACTAAATGAACCACTCGTCATTTTGCAGTTTGTGTCGAAAATTCAGAAAGGAATCATTAGAAAAGTTCGCCAATCAACGCGCTGTTGCCAAGGGCAACAACCATAAATAATAAGAGCGATTCATTGAGAAGCATAAACATTGCTAGGTGGAATATGGACATATAAAGAGTGTTTGGGTAGTGTCTGTTTCGCTTATTTGAAAAGCATCATAAGACTATCGCAACGCCTACGAATAAACTGAAAATTGATTCAAATATTATGTTATTAATTACAAAATAAAAGTCGAATTTTTCCTATTCTATTGGACGCTGGGAGGGGTAAGGTACAAACTTTGATAGTATTAATTATTTTTGTTTTGTGTGGCAAAACCCAGTGGAAATAAATTCAACAATGGTGATCTATCTATCTTATTCAAAATTTTAGTTACTACATTCAAATAATGCTGTTGTTTTTTGTTATTATTGAAATGTTTTCCGGAATAATCTTTTTATAAGATACAAAAAGAAATAATACATATTGTATAAACTTCACTATAATAAGTTTAATATATCAACGAAATTATTGTATTTTTCGTTTTATTTTCGTGAAAGTTTTAAGTTTTTGACATGTAACTGCCCATCTTATGACTTGGCAAGATTCAAAATATGCTCCGAAAAATATGAAAAAAAGGTCAAACTTTTCAAACAATAGAAGATGTCTGTCACGCGGAATGACAAAAACAGAACTTAGTTATTCCTAAGAGGAAAAATAAAGAAAAAAAATATTAAACTGGGGGAAAGTTTTCTACAATAGCTCATATGCATGGTTTGGTAGAACGTTTATTTATCAAGTTTTCTCTAATTTCGAGATAATTATAAATTAGCAAATGTAGCAAGTGGCAATTAGGGCATCCAATCCCGGAACCTTTTTGTGATCCTGGGATTTTAGGATTGACAATTTTTCCAATCCCCTCTCCTGGTACTTTTTAAACAATTTCTCTTTTTAGATCTTCCAAGAATTTTCGAATCCAAAATCTCAGAAATTTACAGATTTCCCAAAAAAATACCTTTATTACACCTCGCTCAACTTTCTGTCATTTTCTCAGTCCCAAAATCCCAGTATTAGTACTGTCACAGTACCGGGATTTCAGGATTTGGGATCTCGGTATTGGAGACCCTAGTGGCAATTTTACATGTGAAAATTATTAAATCTAATTAAGTTCTGCTGTGGAAGTTATATTGATAAAAATGAAATATAGATTTTATTGTTTTATAGTTAAATAAGATTTAACAATAAATAATTTACTATCAATTTGAAAATCTCTATGACTGACATTTTATTTGTATACTCGTTGTTATTAGTTTACGGTAGTACGTTCAGTAATGTTAACCGGTATAGGTAAACTAACCAAAAATTATTACTTGTTTGCATAAACATATTTTATGGTTTTATACTAAATAAATTCTTCTCGATATATTTCGAAGTACTGCCATCTTTTTTATAAAATGTGTATTTAATGGTGTTTTATCAAAATAAATATTTTTCTTGTATCAAGAATGAAATATACTGTTCGTCGGTAATTGTACTTTAAAAAACACATCATTTCAGATTAACAGGTGGTTTAAAACGGAATATAAAAATATTATGTATATTTGTTGAAATGTTGGTGGTGTTATGTATAATCAATACCATAAAATACTATGTTTTATTCTGTATGACGTTCTATTTTCAAAATGTGTTTCGTGCATTCGAATGAAACAATTGAAGTATGAAATTTCAGTAGAATATGAGAAAACAATTGCAACCTGTCACGATCTCACGATTTTCGTCTTGATTATAAGATTGATTTATAAAGTGTAAAATTATTTTATCAAAATAAAATTGAACCAACACATAAAAGTGTTTTAGTAAAAACTATAAACATAACAGTGCACTGCCATTAATAAAAACAGTAGACTGTAATAGTTCGATAAAACTTTTCCTTGGTCGCCCATGCACTTAATCCAAGTCACATAACACCATTTTCATATACTATATCACTTTAATCTGACCATTAAAAACGGTTTTCCTCTGAATTGATAAATATTGAATTTCAAAGTACTTAAAACAACAATGTTTAGTTAACGCGTTTCGTAAAAAAAATGCAAATATTATTTATCCAATAATAATATTTGTATTTTCTAATTCAATATTTTGACTTAAGGTGCTTGGTGGAATTTCAATATTAAATTTGAATCGTTCAAATTATGTACACTCCCACAGATTTCGTCAGTTCAAGTTCATCCGTGCGCTTGAACGCCTGAAGATGCCGAAAGGCGAAACCCGGGTCGTTAGTGACAAAATCTGTGGGAGTGTACATAATTTGAACGATTCAAATTTTTATTTTCGATGGATACGGCGGAATCTTTGTGGAAGTTCATTTTTAACATGAAATCAAAATTGATAACTTTGTTACTTTGTTACTTTTACTTGTTTCGTGGTTCGCCTTTTAAAGAAACAGCAGAACGTATTTATTTTTATTTTTCCTTTTCTCCTCGAGTTGATCACATCTGATTTTCAAAACATAAGTAAATTAAGATTATGTATAAAGTATTTTCATACAATATACTCTTCAATGGAAGCGACACCAGTTATAAAGAATTATATCATGATATATAAAAAAGTTATTTTAATTTATTTCAAAATATGCCAATTATTTAAACATATATGTATTTACTTATCGGATATGTTTTGTGGTTTGTTAGTGAACCAGATAATATTTTCCAGAATACAAATGTTCAATTTAATTCGACAAATTCTGAATACCACAAACATATTATACCAAACCGTGACGGTACCGTAAAATAGCCTGTATCGTCCACATTGCCTGCACAAGAGATGGACAAAATAAATTTAAAAAGAATAACACTTAGTAAAGTCCTCTCCGGTGTTCGTTGTAACGAAAATTCACAGCAATTAAAACCGTATTTTATTATTTTTCGTTGAGTTGCCAACTGCTATAAATTTATATATATTGTGTTAATTAAAGATTCTCAATTTAAGTGTTAAATACCAATATATGACACATGATAAAAATAATCAAAGATTTTTAGTACTTTTTCCATTTAAAATTTATTTGATTAGGACCGGTTTCGCTCCTCACGAGCATTATCAACTGATAAGGAAAATAAATTAAACAGAGAAAAAACTTTATTTTCCTTATCAGTTGATAATGCTCGTGAGGATCGAGACCGGTCCTGATCAAATAAATTTTAAGTGGAAAAAGTACTAAAAATCTTTGATTGTTTTTATTATAATGTCATTCCACCAAGTATTGACAGTGAGCACCTTAAAAGTGATATGACATATGATAAGACTTTTCGAATTATTTTTTAACGATGTTTGAGCCAAAAATGAAAAGAAGAGTTAAAAAGTTTAAACGATTTAAATTTGCTTATTCTAAGTGTCAATTATAGGATATACTGAATATATATAATATATTTATATCCATGACAGAGGTGCCTAGTATTTTGCTGTCGACAGTATAAACATAGTCAAAATCAAAAGCGATTCGACGAGCAATAATACATGAAAGGTAACTAAAAATATATATTTTCGAAAGAACTTCATCATATTGAATTGAAAACAAGTAATATATTTGTTTGAGATTCACTTGTTTTATCTCTTTTTCCCCGACGAACTATTTCAGAACAGAATAGATGTTTTGATGCAGTAATAGTTATCAAATATGTTACGTTACTCATATGGAACTAAATACTGTTTCACTATCACTTAGTCATTTAATATATTGTTTTGGCTGATAATATTTTTATAAATTGGTGTAATCAATATAAAATAAATAGTATTGTGTGAATCGCATATGAATCTTCATGTGACAGAATATGCCTTTTTCTGTTAGCTTCCTAGGCAATCTGTTTTCATATGATATTCATTTTTAATGAGAACCTGTCTGCAATCAATGCAAACTCATGGTTTATTATTAACCCTCCAAGGACGAGCGTGACCATATGGTCACAGTAAGCACCGTTGTCTATTGATCCCACTATTCATCCTTTTTTACCTGAATATCGTTGCTTTCACTCATATTTGGTTAAGACAGATACAGACTTTAGTTAGTAATTAGTCGCAGGGACAGAAACGGCCACCAAAAGCACATGCGATTTATTGAATTTCCGTTATTTTTAATAGACTTTTTGAAACTGTTGTCGATCTAAAGAGGTCAAATTGTAAATATTTTTAAAAATGTCACGCTTAGATATATTTCAACCCCAAATGTTTGCGTGCCCATACGGTCAGGCTCGTCCTATCTACTGTTCGTACACGATATTACACGGTAATAAAAGGATGAAAATGACCATATAGTCATGCGGGGTTTCTGTACAACGACTTGGCTTTTTTTTATTTTTTGTTAGGAATAAAAGTTATCCGTGATTTCAATATGGCTTAAAAAAAATATCTGAAAAAGCTCTCGTCTCTGGAGGGTTAATAATAACTTTACAATCAAAAATGTAGAATCACTAATCAACACATATGTATATTTTTTTAAAAAAAAGCTGAAACTAATAATAGAGCTGAACATTTAATAAATAAATACTTGTTACGGTATTTGTTTGTTGCTCTACATTTCATTTCGTCTTTTTTGTATATCATGGCGTTCACAGATTCCTCAAATTCCTCTGATGCTTTCGTTTATATTATTATGTGTGCAATTTTTGAACATGTTTTCTCATGCTCTAGTAATTTTCTTCTGGTAAAATATTTATACTCAAATTTCTTTCGCATATACT
Organism: Himalopsyche anomala; assembly: GCA_031772345.1. NCBI lineage: Eukaryota > Metazoa > Arthropoda > Insecta > Trichoptera > Rhyacophilidae > Himalopsyche > Himalopsyche anomala. The sequence goes on along the minus strand of CM062832.1, from coordinate 15,934,255 downwards.
CAAATATGGACAAGGATAAAAAAAATGATTTTACAGTATAGGTATGTAAATATAGGTATGATTTCAATCACTTCTACAGGTTATCATATAGTAATACAGGTTATCATAGGTAAATATAGGTATGATTTCAATCACTTCTACTGATTGCAATCACTTGTTCTACTCAAATACAATATTACAAATACAAAAAAAGCTCATCTGTATTTGTTTGTCAGAGACTACTTGTTATAATAGTTTAATACTGTACGGTAAAACTTTATTAAGTCTTAAATTGAACGAGTTTGAAATAGGGAAAATATTGCTTTTTCTATTTATAAATAAATATGATATACATACTATTATTTGACAGATTTGTAGATCACAACTCGATGTATTTACCTCGAAATGAAACAATAATTCAATCATAGTCGTTTCGTATTTTCTAAAATATATTTTATTCAATACACCCGGAATTTATTAGCAAACTGAAAGATGACACTCGGCCACCAGTTTGAACTGTCCGCGTGGAAAATTTTATTTGAAATATACAAATTTATTCCATATTCAAATTTCTATTTTGCATAGTTTATACTTTGGTAACACTTTATTTTAAAGTAAGCGAATTTGTTTCTGAGTATTGTCATAAATAAATACGGAAATGACAGTGAGCGAGCATAGAGCAGCGTTGCGTCAAAGTTTAAAATGACAGAAATATACATAATGGAATAAAGATGAACGAAGAGAAAACTTCGTTGAACTTAGAAATTCAACATTAGCCAAACAATAAAATAATAGCAAAGTGGCTGTTGTTTGAGCGTCGCTTTTCCGAATAAATTCACGCCATTTTGGCCTAGAAATTCACACAATGGCCGCGAATCGCAATTACGTGTTTGTTAGGTGCTTATTTAGATATACATTTGATATTATTTCCAACCAAACAATGGATCGTATCCCAATTGAATCAGCGTTCCGCGAAACAAGTTGTTCAATTAATTCTTCTCAACGGAATAAATAATAATGTATAACTGTTGATTCAATTTCATTGCAGCGTAGAAGCTTTTGTTTGTGCGAATGTATGACATATAGGGTAATTGGAAAATTCATGGAGAACAGTATCTGTGCAAAAATTATTTCGGTAACGTGAGTTATCTTATGTGGTTATCATTTTCTTTTCGAATTTTAACATACTTCCATTAATTATCCGTTATTATAAAAACCAGTGCTTTTTTTAAAAAAAAAAGTGTCCAAACTCATTTCTTGTGAAGTTTTTCATTAAATACTTTTTTCTAATTCATGTCAAATCCCAAAGTGGAGCATATGGCTTCTTAATGAAAGTATCTCAACATAAGTTTTTTTACGAGAGCAAAGTTGTTACTGAACCTCTCTTTTTTTCGTAGATATTATGGATAGAAGGATAAGGCTAAGACAATACTGGTTAAATAATCATTCTCGCTTTGCTCCGTTAATTTTGAGGATTGTTAGGGTGGAAGTAACTTTTTTAGACATCACAGACACTCATATCTTCGAAAAAATCGATAAATTTAAATTTTGAAAACGATAGAAAAAAAGTTGTTCGTATTGGGAATCGAGCCTGTGAGATTCGTCACGGCGAGTAACTACTGATCAACGTATTTTTAAGGATTAAAAGGCGTCAAAGGTGGACCAAAGATGTTGATGTTCAAAAAAGATGACTCTGATGTGGATGGTTTCCGCGTGACACAAAAACACACTAAATCACGCATTAAGTCACAAGTATTGGTCACAGAGTAGTTTATGAACCTTATATTGTTTTGTGTGTTACGGATAAAATTAAAATAACATTCTCGAATATTGATTTGAAACATAAAAAATGTCAAAGAAAAAGGTGCCGGAACACCATTCCACCGCGTTACATTACGCACGTCCACGTGTTTGACTTTAAATTTTTAACATGAAAAAAATAGATTAAAAAAAACACTACAGTAGCTAATCAGATCAGTCAGATTCACATATAATATAACTATGGCATCTTTGACATCAGTCACATCTTCAATGATCTTTAGTCGTCTTACAATGTTGCCATTTCGAATATAGGACGATGTTTGTGACTCGTATATAAGGCGACCTCTTTTTTGACGTGTATTATTTAAAAAAAAACCTCACCTTATTATCAGGCTTATATGGTAATTCTTATTACTAGATGTCACACTCTCAATAACTGCAAATATTTATTTACCCTTAAATATTTCTTCTTCGCCAAAATAAAAATAAATGTTGAGCATCCTTTATCAATCCCTGATCGTTTTACTACCTCATACACGTAACACACTGTACTTACTCAACGCCATTTTTTTAAACTACATAATTTCCGTGAGAGGTCGTGCGAAACGAGTTGTAAAAAACATATAAACACCTTCAAAATAGTTTGTATTTATAAAAAACAAATACGATAAAGGTTTACTCACTGCTGCGTAGTTTTTTTAAATCCATCTGTAGACTAATGAATGTTGTTTATAACCGATAAAATTATAAATATTTTAGATAAATAAATCGATGGCTGAATGCAAAAATATTGTATGTCTAGTTTTCGTCGAAATTGAGTTCTCATACATATAATTTTTATTAATGAATGATTTCTTAACGAAAAAAAAAAATCGTCTGAACATCACACAAACCATGTGGATTTTAAAAGATTTTAATTTTAGTTTAATAAAATTTACTTAACATAAAATCATTTTCTAGTTCATATCAAGCACATTCATCGAACTTATTCACATGTTCTTTTCTTCCGAGTTGTAGGTTACATTTAACATAATTCAGATAGTTACTTATGAAAATTAAAAAATATTTAATATTATTTCGAATATTATATTCAATGATTTTTCTTTCTAAACTAAGATGTTTAAGATAGTGGGGGGTGGAGATTTTGGAAGATTCGATTGGAATTCGAAGAGGGTCATGGCACAAATAAGGTTGGGAAACAATGCAATAATGCTAAGCCATCTAAATAATGTGTTAAGTAATACAAATTGAGGGGGGGAAAAAAATGACGGCAGTCTCCATGTTTTTTCTGAAATTAGTTAAATATATCGTCATCTATATGTCATCGTGTGGAGCAGGTATATAATTTAATATGTGCGTTTTTTTAAGAATTAAGATTCTCACAGTCTTTAAAAGCATACATGACAGTTACTAAATAGATTTCATAAAACGATGTAAAATTTTGTTCAAATGGTAATACTGATATGAATATTTAACATTACTTTTTTCAGACATTTTATTCAGGGCTGTGGAGTCGTATAAAAAAGACAACTCCGATTCCGAGGAAATTTTCAAATAATTTAATTTTAACTTATATACAAACATACGTGTATAACATCAGATCATCTTCAGCCAAGCATGAAATGTCAACACTTTAGACTACATATTTTGTTTGAATACACATTATTAATTTTTTTTTTCAAAAACATTTCGAGCCGCTCATTTTTCACGACTCCGACTCTGACTCCACAGCCCTGATTTTATCTATAAGAAAAAAAAACGTTTTTATTTATTTGCGTGAACATTTTAGAATTATAATAACTGCTGCCTTTTTTTCCTGACATTGGCGGATCCAAGGGGGGCTATGGGGGCAATGCCCCCCCCCCCTAAGGAGATTTTTTTCTTCATAGTTCTACTTTATTAAAACTTTATTGTGAAATAGGATCTTGAATTGTTTAGTTTACGATGTTTTATAAAATACATACTTGATTATATATTGACTACTTTTATATAGATATATTATTTTTTAATCATCTATTTTTTAATGTATTATCTTTTTATGATGATTATTTTCGAATTGAATGGCCCCCTCCTTGGACAATTTCTGGATCCGCCAATGTTTCCTGAAGTCTTAATTGAAAACAAAAATAACCTCTACCATTTCTAAATGAAATTCTATAATATAATATTATATATATAACAAAGTAGAGTTTTAATTTGTTAAATCGCTTTGTCCTCTTTAGCAGGAAGCAGGAAATTTGGCGATGTTCCTGTTATAATAATAATGTAACACACTGTTACTAGCGAAACTGTTTACTGTTTGCATAGCGAAATTTTAATTAGTTTAAGAAAACAATGGAAAACATATTTTTTAAATCAATTCAACGAAATATTTTGATTTTTAAATTTAATAAGTATCACGTGTAGGATGGAAAAAACTGCCAACGACACATTATGAGAAATCAAAAATGATCTGTGATATTATTATATTATTTTATTTTTTACCACATCCGCTCCCAATGTACAGCGTATGGACTACTTATGCAGTTTATCACAGCAGAAGATTTTCATGTTGTTACTTTTTTATGATAACTATCTGAAATTGTCAAAATTTAATTAATAATACAAAAAAAGTTTCTTAGTAATTTTGATAGTGCTTTTATTTCAAATGTATGTATGGGGTTATTATCATATAGTTTCATATTTTCTTAAAGGGAGAGGGAAATGGTTTAGACTCTGATACGGCGACATCTATTAATGAAATAATGTTGAACGAACTTTTCAATGTTTGTAAAGTTTTCGTTAGCTGGATTTTATGAATTACTTAATGTAATGTTTTTGAAATAATTATTCAACATTTATTTTCATTTATTGATGCCGCTGTTCCGAAATCCAAACTTTTTGTACACGGCTTTTATAAAATATTTCTGTTTGAAAATTCTGGCACTTTGAATAGAAAATCATTTCTTACATTGGAAAAGATACTGATTTATTATATAAAAAAAGCATCCGCATTCCGCACCCATTACATTCAATTGTTTATGTTAGTTTCTTATTGTAAGTGTTATTTTTTTAAATTTTGTTTTTAAAAAAATATATAAGAAAGTTTCTTTTTACTGTGATAAAATATAAACATGTATGTAATAATAAATGCCAAAAATAAGATTTTTACATCTAAAACTTCTTTTTCGGGGGTACGTGGTGGGTAAATTTTCAGATTTTGACCCTTTAATCTGTGGCGTGAAAAAGCGTGTCAACCACATAATAATTCAAAAATATGATAAACTAACTTTTTATAAAATCAACTGATAATGGTTTGATTCCTTGCTGTATTTACAAATGTGTATATGGTTATTAACAGATGGCAGTATAAGCTTACAATTTATTAAATTCTTGTACTATTTTCTAACCATGCCGATTACGTATCAAAACCAATAAATACTTTTATCCAATTTTTAGTATGATATAACTGTGCTACGAACATAATAGATAACATTGAACGACCTTTTTTGATCGTATTCCTAGAAGGATGCGAAATGTTAAGGAAAAGGGATATCAATATTTTTTACTTCTGGTTTGCTAGAAATATTTCTCTAGTCTATTGCATTTTTTTATAGTATCAATAAAATTTGCGGTGCAAAAAAAGGTTTCACACAAATATTTAATCAGGGTGTTCAGGAAAAAAAAGACAGGATACAACCGCACAGTAAAAAAGCGAACGGGACAAAACCGTACATTGGAAAAGAAGAAGTATTCACATCAAAATACAAAATATATTTTCATGAGTTGTTCCTCTTTTATTTGTAACGTTTTGACCGTTGATTGTAGATAATTTATGTGGATCAAATAGTGTATAAATTGTAATAAAAATCATAAATATAAAAAAGTTAAAAATACTGAAAAATGGCGCAGCGTCATATAATAGTTTGTATAATCTCATACTGACCCTAATTAATTAATGTTAATGTTTTATTAGTAAAAGTGTATCAGAAAAATACAGTAGATATAATGCGATACAGTTGTGTTTTGAAACGTTTCCTTAGTATTTAGCTTTTTTGGCAACCCTGAACTAATTGCAATGTAGTTGGTAAGAGCTTTTCCCTATCGATTAGCCCGGTCTGGTTTCAAGAGCTTGTAAGGTTTATATCAAATCTAGATATTGCTATTTAAATTAGAGATGTTACATATGATTATCTCCTCGAGTTGATCTCGAATGACTAATAAATTTCACATCGATTTTATATTGTATGCTTTCCTAATTTCAAAATATATGGCGCATTAATATTAACAGTCAAGCCAGTTATTGTTTTATGAATAAATCTAATTATTAAATTTATACCGGTATAATATGCTTATACGATCTGATTTATTACCACACTCCCAGGTAAGCCTGATTATGATTTCAAATGCGCAACATTTTATTTGCGGCACAGAAAAGGTTAAATGATTATTGAACCTGTGTAAAACATGCAAAGCACACTCAACATCAATGATTATTTTTTGTTTATGTTTACTACAATGATTTTACATTTGTAATTTATTTATCAGTTATATAAAAACCTGTTCTTAATAGTTTTTACGGCAACATATTCCCACGCATTTGTTTCGTAAGAAAAGAATTTATTTGAGCAGCCTTTTTTAAAATATTTTTTTTGTCCGCTACCAATGTGGAGTATATGGCCTCCTAATGGAGTTATCTCAACAGAATTTTTTCTACGAGAACTGCTTGTTAGAGTGAGTAGTAGGGACAGCAGGATAATGCTAGAACAGAACTAGTGGTTGGCTAATCGCTATTGCTACACCCAGTTTTTAAATAATACGTTTTATAATATTTTGATTTTTAAATCTTTTATTATCCACAAAATGAATACAAAAAAGGATTTGAAAAATCTACTGAAGTAAACTTTTATTTCAGGGCTATAGAGTTGGGTAAAAAATACGACTCCGACTCCAGTTTTAAATTAAAAAAACGACTTCGACTCCAACTATAAACATTTTTTACTATCATTTCATTTTAACTTACATATATATGTATTCCATCAGATCATTTTAAGTCAACCTAGCATGCAGTGACAACACTATGAATTATTGTGGATGGTTACACATCATTCGTATACACAAAAAGTTCGAGTCGGAATATTTTTTCGACACCGACTTCGACTCCGGGCAAAACCCCCGACTCCACGACTACGGACTCCGACTCCACACAGCCCTGGTTCATATCCTAAAATAAGCCCTCGAAATGTTTTCAAAAATAAAAAATATATTTCACTGTTTGTAGTACACTTCAATGTTTATCTTATTATTTTGATATCATCCAAATGAGTGTTAGTTCTACACGTAATTTCGGAAAAAATTACATTTCATTTGCTAAAATGAATTATTATTAGGGTCTTCAATCCCGGGATTCGGGATTTCGGGATCGAGAAATTTTAAACAAATCCCGAAAATTCATATGATTTTGGATTTGGAAGAGCCAAAAAAAATAAAAAAAACACGAGTTAGGAATTTGAGAATTTCAAATTCGTCGGTGAGCTAAAAAAGAAGAGTCATTAAAACATTTCTCAAATTATTCACGATTTCACGTTGAGTGCCCAATCCCGGGATTGAAAATTTATCAATCCCGAAATTCCGGGATCACAAAAAGACTCCGGGATTGGATAGCCTAATTGGTATGCCGTTATTCTAGCTAAAAAAAAAACGAGTCACCAAAACTTTTCTCAAATTATACACGATTTCACGTTGAGTACCCAATCCCGGGATTGAAAATTTATCAATCCCGAAATCCTAGGATCACAAAAAGGCTCCGGGATTGGATACCCTAGTCGGTATGCCGTTATTCGATTTAAAAGATTTACACTCAACTTTTGTTTACACGCTAAATACGTTTCACAAAAATAACGATGTAAAAAGGGATAGAATTCATAGAAAAAATGAAAATTAGTTTCTCTAAACATAAAAAACAATATTGTCGTAAAAAAATAGTGTAAAAAAAGTGTTTTGTGTATAGGTATAGGTACCAGGGCTTTTTTTACCCTGTAACGCGGCGGAACGGCGTTCCGGCACCTTTTTTCTCGAAATTTTAATAAATGTTTAATTTAATTTTTTCTATTTTAAAATATGTATATTTTGTTTTATTTTCTATGCATTATATGAAAAGCCGTCATTAATTCTATCAAAATGATATTCGAATATATAATAAATAATATACCTTCTTAGAAAATGCTCGAAAAAAGTGCGTTCCGGCACCTTTTTTTTCAAAAAAAAGCACTGGGTATAGGTACCAGGGAAAGATGATAATAATCCATAATCCGCAAAACTTTTGGTGTCTGCAAAAATGGATAAATTACTCCCTGTTGTAAAATCGATTGTACATTTCTGTGTTATATTATATTACAAGGATAATCAAATAAGACATTGTGACTAAATAGGATGTTAACTGTCTTTCATTGTTGCATATTTATCGTCTATTTACTTGGAATTTAAAAATCTATAATTGCATACAATAATAATAAATTATAATTGATATGGTCATAAATTATTTTAACACCACACTCAACCTACGACCCGACCCGTTTATCTTTTATGTGTGCAACAAAACAATCACAAAATATCTGGTATGTATTGTTTTGCAGGCATTACATGGCAATTAGGAATTTTGAAGACTTGACTTTTTCATGTTTTGGAAGACGAAAAATAAAATTGTAAAGTCACGGGAAATTCTCGCATCCCGATACCGTAGAAGGGTTGTTTTATCTAAATGTTTCGGGAGCTGAGAGTGGTAAAAAGTGTCAATTTCCCGGAAATTTATTGTCGGATTGTCTCATCACGAAATTCATAATTTAATAGCAATCAAATATTTCATTTAATACATTTTATTTTATTTATGTTTTATCTGTGCAGTCCTTTGGTCCGAAATTTTTATTCAGTATATGCATTATTATATTATATAATATATAAATTCAGCCGAGTTCTATCTTTTATATATTGAAATATATTTTGTCAGAGCTTTACATCTTGCCAATATCTAAAAAAAAGCATAAAACTTAAATAATATATTTTTTTAGTGCTTATAAATAATTTAATTAAATATAAATAATATCAGATACATAAAATGAGTGAATTATGTAAGTATACTAATTAGTATATTTACGGCTGACTATCAATACGATGCGAAAACCGGAAAAGAGAGGAAAAAAGAGGTTTAGCACGTCTGCACTTGGGTCTAGAACAGTGGTCGCGCCCCTATGAACCGCGGGTCAGAAATTGAGCCACGAAGACTTTCTCCCCACCCTCTACCCAAGTGACGCCCTTGACTTATTGACCCACGGGTTAGTATTGAAGAAAATAAAAAACAAAATTTGATCAACTTTTCAAAAAGGTTTGCCATCACTGGTCTAGAACATAATTGAGGCTATTATTTACAAGCTCGGCTCATTCCGAAATGGTTAAAACATGAAACTTGAATTTTATTTTGTAAAACAAAATACATTTTAAAAGTATTTTTAGTTTGAAATAATATTTTCTTTGTCATCAAGCCAGGTTTGATACTGCTTTCTAAAAATCAGGGCTGTGGATTTGGAGTCCTGAGTCGTGGAGTCGGGTGCTATTACCTGAGGCGGAATCGGAGTCGGAGAAAAATAATTGAATGATATTGAAAAATTATCAGTCTTTTCATAATATTGATTATTAAAATCTACTTGAATTATTCTTGTGACTGGAATTATTTGATGGTATACAGATATGTAAGTTAAACGGAAATGATTGTAAAAATAAAGTCAGAGTCGTTATTTTTTATTACCCGACTCCACAGACGTGCTAAAAGTAATTTAAAAATGTATTTTTATTTATTAAATAATTACATTCATGTTTCAAAAAATTTGGAAAAAGCCAGGTTTGCAATATAGCCTCAATTTTTCTATTACACTTTTAGCGTCAGTGAATCATGAACAGTTAGTTCCTGAATATTTTTTGATGAAAAGACAAACAGGTAAGTATTTTTTATATTATTATACTAATTCCGGATGTTATGAAGATTTTTGTGGTTAAAATTTACAGTGGCAAGTTTGTATGTATTTCTGAGCAGGTTATTCAAGTTCAATGCTTGGATTTCCCGATAAATTTACATTCATAATGTTACCGATTAATTAGTTCATGTTTCAAATGAAGCGGTGGGTTTATTCATGCATCATTGATTCCCTCCAACGCGAATGGTCAAGTTCGAAGCTTATTGTGAAAGCATTTGGCGGCCGTGCTGCAGTTACGCGATTCAAGAACAAAGCGATCGATCGATTACCCAATCTGAGCAATTACTGATATTTCAGTAATTCTTGGAAAATCAATGAACTTTGGCGAACGCCAGCTTTTCAGTTACGTATGAAAAAGGAACGATGAAATGACGTTTCTTAATTCTTTGCTCGGAAAAGAAATGCTGAATCTTAAACAACTATGTCATCAAATTTTGAAGCCGTTTTACGAATCAAACTATCTTTTTATTAATTACTCATGTTTGTTATATCAAGCCGTTAATTGTGAATATGTATTAATTTAACCGTTACCTATGTGGATGTACATTTATGAGTGAATAGGTGTTTCACAAACACCCGCATAACTTAAAAACGCTAAAACTGTGTTGATGTTTTTCAAAAACTATCAATTATGATTCCTTGGTTCGGAATCCAAAACCGGCATGCTTAATTCAGCCCAAGGAAAATCTGACTGATTTTATCAAATATTCTGTTTTAAATGTCATTAAATTCTTTCTTGACGAGTGTGTCAGAAGAACCCCCCAAATGCATAAAACAAGTAATTATTGTTTTATTTCCGTTTTATACAACCTATGTATGTATGTAAAGCAGGATTCCCATTTTATGGCTGCAACGAAGTTCAAGTGAAAGAACAGAATCGACGCTACACTATTTAAAACAATAATAAGTGTTTTATTAATATATTTGTTTTGTGTTTATACTATTATATGTTACCCTATCAAAAAAATAAGCTAACTATTTCGTTCAAATTTATTGGATTGCAAAGTGTTCCACGACATAAAAAGATTGGGAAACCCTGCACTTCACCATGGACACGACGAAGAAAATTGGAAAAAATCAAAATGAAATATCCAGGGTTTGATAAACTCATCAGTATACATTCCAAACCTTAGTCATAAAATAATGTCCTACGATAAGATATGTACTATACTGCTAAACCAGATGACGCTCGTTTGCTTTTTTTACCGGAACTTTATTTTTATTGAGAAATTATGGTGAAACATACCTAACCGGATAGCCGCTTTCAAATTAATTCAGTTACCTTTAAAAATCAATCGTTTTCGCGTGTGTCATAAATACCTGGAGATTGCATAATAAACTTTAATCGCCGGCGGATATTGTATTACATATTACAACTGATACCCTTGACCACCAATGCACTAAGACTCTGGCGGTACGCGCTTAGAATTCTTTTACATCCGTACGCAAAATGTAAAATGGTTCATAGATAGTAATTGTTTGCGGTCAGAATGTGTCAAAATATTTATTTAAAAAACATTGAAATTCTTGTCGGATGAATGTGTTAAAGTTGGTGTATATTACGTATAGGTTAATCTATATTGCTAATCAATTTTCTATTCATTTGATTATTGTCTAGGAATTCTTTAACTATACATATGTTTAAAGAATAATTGTATGTATGAACTTGACAGTTATAATGTATTTATTTTGCTTGCTCAAGGTTTTCGTCAAATAATACTTCGTGTAAGAATAAAGCTTTGTACTAATTCTACATTTATTTAATACCAAGACAAGTTTCGCACATCACTAACATTTTCAGCTGATTAGTTGAAAATACTGCTTGAATATAATGCATTTCTGTTAAGTATTTACAATGAACACTTTTAAAGTGAACAACATTTTTCATGAAAGTTAAACCCTTTTTTATAATTATTGCAATGTTTTATGAAATATAAATAATCACGGTTAGTAAGACCTGTTCTGATTATTTCATTTCACTTCAAGGGCTAAGGATCACAGAGGACGAACTTTTTTAGCCCAGAAACTAGTACGGTAAAAGAAGCCGGGAGAAAAAGTATTGTCTCGCGCATTGTTTTCCATTCTTTATCCGAACCAAATTCCAAAAAATGCTTACGAATTTACCAAATTATGTTATCTCTTCAATGTGTTTACTTATACTGTAGCTTAAGCCCAAAGGCATCCATAGATAAATCGTTGATAAATGACAGCAGAACTATTCCCAAATAAAGTTATCCGTTTAGACTTAGTGGTTGATTAAATTACATTTTTTTAATACAGTCCCAGCAATGAGATTATCAAAATTATAATATCAAGTCGTTGTCAAAAACATTATGATCAGAACTCCGCAGGGAGTCTGCTTGCTTCAAAATGGAACTGGACACGGAATAAAAAAAACATAATAAAATATTTCAATAGCATCGTTGCTCGACTTGTTTTTAACGCTTCGTTTATTTCGGATCAAAGGCTGGGAAGGGAATAGATCAAAACAAATTCAAATTTTAAACAGTAATAAAACACTTTGGAGGAAATTCATGCATCTATAATATAATACAAGAATTGTGTCACCACGTATTTAGCATTAGTAACAATTTTGGAATTAAGGAAAATTTAAGATTCTATTATAGTTTTGGAATCTACAAATTAGTATTTTTAAAAGAAGATGAATAGAAAATACCCCACTTTTTTGTGCTGATATTTGATGACACATATAAATATTGAATAATATTATATTATTACGAATTAAATCACACACATTTTTGCTCAGAAGACATCGTCGGTATTCTGCCAAAAAAGTCAAAGAATGGGCGCTTTGAGTTATGAATGCAGAACGATAGATTTAAACATTTTATATCATCTGAAAAAAACAAGCACATGTAGATTTCATTTATTTATTTTGTTATATATTTTTTTTTAATATGAACTATGTCAATTCCGTTGACAGTTATTACTGACAGAAACTGTCAAATTACTCGAGGTTTTTAAGCTGTATGGATTTGATGTTTCTACAGGTAGTCGTAGACGTTTTAGTGACAAAAATTCGTGTAATTAATAAACCAAGATACGATTTAGGACAGAAAATAATGCATCAAAAACTATTGAAATTAAACATATGCGATTTAAATAAAAGCCCTATGTAAATTTGTGTACGTATAATAAGATTCACAAGTCCACATTACTCGACTGTAATTATCTTTAAGTTGATTGATTAAAGCTATATATTCAACTTCAATGGACTTTTAACCAATATTTATAACTTAACGTGTCGTCATAGAATACAACGATAGCTTTTTAAGAGTCACTTGAACTTGACTAACGAATAACTGCGATTCAAAAATATTAAATGCGTTTTGTTTGAGCTTAACAAATAATATTAGATATACAAACAAAACATTTTTGATTGCGCGGTGAATATAAATTCAGAAATTATTTTTCAACGCTCAAATTGTTTTATTAACGGAAAACCCCAGTTGATTTATGTAAATCAAACGAAATATAAAAACATAACAAAACACAATGATCTAAGTAGTATTTTTTTTTTCAATAATTGGACTGAATAGAAATTTTGAAATACATCTCAAAAAACTACATTATTTCTGCATATATAAATAGCTGTATGTTATTACATAAATTTTGCACAATAAAATGTTATCAATATTCTCAATTTTAAAAAAGTTGATTGCATAATAAACAAATTATTCTGTACTCATTAAAAATTGACAGCAGCCAACAAAGCTGATAATTTGATTGATTTGGCATTCACAATGCAGTAGAGCCTTATTTTATATAGATAAAAATGGTAAAGTGTTTAATTAACAAGAATAATATTATATAATTAATATATATGTCGATATCACGAAATTATCAGAGCTATTATAACTTTTTAGAGCATATTCAGTTGTGCGTACTCTCTAAGAGTGCCAAGTTCATCATTTACTTGACACTACATACATACAGCGACTCACTTCCGCTTGGAAAATCTGGATATTGGACTGGTGGTGCAGTGTTCAACATCGTCGGTTCCGTGACGCTTTCACAGGGTTAAGCCTCATTATGAACAACACTTATTTCAAATAGGTGTTAGTGGTGCCTAAAAATTACCTCCCACCCTTACAAATCAAAAATAATCAATAACCACTAATACTGTCCTAGTATTATCCTCTATATTCTGAATCTCTTCGAAAACAAACTAGAGATTGAGCAATTGAGTAACAAGCAGTTCTCTTAGGAAAAATCTGTTACGATGCCTTTATAAGTTGGTCATATACTCTACATTGAGAGTAGAGCGGATATAAAAAATCTCTTGCTGAAAATCTTGTTAAGAAATAAAATCGAAATCAAGCAGAGCGTAGGGTTTATAGTCAAGCTAATAATTTTGCAACTTTGAAGGGTGCTTATGATTATATAATACAACTAGCTATCGATGTACATGCTAAAATAACTTTTATATTTCGCTATAATTTTTATAGAGAAAAATTAGCAACAAAATATCTTTCCCTAAGCTGTCAGCTGACATAATGTATATAATAATATTTTGTATTTATTCTTTTCGTCCAGGTTTGTGATCATCAAATCTATTCGGAATTCAATATAATGTTACAATTTTAAACTCGATATTGTTTACTTTGCACCTGAGGCAAAATATTCTTGAAACGAAATACGCCTTGCTCAAGGATTGCCATGAATTTAATCTTGTAGCCTGGTGGATAACATCTCCACATTGTGGTCAAAGGTTCAATGTTGGCAAGGTCAGTATAAAAAAATCTACATTTTCAGTATAACGTTCCAGAACTTTGCTATGTGTATTTGTGGTGCTTTTCTTCCTGTATTAATTTCAAATAAGTGTGCTAAAATATATCGAGATTTAAAGTATTCAAAATATATTGTGTATTGTGTGTAAAATATGTATTCTTTAATTATTTCTTTTAATTTGTTAAATTGATTGAATTTAATGAAGAAATATAGTCTGCCTATATACGAGCAACTGTTTATTGCCAGTATCGATTATTAACAGCATTGTATATGTTCAATATTTTACCTTGTTATTATCATGAATATATTAAGTGTCGACAATATTTAATCACAATAAACTTATTTAAAAATGAAAATGTCACGTGTAAATTTAACGTTGATAATTATTGTAATTCTAGGCATTTGTGCAATTAAATGGTAAGATTAATCAAACTATACAACATAGAAAACAGACCATTTATATATTTTAAAGCACTGCTTTCAGACATTGTTTACCGTAAAAATGTTTCCGTATAATGGAATATTTTCATGTACCTAATGTCCGTTCGTAATGTTAAGCATATAATACCCTGCTAGATTAATAAGTTGTTGTTTCACTAGAATTAGTTTGTATGAACTTGCTCAACCTTGTTTTTGAGAAAGGTTAAAATGAATGGACAAGGATATGGTAAGAAAGTTATAGTACAGAGGAGAGGTTCTTTTATACATACATATATTGAAAGATCGCATTGAATAAACTTTAATTATCATAGATATAAAAAAATACTGATTTCAATATTTTTTTCAACAAAAGAAAATTAATATAAAAAAAAAAAATCAGATGTAGTCCATGTATACTTATACGCCTTGCGAAAATGATATTATTGAGGAATTTGCGATCAAGCACGCCAAAATTTATTCTAAATAAAAAATAAATATCAGTATAATATTGAAATACTGATTCAAAAAAACAAAATTTATTTTTTTACATCGCTAAAAACCTCGTAGTTTCGTGCAATTAAGGGTCAAATATGGCCTTACAACCAAAACTGACCTTTTTTAATAAAAGTGTGTTTTTTTCTGTTCAACAAAATGTAGATCTGGTTGTTTTTTATCCTAAGCTCCTCATAAAAATTCATTAATAAAAAATGATTACATATAAATAACTTTTTTAATTTTCTATAAACATTTTTTATAGCAGTAAGAAGCAGTGTTCCCTCTAAGCCAGCGATTTCCAAACTGGGAGGCGCGCCTCCCTGGGGAGGCATGGACTATTGCAAAGGGAGGCGCGAACAGTCCAACATATTTATTTACCCTTTAAAACGTGTCTTTATTACTATATGAAATAAAGTATGGGGAGGCGCGAAGATATTTTTTTCTTCAAAGGGAGGCGCAATGACAAAAAGGTCGGAAACCACTGCTCTAAGCTGTGCGCGTGTGCGCGCGCACATGCATTAGGACAGAGCGCACAAAAGTTGCACCAGCTATACGACCACCAAAATAAATTAATTTTCATTATATAGGTTGTTAATTATTGTTATTATAAAGAATTAACCATTTCGTTAATTAGGTCTAAATATCTTATGTGGCGCACAATTTTTTTAATTTCTTTTAAAAATTGCACAACCAATGTATTTTGCGCACATAACCTTCGGGAAATTAGAGGGAACATTGGTAAGAAGTATTATGCTTGTTCGACATTTTTAAAAGAAAAAAAAAATATTTGTTTCATTCCCAAAGCTTAAATTTAAATAATTTACTCATTTACTCATTTTAATCATTTACATATACTTCTGTATTATGCTTATTATACTCATTTATTAAATCATTTACTCAATTAAATTATTTACATACACTGTTTATGCTCTTTCGACATCTTTAAAATAATAAAAAAAAAAATTGTTTCATTCCCAAAGCTTAAATTTAAATCATTTACTCATTTTAATCATTTACATATACTTCTGTATTATGCTTATTATACTCATTTAATCATTTACTCATTTACTCATTAAATCATTTACTCAATTAAATTATTTACATGTACTTCTGTTTATGCTCGTTCGACATCTTTAAAAGAAAAGAAAAAATATTTGTTTCATTCCCAAAGCTTACATTTAAATAATGTTGTTAAGTAATTATGTTCTTAATCTGTGAAAACAAAAAATATGGTCTTCGTTACGAATAAAAAGTTTTTAAATTTAATTCACTTAAAATATAAGAATACAGTATTGATATTCGATTTAATTTTCATATGAAGAAAATTTCAATAATATTTTTTGCGCATTTCCAGACGATGGAAAATAAAAATGAAAAATTTAAATATAAACAAATCAAGTCGAAACTTGGATGGAAAAAGAAGAATATAATTTTTATAGTAATGCAATCTAATATGCAACAAAAAATTATAATATTATAATTATCATCTTACCATGTAAGTCTAGATAGAATGTTTCTGCTCATATTAAAAAATATATATTAAGTACTAATTCAATTGATAAAAAAATATTAATTGCTATATTTATTAACACTTCACGATAGAGGTGTACTATTATTTCCATACATGTAATTTATGTCATTATTAACAATTTAAGTGGCGTATAATATAATTTTATTAAACTTATTTGTATTTTTTTTAATGACGCATCTCACACACGGTTGTACCTATTTGCGTATAATATATTCAGTGGCATTCTTAACGAATTAATTTTATTTTTAATTAAATTAACTTTATTTTAAAATCAAGGTCTGAAACCCCATTTTGCTCAGATACAATAATTGCTTTATTTTAATTATAAATTATTGCATATCCTGCTGTATAATCATTAAATGTTTACAATAAATGATAAATTTTAAATCACGAAAGTATTAAAATGCATTTTTTTAATTGCTGAACTATCGGATGCTGACAATCATTTAAATATACTCTGAGGAATGAAAAAATGATTTTTTTATCTTGTATTTTAATCAAAATGTATAACTTCGTTTCATTTTCATAGTATTTCGTTTCTCAATAATTTAATAATTATAAAAAAATGCTAGCGTTACGCATAGGCGCAACAGAAAATCAGCTGTTGTGGAAAATTTAAAAAGACGCTTTTGCGGGCTTATGTTTTATCGTGAGTGCAAATAAATGCTTACAATCATTTTTTTTTTGAGAAAAAAAAACGTTTTTGTCTAGGGCTGCAGTGTTGGGCAGGTTCATAACATTTTTGGTTGCGTCTCCGAAATAGCTGTCAAAGTATGAAACTATTTTTATTTTTTTTTACCATGTCTGCTCCCAATACGGAGCATATGGACTCCTAATGGAGTTTATCTCAACAGAAATGTTTATACGAGAACTGCCTGTTACTCAGTTTCTCAATCTCTCTTTTTCCAAAGAGAGTAGGAATAGAATGAAAGGGCTAGGACAGGACTAGTGGTTAGCTAATCGCTCTCGATACGCTCCGTTCATAGAATAGGTTGGGTGGGAGGAGGGAATTCAAGACATCACATACATCCATGCCTTTGAACAGAAATTCATAAATCGATTGAAAAATCAATTTATAAAACTGCCCGTACTGGGATTCGAACCCGTGCCCTCCGTAGCGGTAGCTAACGATGTTGACCACTCGACCACACAGGCGGTAATGAAATTATTATAGAACAAAATTAATTTCTTTTTTTTTTAATATTATTTTAGTGTTTTTTCCAAAGAATGTCAATTTGATTAGTAAAATAAATACATATTTTTGTATTGATTCTGTCATAATTATTAACTTGAGAATAAAAGTTCAATTCGACTGTTTTCCTAACATCAATGGCAATACTATTTCTACCTTGTATGTATGTATATCTATTTAAAGTCCCCCGAAATGGAAGTAACTTGTATATTACGAAACATGATATTATTGAAAAAGAAAGCTGTTATTAATAGTATTACTCTATCTTTAATATTTGCAACCAAATCTTTCTAATGTGTACATCAGTTTTGATACTTTATTACAATACAAACTTTGACTTAACATTTATTAATTTAGGAACTCCCGTATCAATTGAAAATTGTACTGTTCTCAAGCACAATGTTCGATGTATACATGTATTGTATTTATACTGAAATAAATTTGAAATTGGAACATGTATTGAAATAAACAATGTTTGACAAATATGGAACTAATTGAAACGACGCTCAGTTGAAAAAAAAATGTTTGAAAATGGAACGATTTCTATACATATGGGTACATTTTTACTTTTAACTTAATTCTAGTACTGACGTAAGTTTAAAAAAAAACATTTTGAAAATGGAACGAATTTTTTGTGCATACGTTTTCATTCAACCAAAAATCTGGTATTGCCGTAATTCAAAATAGCATCTAAAAAATGGAACGATGTAAGTTGTATACATACGAGAATATTTATAATACCGGACGACACTGAGTGTATTACTAAGCAATGTCCAATAAAACTCAGACAACTTGTTCGTTTCCTTCAAAAATATTCCAACTGTGCTAAGAACACGTCGTGTTCCGATCGAGTAGTGACCTCCAGGTACAATTTATCTTCCAGTAGTGTAAACTCTCAACTAGACTGTCAAGTGCATGCTAAATAGAACTGAGAATATATTTTTACTCTCTCTATTACAATACGCGCATTATTATTTTCCTTGCCGGCCCATCACTCGACTAGTGATTTGTTTAGTGTTGTGAAAATATTTACTTTGGTAAATAAAATAGGTATGTATTCAAATTTCGTTAATAACAACATTATTTACATTCGTTGGTACATTACAAGCTTGCTTATGTTAACAATATTTTTCCAATTGTATTATTATATTTTCTTTCGTGAATAAAAAGCTTTAATTCAGGATAAAAAGCACAATACATAGTAATTGCTATGAGCTATATTATAAGCCCCCAGTAGCTTTTATGTAAATCATTTGACTAATTTAATGTTAAGGATAACGGAATTTTTTTTCTATTTAAGTGCAATTAATAATACTCATGGATTTTACGAATTAAAACGAATGGTTGCAAAGATTATTCTTAGATTTCACAGTCATAGGAATAATAGGTATTCGGTGCCCTTTCAGGAAATTAATTTAGGGTCCAGGCCCCAGGATATTTCACACTTTTTGACTCATGTGTCAACTCACTACTGAAACTATCGCTTATGTTTATAGTCTCCTATAAAATATATTTTCAAGAAAGGAGGAGGGATTGAGTTTAAAATTTATTACTTATTTAATTTCATTTTCAATTTATCCAAGTCTTAGAAATATGCGCCACATGACCATTACAAATTGTTTTTACTTCTGCATACTTGAATAAACTGCAGATTTAATTTGTTGAACTTTCTATCAAAAAATAGCAAAGTATTTACATCTTTAATTATAAAATTTAGTTGATAGCTATTTCTCTATGTTCGTGAAATTTCATGGTTTTATGAAATTGTTACCAATTCAACCAGTCTGTTCACAATTTTCCTTTTTTCTGCAGATAGAGACAAAAAATAACTTATCGAAACTACAAATCAGAACAAGATTGCAATCTAACTATTAGTTTGATGTACTTGACATATACATCCATATATAATTTTATAACGCTTATTTTTAATTTCTCATTGACACTTATTTAATACCATCTCTTTCAAAAATAAAATTGTAAGAAGATTTTCTTTAGTCAATTTGATTAGAACGGTAAATATCCAAGAGATGTATTTTTCATTATGGTTCTAGAAAATATATATGTATGTTCCAATAAGCCGTGGTCTGTACCTACATAATATAGTAGGTACTTCTTCGACAAAATCATTGAAATCTGAATTGTATTTAAATAGAAAAGGTATGTATTTATTTAACATATAAAAAATACATTACAATTTAAATAAGGATAAACTTTTAAAATTTAACAATAAATAAGTGAAATAGACCTTGAACTCTAGAGATGACCAGCATATAACTTATTTTACTAAGCTCGCTGTTAGAAATACCAATATACATACTAATTAAATTATTTCTGTAAAGTATTTCAGTGAACACATTGCACACTTAACTATTTAGCATAAACATTAAAATTTGAAGGACCATAGGTTTTTACGAGCACACATAGTTTTACCGAGTAAAATGATCTACGATATTTTTATTGTAATGCTTTCTAAGCGCGTCGGGTACGGGGGACGTTAGTTTCAAGGGCTACCGTTATGATTTGATGAGCTTTTTCCGCTCTCTCTCTTTAGGTACCCATACTTTTTTTTGGCTCGTATTTCCCTGGTCAGAATTTAAATAACACAGGTCAGAATTTTTATTAAATGGTCAGAATATATCGGTCAGAATAAATAGTCATAATTTAAATGATATTAAAAAAAACCTAACCTAAACTAACCTAACCTACTAACCAAAATTGTTATTTAATATTCTGACCGTTTAATATTTTTATTCTGACCAAAAATTGATTTAAATTCTGACCATTTAATTTTTTCCCTTTTTTTGTATTTTTAAATATCTCTAAGAATAATAGCAGTCCCAATATTTATTGAAATATTAACAAACCTTTTTATATTTTATTTTTTTATATTTATTGATAAATCCTTAAATCGACAGATCAACATTCAAAAGCTTAACTAGTATTAAAATGAAAAACTTATCAATCACGTAATCTGTTTAATTAAAAAACAATAATAGTATAAGCATAGGTTCACAATGTTAAAGGGGAGCGAAAATAACACCCACCTCTGAAGTATTCTTCTTCATTTTTTTAAAGAAAAAAATTATACATTTTTTTTTAAATATATTTAAATTTTACAATATCGTCATGGAACGTAGGCCAAAACATAACCCATATAATTTACATAATATAAATATATTTAAAATATAATGTCCTATAGTAATATTATCACATGAAGCTACTAAAATTATTCTTACGATAAACGAATGCATTTTGATTAAATGTAACTAATTTGATCCCCTAAGAAGACAAATGAGCTAAGTGGTATTTTAAAAGAAATAGTCTGATGCGAAATAAAATTCTACATGAAATATATTAAAAATGCAATGAGTTTAGTAAATACAAACTGCAGTAGTGTCTTATTCCTAAAATAAAATATGCAATCCATAAAAATACTAAGTAAAAACGTTATTTTTCTTAAAGTCTAAAAGAAAAGTTTCACTATGTTGGTACTGTATCTCTAGTTAATATTATAAACTATATTTCAACATCAGACAACATCGATTTACTAAAAAAAAAAATTCAGTTGGTCAATTTTTATCAGAGTCAGACTGGCAAAAAAAACCAATATTATCGTAGAAAACACTTTTACGATATAATATTATGGCACCAAAATACAGCCGTTAGTGGAATTATTTGTAATTTAACAAATGAGCAATTTGCTGTCACTACGAAAAAAATGAGCAAATAAATTATTATTTTGTTTTCATTAAAAAAATTGATCTCTTTAGAACTATATTTTAGCACCTTTTTAACCGATGTCACTGTTTTTTAAAATTTTATTAGAATAAATTTATTTTTCTCTGAAAATGTCTTAATTAAAAAAATCACAAATCCATTACTCAAAGATGACAATATGTTCATACTTACGACTTTGTTTTACAGAGGGTACGAATGATTAGGTCAGGGTTTTTCTCAATGACAACAATATGCAGTAAAATTTGAGTTGACTGAGTTATCTTAAATAAAATACAACTGCTTAATGGTGTATAGTAAAATACAACTGTATGGATTTGTGAACAATACTTCCCGAAGTCATTAATGTATTGCTTTATGTATCGTTAAATTTCAGTAATCATTTCATTCATTGCTTGCTGATGACATAAATTAACGCATGGGTGTCCAACCGGTAGATCCCAATCAACTGGTCGATCGCAAAGCAAAATTTGGTCGATCCCGAAAGCTTCCGTGAATTTCAAAAAAATATATAATTTAAATATAAAATATACACGCATACTAAAATTGAATTGTTTTGTAATCACATACCTATCCGATGATATGCATTTCGCGTTTAAAATGAACATTTATAAGTTTGAAGAAGGGATAAAACCCTAAATATAATTTCTTATAAGAATCATGTTAGAAGTCGATCCCACGGCAAAAAAGATTGGACACCCTATTTAACAAATCGACCCATAACAGGAAAAAAATCGTTATCGACAATTTGTAAATTTTACATGAAAGTGATTTTTTTAATTACTCTCGTACTAAGTTCGATAAAGTACTTTCGATGGATTCGGCGGTAACTTTGTGGAAGTAATTCCTTAAATGCGGTTAGTAAATAGTAATATATGGTCAATGCACTACTATTTACTAGCCGCATATTCAGTACCGGCGCGAGGTTATTTGGCGCCCTAGGCAACGGTTATTGGCGCGCCCCCTTTTCAACAAACTGTGGAATATTTTTTTACATACATGTCCGCTCTCAATGTGAATCATATGGCCTCCTAATGGAAGTGTCTCAAAAAAAGTTTTTTTACGAGAACTGTTTGTTAGTCAGTCGCTCAACCTACCTTTTTCGAAGTATATAGAATACGATACATAAATATAACGAACAGATACAAGTACAAACAAATAAAAATAATTTGATTACTCAATTTATGCGCCCCTTAATGATTTGCGCCCTAAGCGATCGCCTATTTCGCCTGTATGGTAGCGCCGGCCCTGCGCATATTATACTGAATACATTCAGCTCTCTAGATCAGCGTCTCTCAACCGGAATCCACGTGAAACAAGTCAAAACGCTATAATCCACAGGCCCTAAAAAATATCAGGCGAATGAGATAACGTTCTAAAATTTTTGTCACTGATGCTCTAGACCAGTGGTCGGCAAAGTGCGGCTCTGGCACAAATGTCCACGGGTATGCGCGCAAGACGCGCCAAAGGTATCGTTCAGTGTTTGTCAATCATTGTCATGATTTAAATTTATGAATTCCTTAATTACATATTATTTTTTATCAATGAATAAAATCTTTATTAAGTATGAAATCAAGCTTTATTCAGTGTACCCGTAATTTAATGAAATGCTTAAATTATAATAAATGTTTGCTAAATCAATAAACAGATTTGGCTCTCAACTTTTTTTAATCGTTGTAATGTACATATTTGGCTCTTTGGGTAATAAGTGTGCTGACCACTGCCCTAGGCGATATTGAACAACTATTGGCCTAAACCTAATTGTGTCGCTTAAAATCTTTTGTCGATTATGGGCCGATATATTTGTGTATGGAATACCATCATAGACGAATATCTAAATACCGATATTACAAAAATAATTAAGTATAATTATAATCACGTGAAAAAATACTAAAAATATTGCATATTAAAAATAAAATTATGTTTATAATAAGCATTAAAATTTAATTTTAGTAAAGACATTAAAAATAGTTAACATATTTCAAATAAAATGAGATCTTCAATCGGCTACTCCGTTTAGATTTGATTTTCATTTGAATAAGCCTTCCCAGGCTCAATCAACGCTTGTTGGGAAAACATCAATAAATAATTGTATCTTAATACCAGGATGTCGCATTTGTGATGCAGATATTTTGGCAGGGACGTCCCGTGGGCATAGGCGAGTAGGCAGTTGCCTAGGGGCGGCAAGTTCTAGAGAGCGGCAAATGATCACAAAATATTTTTTTGAAATAACTAAATATGTTTGACTCACGAATTCGGTTCAGAATAAATATGATACCTCAATTTCTTTGGCAAATAAATGTCGAAAAATACATTTTCTTTGGTAAGAGTATTATGACCGAGAGTATTATACAGTACTTTTTGCAAAAATATTCTTTAAATATGATATTTGCCGATGGCAGGACTCTAGGCGGTAGCTTAAGTGTTAATTAATAAAGGCAAGCGGAAATGGACTGGGTCATTTTTATTTTATTTTTTTGAATACGGAGATGAGAAGAGGAGATTTTTTTATGTATTCCTAAAATAATGGGAAACAGTGGAAACATATAACTTTTACTCGTATGTCTTTATTCGATTCATATGTAATATAGTTTTAAAAAAATAGTTAGGGCGCTATTTTAAGGCAGGCACATAGCCTAGCAACGTCGCTGTATTTTAATATTTAAAAAACTTCCGAAATACTGGAGATCCTATTTTGGCAATCCTGATATTACAACCTTTACTCGTGTCTAGTCAAGAGTAAGAGGACTAATATTACTTATATTGAGATGTCATTTATGAATACATTGACCTATAGGAAAACTGTAATATGTTTGCATAAAATATCAATTTGTTAGTTTAAAAAGATAAAAACTACGTCAATGCATAGTTCAAATTTTAAAAACGACAATACAAAACCTTTAACTCAATAATAAAATTCAATTTTACTATTATGTTTTTGTTTCTTTTAAATGTGTAAATCATTCAAAGTTAACCTAAATCAAACAAGGATAATTATTTAAATATTTTCGGAACGTTTTTTTTAATTATTTCACAATACGACGCACCTCAATATAATTTTGTCGTTTTATAGCAATAAAATGTTAAAAAAATCTTCTTCTTCTTCTTTGGCCATGTTCGCTCCCTATGTGGAGCATATAGCCGCCACGCGGTACCTCCATGTTTCTCTGTCTCCCGCCAATTGCTTTGCTTCCTCTCATGGCATGCCAGCATCCCTCAGTTCCGCCGAGTACATCCTATGGATAGTACCCGACGGACGTCCGGGACGCCGGAATCCCACCGGTCGAAAGAAGAAACAGGCAGGATTGAGGCTTTCCGGAGGCATCCGCAGCACGTGACCCAGCCAGTTCCAACGTCTCTCTATAACCACTAACGTGACGGGACGCTGTCTTGCACGCTCTCTTATCTCTGAATTCCTCACAAAATCAAATCACCCCACCCCCATTATCCGACGCAACCATCTGTTCTCGAAGCTCAGTATACGGTTTTTCTGAGTCTTTGTCAGGTGCCATGATTCGCACCCGTAAAGCAGTACCATCAGAATGCAAGCGTTGAATAAGCGGCATTTGGTGTTAATCGAGTACAGCTGTGTGTCCCAGACAGTCCGCATTGAGTTGAATGTGGCTCCAGTCATTCCTAAACGAATGGCGAGCTCCTTTTTTTTACGCAAAAAAAATACGCTAACAAAAATCATTTCGATTTTTTTCATACAATTATATCTGCTTTTGCGCTATCTTCTAATAGTTAATGGACAAAACAATGATATTTCGCTATCATTCAAGCCAAAGACTTTAAATTAAAAATAGTATTGTTTATTAAATCGAATAATCGTTAATATAAAATAAACTTCCACAAAATTACCGCCGAATCCATTGAAAGTACGAATAATCGTTTATCAATCACAAACTACAGAATGTGTTGTTCTCTATGTAAACTTCAGTTTTTGCACGGAACGTATTCTCCGTGGAAAAAGAGGATTGGGTGTATTGAAAAAACAATAATTTCCTAACACTCAATGCGTATAAATCTATTTTAAATTTTAAAGTTTTCTTACTGACTACAATTTCAATATAATTTTGCTCTTATACTTGGTTTTTTTATCAGAAAAAAGAATCGACATACTTGCATAATAGATATCGTATTCATAAACCAAAAATTGTGACAAGATAACTAAGGCCGAAATAAATTAACCATACTACACATGTTGAGAAGAAAAGATGAATTCAAACAGTGTCCTTTATTATATAAAATTGTGTATTTTATTGGAAGGCATCTTATAAGATTGATGCTCGAAATATGACAAGAATTCATAAACAAATCGATCAAACATCGAGTTGCATAAATTTCAATTAAATACATTCTGTACATAGATGATCAATTCCATTTACTTTCACATGCCTCCTAAAAATCCCAAATGTAAATATGTAGTTTGCAAACTTATTCGTATATGTACATAATGTTTTTTTAGTTAGCAACGAAGTTCACATATTATTGTCATATTAAAGAATAATTATTTTCATTTAATTGTTCAATGCATAAATCTACTCTGCGTTTCGTAACAATTAATTGTTTTATTATATTCGTACGATCTTTGATGGGAATATTAAAAATATAAAATACAAAAAACGTTAATTTATTGTATAACTCTATTGTTCTTAATAATTAAAAAAACTCTATTTATTCAAATATTTAAAAGGCAGAAAATAACACAAATCAAATAATCACCGATACACCCTAGGATCTAAATACGAACATTTTAAATTAAATAATTGTTTTTTTGTGATAACAACTCAGTATATTACATCATATTCCGTCTGTGTTAAAAAATGACATGTTATTATAATAAAACGTAAAAACCTTAAAAGTACGTGATATTTTGTATTATAATAAAAAAACATTTATTAACAATTTATTGGTATGTAGTATAATGAAGTATAATTCAAATTGTGCGGTACGTTTTTATTAAATTTATGATCTTATCGATTATCCGTAGAAGCTATCATTAAGTCTCAATTGTTCTGCATTTCGTGGCTATAGAATGATATCATTGTTTACGCCGTATCGTATTGAGTACCACGTACATCCAACCATTTTTTACATATATTATTATAGAAAATACTCTCGTGTGTAGTTACGATCGATACGATATTGATTAGCGAACAGAAAGTCCTGATTCAAGTCGTTGCAAGGTCAAAACCAAACCAATATTTACTTTTAATTGTGACAAAATTTGACAATCGATTAACTCAAAAGTAGTTACTTCTACTACTTTTTTCCCAGGCGTAATAAAATTCTCATAAGAGAGAATCATAAAAGAGTTACAAAATTCTATATGTAATAAAAAAAGATATTGAAATCCGAACAAAAAAAAAAAATATTTTCGAGGCCCCTAATATTGTGATGACCCAATCGCGCACCTCATTCGCTTATGGGGTGATCTGCCACTGGACATAATACATATACAGTTTAATGGAAAATTTCTTATGTATTCATTTAACTTGCATTTAGCCAAGTGGATACATTACTGATAATAAATCAGTTGATGGATTAAATTTGTTAATTTCTACTGAATCTAATATAAACAATCATTCAAAGACTTAACTATCAGTTTTCCCCGTCACGTTTATGTAAAATATGTCATACAATTTTCCATCTGCTACTTACAAAAAAAATAATGTTTCAATTGTCGTCATTCACAAACAGTTTTATGAAGGAAAGTTTTATTCATTTATAAGAATATATTTTATTATAATATTTATTAAGTGTTGTGAATAGTTAATTTGTATGTAATGAGATACTTTATTAAACAGTTGGTATTAAAATTATGCTATCAAAGTTTACTATTTTTACAAACAGATTTTATTTCATATCTATTATGTAAGCTATTGACCAAATAATAAGTTACCAAAATTAATTATTACAGATCAAACCCAATGCTTATATATATCCAATAAAAATACTAATAACAATTATATTATAATTAAAATATATCAGGGCTGTGTCGATTCGTGGAAAAAGACTATTTTTTGGTTTAACAATAATTGCACTTGTGGATTGGATGGTTTTTATTTGGTACAAGTGAATTTGATTTTTGATTTTGTTGAAAATATTACAAAATACATATTTAATATATATTTTTCATATTTTTAATTTGTTATCACAACCATCCGTGCATATAATATTTTATTTGAATTAAAAAATAAAATATTGTAGCCAAACAGAGTTCTATGGGGTGCTACACTACAAGTGAAAATGATCTAACCGAATGTTCATATAATAATTCTAAGCTGAATCGGAATGTGTATTCAAATCGTTAAGTCAGTCAGAGTCGGAGTCGGAGTTGTCTTATTTCTAACAACTACACAGCCCTGAAAAATAGTTTCGAGGGCATGACTTAATCTATTGTAATTGATCAATAATATATTATTGATAGGGCTACAACAGTTGTATCACTCTAATTACACCACTACGCTTAAAAAATCTACGCTCCATTTTATTATACAATTATTCTAATAACGTCATTTTTTGTAAAACAATTTGATTACTTAAATTTCGGAACAAATCTATTGAAGAATATTGTTTAATAAATTTTGATTTTCTTGTTTTGATGTTGGGTAAAGTTTTTTTTCATTTTTCGCATCCAACAAAGAAAATCATTCATTGAATAATGTCACAGAGGTTAAATAAGTGACCACTCATTCAAAATGTGGCACTCCTATTTACAAACAATATGTCTACGAAATAGCAATAAATTAATACGATATTATTATTAAACAATGTAATAATACATTTTATAGATCCTTCTCAAACATTGTATCGTGACACTGTGTTGTGACGTGAACGGTTGTTTGTTGTGTAGTGAGAAATTTGATGTCACTCAAAAGTTGAAAGGATACTGTAATTTTTAGATGCTATTTCCCGGAATGTATGATTTAAATAATGTTCCCATATTCACCAGATGTTTTATCATTTTTGCTAGTTGATGTAGTATAAGCTATTGTATTAATGAATATGAAATTAAATCTATTACTCTTCTAAATATCTTATAGTATTATGCATAAAGCGTTTGTAGATTATTCAAAGTCTCTCATTGTGAGCCTCTGTCATTCCTCTTTTAAGAAGTCTACTAATTCAGGTCTACTAAATGTAATGCATACGAATGAGAACTAATACCACCACAAAAACCAAAGACCACGCACCCGCCTACGCCCAGGTAAATCCAGGACGCTACGCGGGAAAAGCAACATCAAAATACACCAGAATTTGATGTATAGATATCAATCAAATGTAGGTATTTTATGTACATAACAATATTTTTTTACTTCTCCGATTATTCTGGTAATCAATAATTTTAACCCGTAAAAATAAATTATTTAAATTTTCTTAGACATATTAATTGTGGATTTTAAATATAGTATCAAATTTGTCTGAAATATGAAAGAAGCCAGTTTGGAAAAAAATACGCTTTTATACAATGCGATAGTTAGTCTGACGATACTTTTCAAAGAGGCGAAACACATGTCATAACTAGTTACACAACCAACATAATAAAAATAAAAAATCATGTTGTTATTGGGTCAGTTATTAATTTAACTGGGCCTGGCTTTAAGCTTAGCGCTTATCTTCACTGGCATTTTAATGACCTATGTGTCTTTAATTTACCTACCTACTAATTTCAGCTCAGTGGCGGATTACCTCCATAATTCCACGAAGCGGGCGCTTGAAGTCTCCAATCGTAGGGAAAACGAAATAGCATATATTCCATAAAACCCATGAAATATTTTAAATTCAGTTTTAGTAATTCGAAAAACAGGGCCTCCAAATTTGATTACGCCTGGGGCCTCCCAAGTGTTTGATCCGTCACTTATAGAACAGATCTTTATGAGAAAACAGGCGTGTATATCACTAGGCTTAAACATAAAATGCTTCATTATTGTTTTGTCCGTCAAACAAAAACGAATCTCAACTCATTTTTTTTCAACCAAAAATATTGTAGAACTGTCGACATAATAATGATAAATACGCGGCACAAAAAACATATTCCTTATTTAAATTATTTCGAAAGAAATTTTAATATCAATTAGGTAGTTGTTATTTTTCTATAAAATATTGGGACACAGTTAAAATATTTTATGCATTTCGTTAAATTTTATACAATAACAAAATGGAGATTCATTTAAGAGAAGAGTCATTATGTAATGGAATCACGTAAATTTGTGGTTGAGCTTTCCCGGTTGTTAACAGGAGTTAATGGAATGCTTATTTGTTGGCAGTCTTGGCATCTATTTTTAGTCCATTAAATCACATCACGTTTCATTGTACAATAATATTATACTTAAGAAAACTTTAAGATTTAAAACAACAGAACACAGTCAAACAAAACCATTTTAAAGATAAAACGTCTGTACTCTTCTTTCTAACTGTCAACATTGCGTCTTTTATTTTCTACTACTTTTACGGAAAAACAAATGTTATGATTATATTTTGGTTGTGTATTGAATGTCAGTGGTTGGCAACTTTTTTTTTATCGAGATATAAATTTAATTTATTCATGAAACTCTTAAGATATTGAACAAATACTGTTTTAAAAAGCAATTTAGCAATTTTTGTCGCTTGCCCTCTTTTGCCGATTATGGGTTGATATGTTTGTACAGTTTTTTGAAAAATCATCTTTGTGGCTAAAATTGTAAGTTTGGTTTGGAGAAGTACGAGAGGTGAGAAAGGTTGGTGACCGCTGTTTTAGAAACGTCATCGTTTTTCGTAATTCATTTACTTATTCACTGAATATTTTTTTATGCAACTATTCACTTAAAATTAATGATTAATATATTTTTATTAATCTTCATTTGTATTCGAGACATAAGCTAATATTGCTTATAAGTATTTTGCATATATTAAAAAAGCGCAACTAACGTTTTTTTCAAATTCAGTAGCAATTTGATTTTACATTATTTTGAGATTATCACCTCGTGGTTAAACTCCACCTCAACTGTGAAGAATGATTATTAAAGCAAAAAATTGATCATTCATTTTTATATTGATAATGAATGATTTTCATTTTTAAGCCACAGATATAATAATCATAAACTGTTTTGAATACTTGATTATGAAGTACGAACAGTTCTTATAAATTAATTTTTCAATAGATTAATGGATCTTTGTTTGAAGATATGGGTATATGTGATGTTTTGATCTTTCTCCCACCCTTCATATTCTAAAAAAATTGCGTAATGAGAGTGATAAGCTAACCACTTATCTCGTTTTTTTTATCTTTATATCCCTACTCTCTTCGAAAAAAGAAAGATTGAACTGGGTTACAGGTAGTTCTCGTAGAAACATATATGTTGAGATAAACTCCATAGGAAGTCCATATCCTCCACAATGTAAGTGGACACAGTCATAAATCATAACAAAATATCTATATTTCATTATAAAATTGTTGAAATTCTAGACTACAATTCTTTAATTTGACAGTTATTGATCAAAGTTCTAGTATATATAACATGTTTTAATATGTATTCACAATATCACCTTCTCAGTGATATCTTGGAAAATAAAAGGATAATAACAAAGTCAAAAATATTAAGACATATATTTTTTTAATTTATATTAAAAAAAAAATTGAAATGATAAATAAAATGTATATAAGCAGATTGGAAAAAACACCATACTTTTTGCATGTCCTTGAAATACAAAAAAACTTCCGTGTTGTACGCTATCCGTGCCTGTCCAGTTAACAATTTTGCCCTATCCTTTTCAGTCACCAACTGCTTACATTTTTCCTAATGACTCATTACCATAGCATGTACAGTGGAATTATAACGAGTTTAATTCTTTCCAGAATCTTACCCCTTATGTGAAACACTCGTTATGCAAAACAATTTTCCCATATAAAACAATGTAAAATACAATAATGCGTTCCATGCCGAAAAAAAAATCATTTTTTTATATTTTTAACGCGTATTCAAGTAAAATTACAAATTTATAAATTGTCAAGGAGCGTAACAACCTGGAATGCGATTTCGATTTGCAAAAAACGATAAAAAATCGACTAGTTGATGCTTCGGCGGTCAGCTCTTGACTGTACTCTTTCACAAGCTCATCAATATCATTGTTATCCACCTCCAGTCCCATGGTATTGGCCAATGATGCAATCTCGCTGACTGAAGACTCCACAGGTACTGTTGCAAGCCCCTCAAAATCACATTCGACAACACTCTTTGGCAAAGCTTCTTCCAAGCTGAAGTGAGGGTTCTCTTGGTTACCCCTTCCCACGCCATGTCAATCATCTTGAGGCAAACAACGATGTGAAAGTGATCTTTCCAAAACTATGCGTCACTCGTTATGCGAAATATCGCTTGTTAAGGGAGCATTTTTTTCACAATCTGTTTTGCTCGTTATGTGAATTACTCGTTATACGAGGTGCTCGTTATGAAAGGTTCCACTGTATACGGAAAAATTGAGAGATAAGAAAAACGTTCTTCTTTTCTTTTTCAGGGCGAAGTTCACAATCAGTTATTGAGACTATAAAAGCTCACACTATCCAGATTTTTATGTTTGTGGTCAATGCCATAAGTCCAACATTTTCTTTTGTAATCATCTTCTTCACATTGGTAACATGGTATGCCAATTGCTTGTGCTTTCTGGCTAATCAATACATTGTCTAGATAGGTTGATATTTTATAGATTTGTTATACAGTCAAACTCGGTTATTACGATCACGGAAATAGCGAGATCTCGGATGTTACGAGTATTCGTTGTAATTTTAGTTTATGGTTTTCTCCATACATTTATTAACTTTTATAATGAGCTACTCCTCGGGTATACTGAGCAAAAATTTACAGACATCAAATGCATCCATGCCTTTGATCACACAACCATGAATACTTATCAAAATGTTTCCTGAGCTTCGAATGGATTAAACATTCACATAATTAAGTTATAATACCTTAGTTGATATTGAAATAACAAATTTAATATGTAATGATACGTCCAATCACTAAATAATCGTTTTGTTCTTTTGTTCCAGATTCAAAATGGTAGCTAAAATTAAGTGCATACAAACCACAATACTGGCATTGGGTGAGATTTATTATGATTAAAATGTTTTTATAATATTTCAAAGCCTTTTTTGTGGTCAGGGATAAATCCACGATTAAATTGATGAAATATTACTGTCACCTTTTGTCTTTGTGTTTTATAATTTTATTTGTATTGCATTATAAAGTGTTTTATAAATTTATCACATTCAAAGACTTTTTCCATTCTGCATCTTTTGTAGTTCTTAAATCTAATCTGAAATTAGTGGCCAGATTTCTGTACCCATTATTATTTGGGTCCACTAAAGATGAAGTGAGTCATGTGGTATTTTAGAAAAAAAACAAGTTAGATGCATTGTAATATTCTACATGTCTTAAAGTATTGTAAAAGTGAATTAACCTGAATGAATACACATGGCAAGAGTGTTATCTCCAATAAGCTCCAATTAAAGACATGATAGTTCATAAAAGTTTAACTATTTTACTAGTTGGCTCAATTCACCTCTTTTGCTCAATTTTGAAGAGTGCAATGTATAAATTTAAATCATCGTAATCAATCAAACCAGCATGTGACCTCTTGGTTATAGTTAGTCATTGCCTTTTTCTTATTTATTTTAGTTGCTTGCTTAACAGTGGTGAAGTCACTTGAACAATACGAGGATCAATCTGCGCAACCTTTATCTGACAAAGTCCAATTTAAATATATAAATATGATCATAAAAGATGCACAGTCAAGACAAAAACGACAATCAAGAGCATTCTTCTCAAATTCTAACAAGCTGAACGGAGGAAGCAATGAGTCACCGAATGCGATTGACATTTCTTCCGACTATTCTGGTAATGCCGATTTCGCATTCCCAGGGGAAAGCTACAGACCTACAAATTACCCATTAGAAGATAACGAAAGTACAAACAACCAGTTCGGACAGACAAGACCCAATGCTGACTTGATTCAAGGAAATTCAAACAATAATCTGCCAAACCAACCAGGGAATAATGTTTGGCAAGGCAACTGGCTAAACCCTAACTTTAATTATGAAGGACGCGATACGAATCCTGCATGGCCAAATCAGAATAATAACTGGAACGTTCAACCAGCTAATCAAGGATGGGGAAACGGTGGCGGTTCAACTTCGCAGCCTAATTTAATTGCTTCCGCAAGTGCCTGTCAATGGGAGTGTCGAAGATATGTGACTGGAGAATACAATCCCATCTGTGGAAGCGATGGAGTGACATATTTGAATCCTGCTAGATTTAAATGTGCTGTGAATTGTGGGAAACGTAAGTATTTTTACAGTTATTTTTTGCATCACCTTTTTTCACTAAAATTTTACATATATTATGCTTTCAAACTTTCTATTTTTGTTATCAATAAAGTTTACAAGATTTCCAATGGCAGCACTGCTATAAACAGAATATTTTATCATAAATAACTTAATAATTCTTTTTGAATTTTAAACATTATTTTCCAGAATGCAACAAGAGTTATGATCTTGGCTGCATTATGAAATTTTTCATAGTGAAAGAAGTTATATACTCATACTCTATTATAACCCAGTTTCAGAAGAAAATATTGTAGTATATTCACCGTTGTTTTTAAAAGTAATTTTATTACACAAGTTTTCTTTTTCGGCATTGAGTGATAATATAAAAATATTTTCTTTTTTAATTTCATATCCAATTCAATAAACACAAATTTTAAACAAAGGGATATGATGTTATCTGGCATTCCGTCACCTATTTCCTCGGTATTTTTATTGTTTCAAATTATCATTCACAAATATTTTGCTTTGAAAACGTTTTTCTTGGAAACCAATGGCTTTTTGTCCCTATCTTGGGCTCCTTTTAAATGTAATATACTGGGTACCGTAGATACAATAGAATACTGAGTCCATAGACTTAGGCTGTGACGAGAACCAAGGTCTAATGCTTGTGGTTGAGAAAATTCCATCCCCCCCTTCCAATGCTAAAGTTTACAGGACAAAGAAAGAGCAATTAGTTGACCATTAGTTTATATATACTAGCTATCTCGTTCTATCCTTAATCTCTTTAAAAAAAAGATAGGTTTAAAAACTGAGCAACAAACAGTTCTCGTAATAAAAAAATCTGTTAAGACACCTCCAATAGGAAGCCATATGCTCCACATTAGGAACGAACATGGATTGTAAAAAAAATAGTAAAATGCTTGACAAGAAGTTTCCAAAACAGAATATTTGCTGGTTTTATATTATTATGAATTCATGCTTAACTGTGTTGTTTTATATGGAATGTGTCTACATATGTTTTTTTTACACATTATATTTATTAGCTTTATTTATACATTTTTTCCTCGTAACATGCAAACCAGTTTGTTAGTTTAAAAATATTAAGGATACATCTCTGTCAAAAGCAACAATATTTTAAAATGTCATGCCCTACTTTCTCTAATAAAGAATATAATGTTCACTTTTATTTTATTGTAACATCACTGGTATTGAATAATAATATTTTTGCAAAACAATGGAGAACTGAATCGATGTTATTAAGTACATTTTTTATTTGCTCAGCATTTACTTAACCATGTAAGTCATGTCATGACTTACATGGTTAATTTATTTAATTGATTATTATGCTGAATTTATTGATAACAATAAAGTAGGTATTTGATTATAAAAATGAAATACACAACTCAGTCAATTATCTTTACAATTAATAAATAAACATTTTTTTCAGAAATTACTGGAAAACCTGACAAAACCTGTGGATTTGGATCACCTGTCGCATAGATAGAGGAAAACATTACATTAATGGACAATCCATCAACTACAGTTTCGTCTTAATACTGAATAATGGGATTAGGGACATCAATGTATATGTTGTTAAATCATTTACCTTTTCTTCATCGAGATGATACTTTTCTTGCCATAATTTTTTTATGCTAAGTCTGCACTATTTGCAGCTCAAGAAAAATTACATTTTATTGACTACATTAATTCTAAAACTCAGTTTTTCCATGTCGGTAAATTCAATAATTAGCATTTAAGTGTTAACACTGTGCTTTAAATTTAGTTAACATTATACCTACAATAATTTAAATTATTATATTGAAATTCTCAAACAAATATCAGATGAGAATAATTTATTTTTGAGACTTTAGTTACTGTTACAAAAATCAATAACCGTTGATAATAAAACATTATGATAAAATATCCTTTACAGATAATTAATCTAGGTACTTGAAAAAGATGATCGGTATAAAAAATTGCACATAATTTTTGAAATTGGTCATTAAAGTTATTTCGTCCAAATCAATTCTCTACCTGATAACTTAAACCTTATGAAGTTTACTATAACATTAGGATGAAAAATTATACTTACTTAAAGGATATTTTATATATAAGCTAAGATTTTTTTTATATATGTATATTAAAATCATTTCTATATTTATTAGCTGAAGAAATTATTTTAAAAATATTTAGGCACTACAAAATATTCAATTCTGGAGTGCTGTTTCAATGTATTATTTTAATAATTCAAATCACTATGACACCGTTCAATCTAATTGAAAACATTACAATTATTAGCTAAATAATTAAATTGTAGGTATATACTTCTTATTTA
Organism: Himalopsyche anomala; assembly: GCA_031772345.1. Classification (NCBI taxonomy): domain Eukaryota; kingdom Metazoa; phylum Arthropoda; class Insecta; order Trichoptera; family Rhyacophilidae; genus Himalopsyche; species Himalopsyche anomala. Next base: position 15,897,745 of record CM062832.1, on the reverse strand, counting down.
AATGTGATATTTTTTTTATATATTATTTATACAATATCAAATGATATTAAAATTAGCTATTTTTCTATTTTAATCAAAACAATGAAAGTATTAGGTATCAAATAAATTATTTGATTAGTATTTAAGAACTTTTGAAGAATAAAAAAAATAATAATTATCAATGGTTTTTAATCAAATGGTGTTTTATCACATTATATTTATTCCAATACATTTGTTGGTAAAATCTTATTCAATATTATTTGACATTAACATATCTTAGAATACATTCTATTGGTGAGGTTTTGATTACCTTACCTAAGAACTGCTTTTTAATATAAACAAATTTTGAATGACACTACTGACAATTCTGATCAAATATTTGAATATCGGACTCAGACTCAAATTTCTCAACTGAGAAATTTTTCAATCATTCTTTAAATGGTGATATCAAAATATATTTACTTTTAGTTTAAGCAATAAGATTGCCGTGTGAGTTCCAACTTCAGCTTGATGGTAAATAATGGAACATTGATGGTCTCTTAACCTTTTGACTGCCGTAGAAAAAATTACGACTGTACCCAGCACACTGGCTATAATTTGCAATTATGAATTTAATTAGGTATTGACGAGATAACTCGTCTCTGGCGTGTTGAGCACGGAAAATTTGACGAGATATCTCGTCTTTGGCAGTCATCCAGTTACAAAAAAGAAAAGAATTGTATTATATATATAGTAGATTTATCTCTGTATCGTTTGTTTAAGGTTTATTTAGTATCACAATAGTGAATACTTATTTTTTGAAACCTCACTTAAATTTTTTTGACAGTCTTTTCATTGATAGTGAATGCGGACCGCTAATTTTTCGTCTGTACTTTTTCAGAAACTCTTTTGCTGTTTTGTCATCTTGTCTGTTCTCTAACGATTTGAAAGTGTCTCCATCTATATAAATAAAAAGCACATATTTAGTATCTGTAGCTAAGCTGTAGTCTGTAGATAAGCCATATTATAAGAATTTTAAATGACAAATATATTCATCAATAGTTATTTTTAAAAAATGTTGAAATGAAAAAAAGGAAATTAAACTTTATTTGACATACCGAACTCGGTTGTCCTGGATAATTTCAAATGAACTTGAGGTAAGCTTTCCAAATCTGTAGTCGGCGAAGGCACTTCTTTGAAATGTAGAAACGCTTCTGCGACATATTCGTTTGACATTCCAAACATTTCCTTGTCTTTCATGTTGAAGACTATCAGGCCATCCGGGCATTTTCGCTGCTCCGGTGTTAAGATTCTGCAAAGAAGTCAGGCAATGAAATCGTTACATAGAAATCAAAATGATTATAGATTTCACCGCAATTGAAGTTTGTCAATAACATAATCAACATAATAATGTCTTAGTCTCCCTCACTTCCATCGTGATGCTTACTGTACGTTAATGTCAAACTTGATATATTGACTTACTATCATACAAAGTCTAACAAAGATGAATCATTATTTAATAACCAAGTTAGTTTAATATTAAGCTAGCTAAAAATATAGTGGTGAATCAATGTTTAAATGTGCCAATGATATCTTATTGTATCGGAAATCACATGTGAACTGATTGTGTCCTGTGTATTTTGGCTCTCTGTTAGTGTTTTTCTTGGTTCTCTCATTTGATTCGCAGTGTTCCTACTGCAAAAACACAAACATTTTCAAGGAAAAACTAAATCTTTTATATTACAAGATAACTCCAAAGCAGTTCAAATGCTAAGCAATAGACAATCATTTTTAGCTAATATTATGATAAAACTTCAAGTGAACGAAGAGTGGTTTATGATAGCTTTAAAAATAACAAAATCAAAATGAATTATACTTACATTGTAAACACTTCATCGTATAAGGGGAATAGATTCTTATTATGTGTTTGTGTTTTGGGACGTATGGTTCCAGCAAACAAATCTTCAGGCAGTAAATTTATTCTTACATAGGAGTCTATGCTACCTAAAACATTTAAATATGACTTTATATCTTATAAATATATCTTATCTATATATATAAAACAAAGTCGGGTTATTTACACCACTTATAACTAAAGAACAGCTGGACTGATTTTTATGATCTTTGATTTTTTGGTGTTGCCTCTGCCCCGAATAGCAAAATAAGCATTAAAACATCGGAAAAAATCACGGGAAAGAAATTATAAAGAAAAATCACGTTCTCATACATTTTATATGGAACGGATTCAAATGGAACGCGTTGTATACTGGTTTGGGTAAATCCAGTAGATGGCGTTGGTTGCATTATTCTTTGACAGTTAACAGCACCATATTTCCTGGGCTTTGAGCAACGCCTGCCGTAAAACATTATCTCCAGAAAAGCACGGCAATCTTGAAGAAGAATCAAGGACACGATATATATCTTTTTTACTAAGTCAGCTGTGTGCAATGATGTCCCGTGATAAAATTCAGAATTTTAAAGAATGCTAATTTTTTCGGTCGCAAGAGCGAATCGTCATATGTAATACATTTATCTTAAGGTCACCAGTCATGAAATTCTAAATTTTATTTATTTACCATTTGGATTCATAGGCAACAAGTTTCTTGCATTTATAACTTCAATCTTGATTGATGAATCTGTAAACAAAGCTCTTACTGACAGTATACCGAGTGGAGCCTGTGTCAGATTTTGCTGTTCTTCCCATCTCTCTAAAAATAATTGCTGTATCAGCTCGGAAGTTTTGAAACCATGTAGCTTAAGCAAATCTTCTACCTTCCGCAATGTCTCATTTGAACTCGAATCATTGTTGTCTATCTTAAAAGATGCAACCATTATTTTAAGTGTCTCGTGCAGATTGGAGTAAAAGGATGGCGGTCGACTTTTCTGTAAATAATAGAAACATGTATTCTTAACAATTACCACACCATGACTACAATTGACGTAAAAATGAACTGTATGACTAAAATAACTTATAGGCGTGAAGACTGTAGACGCTTTCTCGTTCAATATTGTTGTTCATGAATACTGCGCTTTTATTATTCAGATAACAATAAAATAAAGAACTTACTTCCAGATTTTCTTGGACTAAGTCGTAAAGAGACTGGCTAAGTTGGACCCATATTATATCAAGAGTCCTCGTGAAGTTATCCTGGTTGAGATTCGTGTGTAACATGTCTAGGTTTTCTTCAAGGTAAAGCATAACACCATTCATGCTGTTGGAATCCTGATGAAGCAATTTGGCTCCTTTCAAAATAAGCTGAGAGATTGAAGGAATCATCTGGAAACAAAAAAAATGAACTGTCAAACGATGACCGATGACAACAAAGAGCTAGTGATTTAAGATTTAAAAAATTATTGTATGAATTGATTATCTATTTATTAATTTGTCTAATTAGTGGGCATACCTTTTTTACTACTTTTTCTAAAATATCAATTATTTTATTCCTAATTGTGTCAATGAAATTTTTCACAACATTTTGTAAGGTCTCCTTGCATCTAAAACAAAAAATAAAGTCTTTAATATTGAAGCTTGCTTTTTTTTTACTATAGAGCTTATTTCAACCGAAGATTTTCTACAAGATCTCATTGTTACTTAGTTCCTTACCCTCTCCCTTCCAATGAGAGTGGGGATAGAAAGAAAAGAATAGAATAGAACTGGTGGCTAGCTGTTTGTTACTCAGTCGCTCAACCTCACTTTTTTCAAAGTGAGTCGTATGGAAAGAAGGATACGGCTAGAACAGGACTAGTGGTTAACTAATCGCTATCACTACACCCAGTTATTATAGGATCAGAAGGATGGGAAGAGAGGAAATAATGTGAATTGACACCACAAACACCCAGTCTTCAATCACAACTTTGAATTAAATAATTTTCAAATTCACTGTGATCTAACCGGAAATCTAACTCAGACCTGCGTAATCGGTAGAGCAAGCTCTAACCAACTGAGCCACAGCAGGCGACATACTTTAATTTGCCTTTTTTTAAACCAGCTGTTTCAATGTCAAATGTGCTTCGTTGACATGGTTGGGGTTACCATTACTTCAACGATCATATTTATGAAACTGAGATTTGACGCAATCAAAAATCAGTCTGAAAGTGAAAATAATAAAACTGTTACCCAATGAATTTGAGAGAGAAATATTAAATCCTTGGAACAGATTCAAAACAGATATGTACATAGTCGTGCCATAAATACTGTTACAAAAACAAAAATGATTGCATAAACTAAGCCACAGCTCACACTCCCGTGCAAAATACGGATTTGGTAGCCAAAACCCTTATTCATATTTTGAAACTAGTCTGCGCCTGTGCGTCAAGTTGTCAACATAAAGTGGGGTGTTCAAGAAGACCGGTTAGCCGTGATTGCACAGGCATAATGTGGGCAATGCACTGGGAGGAATTTTCAAATGGTTGATGTTATTAGCGATCGGTCGACAATTTGTGTATCGGACCATTTAACGATATGAGGATGTGCGAGGAATAGAAGATCATCTAAAATAAGGTCATTCATGTATTTCAACAAGATTCTACACCGGCTTAAAAGATCAAAACTACTTGAAAATGGTTGGAAAACAAAACTCTGCAGTTTATCAGGGCATGGGATTAGGATTTTTGAAAAGCTATGGATTAAAAGTTGTAGACAGAGTTGAAGCAGATGACCTGGAGCAGAAGACAACACAACATTGGAAGTTTAATGAATGCCCTGAAAAAAACAGTGACCAATTTTCCCATGGATATTGAGCGTACCACGATAGACGATTGGCTCGTCGGATTAAAGGTTTTTGTGAAAGCACGGGGCGGACATTTTTTTTTAGAAGTTTTAAAATTAAAAAAGCTAATTGTAAAACAAAATCGATTTAAAAATAGAAATGCAAATTTTTTACTTTGTTTTCTTGTTTTCCTCCAAAAACTTTGTAACAGTATTTATGGCACAACTAGGTATATGTGTATATTTATTAATAATTCTCTTCATCCAGTTTTACCTTTGTGCCTCTATGGGACTTATTGATTCTCCAAGATGAGTTATGATATCATCCATTTTGAATTCATCAACAAATGGTTGCAGGCTCTGTCTGACATAGTCAATATTGTTAATTGCCATACAGCACTCATTCGTAATAAAGAATTTTGTCCGGTGAGCTGTTGAAAGTGTTCCCATATCATCAACTCTGTTCGACATGCTGTCAGCATAGAATACACAACAACGGCAGATATCCTAGACAGAAAATAAAAACAACAACTAAATAAATTGATACATTTTCCGCAAGAGACCATAGTATTCTAAACATCTAAATTACAGAATCAAATATAATTTTTCTCTAGAAGATTGAATAGAAGGTAGTTCTCGACTTACGACGATTCGCACTTTCGACCGAAAAAATAGTATTTTCTCCTCCACTTCACTCAATCCTCCGCCCTTCTGCGTCAGTCACTGACATCCAGCACTTGCAGGTCCTGTGACGCCTCATCCATCCAGTGACGTTGCCGTTTCCTAACCCTTTGCTTTCTCTCAGGGGTAGTAAGTTTCCATTTACCCATACATTATATATCTTCGGCCCAGCGTAGATGTTGAGTTTTAACAAATTTAACAATATCTGGCTCATCCTAGAGGTTATTAAAAACTGATGGTTTCCCTTTTTATGTATTGGAATATGACTCTGCTGTTTCAGTCTTTTGGTAGACCTTTTTTGACATACTTTTTCAGTTATATTTTGGATGACTCGAAAAAGATGTGTTCCAGCGTATTCATATAGGTCTGCATGAAGTTTGTAGCAGTCTAGTGATTTTTGTTTTCATCTAATGATAGCCTTACGCACTTCTTGAGTTATTGGTAAAGCAGACTCGCATTCCTGTGGTTGAACATGATGCTGAAGAATGTTTGTTGTAGTGATTTCATTCACACTATTTAAAATTTTCTGGAAATACTAAGACCATCTATCGAAGATGGCTTGACAGCCATTTAAGAAGGCTCCGTCATTGCATAGATCTGCTTTTGTAAGCCTGTGTACATGTATTATTATATACATATTAGAGGTCTGCACGGGCCGAAATTTTACAAAATTACCCGACCTGAGCCTGTAAGCCTAAGGCCCGACCAGTCCCGGGCCCGAGCCTAATACTACACTTGTTACCCGAACCCAACCCGAAACCCAGATTTATACTCGTCAGCCCAAAAATACCCTGTTTTTTACAAATTTACAACAATTTACGATTCACTATAGCACTGGTAATGATTAAAATCATCACGGCTGACTTATGACACGAACATAGTCTGAAATATTTTTTGAAGAAATAAATTCCTTACCCGGGCCTGACCCGAGCCCAAATCTCAATTGCGCTTACCCGCCCGAACCCGGGCTGGGTAGGGGCTCGAGCCCGTGCAGACCTCTAATACATATGTACACATAGGTGTATCATGTTGATCTATTATTATATTACAGACACATAACATAAGGTTACTTATAAAATATTTTTGCACTCACTTCTGACATTATCTCATTACATTGATTTTTTCATCAGATTAAAAAACTGTTAGCTCGTATTTGTACACGTTTAAAGTAGAAAAGTTAACATTGACACAGTAACAAAATTACTCTTTTCACTGTCATATCAACGTTAAAACTTAAAAACTTCATACACTACCTAATTCACGCAATCAAGAGATAAGATTTGCCTATTTTACTGATATATTATAAACATATTTGAAAAAATCATTTTCTCCTGAAGAAATGTAACGAGAAGTAAAAAGATGAGAAAAAAAGTTTATTGCTTATGAGTTAATTCACTAAAACGTAATAATTGGATTGTCTTTTCTCACATCAACAATTTTGGCAACAAATGCGAATGAACTTTCCACGTCAGCCCATGCCAACTGTTGCCAGAAAACTTTAATTTGGTAAAATATTGCCAAAGTATCAACTGCAGAGCTGCTGTACTTGACTATCTCATCGACTGGCACTAGCTGATCTAATTCAATCGCTTTCTCTATACGAGTGAAGGCTTTGAAGACAGCAATGTCAAGCCATTGAGCAGCGCCTCCAAAGAACCACGAGTGGAATTTGGTGATACTGATTTCTGAGCAATCGGCGCGGCATAGGCTTTGGCCAAATCTGTAAATGAGATATTCAAAATTACATTTGATACTCTGTTACTCCACGTTTTGTGCTAGAAAGCATCATTAGACAGAATATTGCAAGGCTTAAGAATAGACCAAAAATCAGAAATGTTATTAATTATAACTTAAAATTTTAATTATAATGACTCCTAAGCAAATGAGGGACTAGATAAATATTAAAAATGAAAAAGTGAAATATTAGAGTTTAATTTCAGTTGATATTGGTGAATGCATTTTATATGATAGTTGTTATACTGGAAAGTAAGCAATATTACTCACTCCAAAAGCTTTTGCAGTACAATATAAAGTTCAAACAGCGTTGTTCCCATTACAAAAGGCACTCCCTGCAGAGTGGTTCTTCCGAGTTGGACTTCTTCGTCAACCAAAATGATATGCTGAGAAGAAGTTTCACTGTACCGTAGGCGCCTAAGACCCTTACACGCTTCAATTACTTCAGGCTCAACGATTTCTTTTATTTTTGCCTGGTACAGAAGGTACAATGTCTTGGCGTATGGGAAATCGATGATACTGAAAGAGACAAAGAAAATATTGATAAATTGCTGTTTCTGTATTAGTGGAAATACAACGGAATATTTCTACTCTAGAGCTTGCATTGTGTGAACATAGCCATGTTTGATCTACACCAGTGGTTCCCAAAGTTAAAGTTATTACACTTTCGTTTAAAAAAAAACTTTATTTCACACCCTTTATTTCATATAATAATGTATATACACGTTTTTAATGACAAAAGAATATGTTAGTGCGGAAAAGCCAATTGTTAAGAATAATAGGTTTTGCTATAAAGTGGAACCCTGATCCCGCATTAATCGTTCCCCAATTATACGATTTCCTGGATTTATCTTCTATATGGTCCCTTTACAAACATTATCCTGATTGAACGTTTTTTTTGAATATATATATATATAATATTTCTCATTTCGCTCAGAAATACAATCAACTCATACAATTTGTTTTTGAAAAAAAATGGGACTGCAAGTGTGCAGGCGCTGTAGAATCGTTTGTTATGATTTCTCATAATGCTTTTGCTAATGACTCACTTACTGAGCTCCTATGCAAATTATTCATTTGTCTCACCGAATTTCATCACCTCTAATGCCTCAAATCTCGTGCCGTAACGTGTTCTAATTCAGATTAATAGCCCCCCAAAAAAACCATCACTCTCACGGAGAAACTCAAAATAATTCTAGACGTTGAAAACAATCCAAGAGAAAAACTAGTTGACATAGCAAAACGTCTAGAACTTGCACCATCCACTCTGAACTCGATTGTTGCTAGGAAGAGTGACATTCACAAATCAATCGAAAAGTGTGCCAAATCAGCGAAGAAAAGAAAGTCAGCTAAGAAGTCTACTTTTAATGAGCTTGAGGAGATTCTTCACGCGTGGTACCAGTAAACTTGAGTTGAAAATATACCTATTGATGGAACCATACTCAGAGAAAAAGCTTTGCAAATAGCTGAAAAAAAAAGTATTTCAAATTTCTCTGCATCGAACGGATAGATCAATAGGTTTAAAGATCAGCATGATCTTCTATATAAAAAAAAACTAGCGGACGAGAGTGCTGCTGTGGACCATGACACAACCGCAGCATGGATAGTTAGATTACATGAGATCGTTGAAGAATACAAACCACGAGATATTTACGGCGGACCTTTGCTAAAATTAAAATGTCAAACTTGCAAGTGCAAAGAAGCAACTGAGCATAAAGGACTTATTAATTTTTATATTATTATTTTTAGCTTTCCCGCATTATCGGTTTCCCGCATTTTTCGTTGTGTTTTTTCGGTCCCTTGCAAAACGTAAAATCAGGGTTCCACTGTATTCATTAATTGTTTTAAACGCACGGCAACAAACTGTTGTTATATTTGTATATTGTAATATTTTTTTTATATAATTCTCCATAATCTTATTGACACATTTCCATCAAAATAACATCAGCACGGAAGAGAATGCAGTTAAAATTATATATCATGCTTTTGCCAAAAGCCATTAGCTACGAACATTTTACGGTGAGCCATCAAGAAAGTTATGTTGATCCAATGACAGGGATAAGCACCCAAGTGATTGAACATAAATGGTTGGGTTAGATTACAGTAGGTTCGGTTAGGTTTGGTTGAGATTCAAGCAAAAGAATAATTATCATTAGTCCGCGATATAAAGAAAGACCTCACGCTTAAGCATTTCAAATCCATGAATCAATGTATGAAAGTCTACGAATATTCAAATGAATGACTACTGAATAGGATCGATGCCGAAGCGGGTTGACAATACGGCTACAAGACCAGCTTATACATAATATAAACATTTTAAAATAAGTTTTCATTTTCAATTCATTTGAATGGACATTTGAACTTATAATCCATCATATAATTCTCACTACAGCAAAGGAGATTTCCAATGATTTATTACTTCTTTAATGTATCTAAATGTTTCAAATCATCAAATAATGTAGGTATTTAAATACTAAAGTTAACATGATGAAAAATAAATATTTTAAAATGTTAGTGCTTACTCTGCGAAAATTTTGTCATAATATTCAACCGCTTTCTGCAGATCAGATTGTACTAAATATGTTATGCTTATAAGATGTTGCAACCTTCCTTCCTCAGTTTTATCTTTGCATTTGTTATTTTCCAAAATGCCCACAAACCATTCTGTTGCACCCTCGACAATCACTTGTCGTAAAACGTTTCTTAAATTGGTTTCTGGAGTGTCATCTTTTCCTTCAACCCCACCGTAGACATTATTTGGGAACAAATCCATGCCTTGTGGAGGCTCCAAATTGGACAAGGTAAACAATACTTTAAGAATATTGGAAACCATTTTTAGTATCGCCTCATCGCCGGTGGTCTTTTTCCTTATTTCTCTAATTATACTTAAACAAGATGGTAGTAATTTACAAACACCGTCCCAGAAAAGCTTAATTTCTTCTTCGCAAATTAATTTTGATTGTAGAGGTTTGACTAGTTTATCCAATATGTTACGAAAGAGGCCAAAACTGAGGGGATGGTCAACGTGAACTGTGCTGTAGACGGTCCACTGGGCGAGAAGGTTTTCATTCTGGTTGAGGTTGCTCAAAGTTGAATGCTGCTGAATAACGGCATCTGCTTGGCGACCAAAGCTGCCAGACCAACAATAGTGAGCCACCTAAAAAAGCAACCAACGTGAATTCAAAAAATCAATTTAATAATTCCCACTTTTAGAGTTTCCAAAATCCACCAAAATTTATGTTCTGATTCGAGGTAATTTTTGTCTAAGGAACCAGAACTTGGTTCCAATTTCGGTTCCTGTTAATTGGTATAATACGAATTTTTGATACTTTAAAATTACATAATATTACAGAGTTAAAGTTATTTGTATAAAATGAACAAATGTTTTGTATCTTGTTTTTCAAATAAACCAATGAAACAATCAAATCAAAATATGTATTCACAAACATATTATTTTATTAAGCTGTTATTTTTTTCCTAGAAAAACGTATTTAAAAATGATTACAGGTCCAGCTTCCTATTTAAATGCGCTCTGAATTTTTATTTTTAATTTACTCCAGATTACGAAAAAACTTTTCAATGGCGGCAAATATGATGTGCAGGAAAGATTTTAAAACTACTAATAAACATTTCAGATAGACTGAAACTGATGAACAAAAAAAAATACCAATACATCGCCATACAAGACATTTTATCAAAAAAGATCAAAAGTACCGAGTCCCGTCTAAAACTACCTGGTTTTTGGTTTATTTCAAAAGGGCTGGGTATCCAGTTCCAGTTTTTTCTAGTTCAAAAACTTATTTCCCACCTTAGCCAGGTCTCTGGGTACAAAAAGTGAAATTAGCAGTATTAGTAAGATTAATTTTATATTGAATTTTTTAGTGCTGTTAAAAGCCCATTAAATAAAACTCTGACAATGTTGAAGAATGTTGAAGCAAGAAAATAATAATGTGTGCTCGAAGAACTCAAATTATTCTAAAATTTCGAAACAGTAGCTAGTGTCACTCAAATGAGTTTATGATGACTCACTGCAGAAAATGAATGTTCTAAATACTAACACACATATAATATTTCAAAATCTATGAATACATGACCGTCATTTGAATGAGCATAATACCTTTGAATTATTTAGTTCATGTAGCAATAGCACCCTCAATAAATGCCGATGATCTGATATAGCGACTTGAGAATTTTTCTCTGAAGAAAATGAAAGCTTTACTTTGATGACGCCCTGTGTTTTGAATTTTTTCCCTTCGTCTAAATTATACCACTTTGCCTTACCTGATATGCGAACATTCTGAAATTGGAAAAAATATAATATTTAGGTATGTAAAAATTAGACATTTAAAATATATTTTACATTTAAATTTTAACTGTGGATTTGTTTTATAATTCATCTACAATCCTAACAGGGGCATATCTACTGTTATATCCAGGGCTGTGGAGTCGAAGTCGGAGTCGCGTAGTTGCGGTGTTTTGGCCGAAGTCGGAGTAAAAGTCGTGAAGCGTCGGAATGAGCGGCTCAAATTTTTTTTCAAATGTGTAGTCAAACCGAATAGTCAAAAGTGTTGACATTTCATGCTTGGCTGACTAAAGATGATCTAATGGTATACATATGTATAAGTTAAAATGAAATTATTGAAAAATTTCCTTGGAGTCGGAGTCATCTTTTTTTTACACAACTCCAAATCCCTGGTTATATTTCATCATCTTTGAAAACAATAAATGTCTGTAATGAAAAGAAATATACTGTGGGCTGTTACTTTACCCAAACTCGGCAAAATACTTTCGCTATAACTATATTACGACATGACGAAGGAGAAACCTATTATGTACATATATTTAAGGCTGCATATTAATTTTTCCAATAGAACCTGAAAATAGCATGAATGCTTTTTACAACAAACATTTTCGATGCCCTCTGTTTGCAGCGCCATCATAAGTAATTAGTGTGCATCCATAGTTTCGTTCAAACGTTTTTTATCTGGTCATCTGTGGGATGTATCCATTTGGACAAATATGAATAAACACGAGGTAGTAAATTTTTGATTAGAATACCATAACATTGTAGATATTCTGGAAAGATGCGACGGGGACAAACAAGTCATACCAACCTTTACCTCAGTCAGACACTGTAACAGCTGCATTAAAAGAAAATACTATTTCACAGTTTTCGTAGATTTATTTCATAGCTTTAATACCGTGCATAGTTAATCGAAAATATTTTTATGAAATCCATTTTTGTCGCATTTATCACTATCTTTTTACAGTTTCAACAAATAAAAACATTGTTAACCTGATCTGTGCCGTGCGACAATGTTCCCCCTTAGCTGCGCGTGTGCGCGGCCGCGCAGCAGTTGGGAAGCACCCGCGCACTCATTCCGAGTTGGCGCGCACTACAAGACAGTTGCTCAATTAATATTTGATCGGTCCGCGCAGCCTTTGAAATTTCCGCGCAGCTAACCCTTCGGCTTAGAGGAAACGTTTCTGTGCGGTATTAATATAGCCGTGCATGGAAGGTCATGATTTTCTTTAAAAAAATAAAACCTAATAAATATGTACTTTTTGGACATATAATAATATTACATAACAAACACTTACCATATAAATACATGATGGGTCATTTCCGCCATCATTTATCGAAAAACGTTTCAAAAATGGAAATTACCGCCACGTCAGCGTAGCCCCGCTAGCAACAAATTTGACCACAACAAAAAAACTTTTTTTTAAATCAATGTATTATAGATTACAAAACAATATCTTTAAAATTTAAGTATCACACTAAGAGATGTCACTATATCATGATATTTTAAAATTATTAAATACGCTTCTTGTGGCCTTCAAACCGCGTCTCAAGTACTGTGTGTAAACATGCACATTTTATATGGCCGGCCCTACGAGCACAAAATTGTATGGCATGTTAACACGTCCGTGACAGACAACCGGTTAATTAATGCCTCATTCACCATTTTCCTTCATTTATTGTTTATTTGGGAGGTTTATTTAACTTTTTTTTTTAAATATACATACATAATATATTTGTTTGTTTAAAGCAGTGTCTGCCAAACTTTTTTACTTCACGGCACACTGGTGGATGGGATTTGTTCTACAGTACACCAAATGCCTTAAAAAAGCATATGTCCCTCATTAATATGAAAAAAATCATAGTGTCTGCAACAATTTTTCCAAATATTTTATCAACATATAACATATTGCGAGCTGAGTACTACAAGGCTCTAAGTGTCGACTTTTGGCCAAACTAAATTAATAATGAGGCAGTCTTAAGCGTAGCATTATCTACATCAGTGATTCCCAAACTTATTATACTCACGGACCCAGTGGCGGATTAAGCACATGGGAGGCCCCAGGCGCAATAAAATTTGGAGACCCTGTTTTTCGGAAAACATGGAATCGTCAGAAAATTCCAAGTAAAATATTTAAAATCTGAACGAAAATTACTATACAAGCAATTTTTGAGGCCTCTAAGATTCGGAGGCCCCCAAGCGTGCGCCTCTTGCGCTTATAGGATAATCCGCCACTGCACGGACCTTCAAGTGAAATAATTCCCAAAGGAAATAACACCCCCAAATTAATTTTGACCAGCCACGGACCCCCTGAGCGGTCTCAGGGACCCCTGGGGGTCTGTAGGAACCACTTTGGGAACCACTGATCTACTTGCTGTATTAATATGAAGTCGAAATTTTGCTTAAATTCCCAATAAGCAGTAGTTTTATGTGCGTGTCGCAAGATATCTGTGGTTTCAACATGATCACCTGAAGATGCCGAAAGGCGAAACCCGGGTCGTTAGTGACAAAGCTTGTGTGAATGTACATAGGCTTAATAATATCTTTTTTATTTTGATAATTTTATTCCTGTATTTTTTTTCAATTATCTGATTTTGATCAATTATTTTTAATCTTCAGCACAATGGTGTTATTTTTTACCATTATGATGTTTTGTATTCTTGCAGTGTGGTATACATTTTACAATATTAACTTAGTACTTAATGATATCAAACACAAATTACGAAAAAAAAAACTCCTTTTCCTATTTCTCCTCCACTTTTTTTAAATATTTTCTCCAATAATAATGATCACATTAGATATCTTCCATAGAATTCTTTTTATTTTAATATAAAAAGCGTAAGTCTGTTTTTTGAATCACCTGTGCTTTCATAAAAATTTCAGTTAAAACCTTGTAGCATTGGCGGTTTGTTTAAATTTCAGATGGACAGGTTCTAATAGAAGTTTAGGTATGTCTAATTAGCTATGAAGAACTATTTTTAACAATATTTTATTAATAGTTATATCATGCTAGTATGTACTATCATTGATATATACAGTCAAAAAGAAACTTGGAAACATTTACAATTTTCAAAATACAAGCATTCAAAATTTCAAATGCCCATATCTTTTTTGGTGCAGCTGTCCACATAGAACCTTGTAGTACTCGGCTCGCGATTTGCACATAAGTGGTAATAAATGTTTGGGTGATTTTTTGATATCATTTCCACGAATGCTTTATCACTGAATCACATTGAACACTATGTGCAAAGACAATTTAAATGAATAAGTAAGCATTATTTAAAATTAGCAGTTTAGAGGCTTGTTACTTCCCGGCACACCTTAAGACTTCTTGTGGCGCACAGTTTGGCAGACAAAGTTTTTAAATTATATCAGAATAAATACTAATACCTATTAAGCATTTGTTTACTTGCCGTTAGCATATAGGGATATTTAACTTTCAACATTTAAATAACAAGCTACAATCTTTTTAGCACTAACTTTTAAAGGTATTTTTGTACACCCAATAAGTTTATTTACATCTTTCCCCGTCGAAGCTGTGACTGCAATTTCACTTCCAAGTTTCACTGTTTGGGCTGGGTCAAAACCCCTGTAATGAAAAATTATACAAATTGTTTGGAGAAAGTATATTTAATATAATGTTGAACATGTTTGTCAAACATGATCATAACTATTCATCAAAGCCTGCTTGCTTTGAGACACAGGTAAAGTGGACAAGGCTCCGTTACTACTTATTTTAATACAACCTTCTCACCATGGCAGTGATTTACAAACTTCATAATATGATTGGTGTGGTTGTTAATTAGCACAAGGTTTATCAAATCTTGGAAACAATAATGAAAGTGCCACATAAATCTTTTTCTACTACCTATCTGGCTCTATATTTAGTGTTTATTTCATCCTGTTTGCAGTACTTGCTTTCCTTTGCAATACAAAGCTCTAGACTCTCCGCTTAGATTTAGCCAAAACTGAATCACATTTTCATTTTGAAACATGTATTTCTAAATTATGGCATGGTTTTTCTGCTATTTTTCTTTTTTAATTTTTAACTGCTTAAATCCATCATCTTGTTAATAGCCAAATGAATATAACCAAGCAAATTTATACATTTCTGTATATTTTTTGTGCCTCCCTTGGAAATTGCTGCACTATGGCTGCAAGTTTAAATTGTTAAAAATGCCTAGCTTTGGTAGGTTTACAGAAACAAATCTAATTTTATAATTATTAATAATAATACAAAAAAATATAGACCGCTTTTGTGAATTGTGCGCCACGGAGAGTTCCGCATTTTAAAATTGAAATTGGGCTAGTGACATCTGAACAATGTTACATGAGCTATGAAATTTCATGTATCTCGTCAACATATATTAAGTAACATCATTTCAACCATAAATTCTCTGGCACTCTGAGCTATTTAAGAACTTGAACTATTTTCAAAAATTTTAACATTTGATATTTTAAATAATATATGATAGACAAATAAGACCTGTGACGAACTAAAAAATGAAAAACGAGTCACATTGATGATTTGGGCAAATCAGTAAATTCTTGAGATTTTGGATTCAAAAATTCTCGGAAGAGCTAAAAAGAAAACGCCAGCTTAAGACGTTTTTTTTTAGCTCTTCCGAGAATTTTTGAATCCAAAATCTCAAGAATTTACCGATTTGCCCAAATCATCAACGTGACAAAAAAAAAAGTCCTACGCTGGCGTTTTTTTACATTTTCATTGGACATACAATTGCTTGAAAATCACAAAATCACCGACCAAGGTGCAAGCCAGTTGATAAAATTTTAGCAACATACCACTGGTTATAACTTACCATACTTCTATGCAAAGAATATCTTCTCTGGGGTTTTCTGAGATGGGTCTGGAAACATAAAAAATAATACAATATCATTCTTCAAATTCGAATAGTAATTTAAAGATTTTTAAGAAATTTTGATTTTTAATAATTTTACATTTGCAGTCTGAATATGCTTCTCAATGAGACGAAGCACTTCGACGAATCACTCATAGTAACAACAATAATATCAATTTTAATTTTTTATCATATTTGGATTTTGTTTTTTTTTCTTTTATAATATAAGATTGTGTATTTAACTTGAATTATATCAAATATTTCTTTTGAAGATAATCAATGCATGTAAAATTAGTTATTAAACGATACAGATTAAAATGACATGAGTAAATATCACTTGTTATCTTATAATGTGTGTTTTAGTGTTAAATACAAATACAACTTGCGGACAAGTGACATGCTTTTTTTTAAAAAGAAATGCAAACATATATGAAATGACGAACCATATTTTTTTATTATTATTATAAATGGTAACAACACTTTGTTGCTGCACGTTTGAAATTAGTATACGTATCCTCGATTCCAATGACGGCAACAGCTGGCTTATTACACCCCAAGTCTATTATTTGTTAATCTTATTTTTGTAAACATGGTAACAACTTTAATTATGTTAATGTTCGACTGAGTTAAGCAGTGAATCTTTTGGAAAATTTTATTATAATTGTATTAATTCATAAAAATATAATAAATAAAAAAAATCCATTTCTTAATATGTAGCATATGGTCTCCTAATGGAGATATCTCAACAGAAGTTTTGTATTTTCGAAAAAAAATATTAAACTATGTCTGTACCAATTTGATTATTCTGATGAATATATCTTATTATCACTAACATTATAATGTAATTTAATGTCTGATACTAAAAGTTATTCAAGATCACCTAAAAAAGTGCCCATGCGCACCGACATTTAGCAGCAGGCCACCGAGGCTAACCGTAAATTGTGTTTTATAAGAAGAACTCCTACACCATACGCATTAAAAATTGGCGGATTGATACTAGCTGCTGCCAGTCGTGAAGGGGCAACCGCCAGTGCATGGAAAAGTTATGAGGTTGAAATAATACTGCAAAACAACAAAAAAATGTTTTAGCATTTCCACATGTCATAGAAACTACACCCAGCAACCAATAAATTCAATGTCTATGTTTATGTATACGCATTGCAATAAGCGGTTGACTGACTATAAAAATAGACATGTTGTTCTGAGTTGGAAATACAGTAAAAAATAAACTATCTATAAAACTTAAAAAACATTTAGTTGGCAAATCAGTTTTTGCTCTTTATCGCTTGATATGTCCAATTTTATTTTGCTTATAAATATATATTTAATAATGAGGGTCTGATTGATAGTAAAAAAGGTGAGTCTGAAGAGCAGTAATATATGTTATACAACAAAATCGATGAACACTTACAGTGAAAAATGTTCCTTCCACTTCGGACAAAGCGTCTCTGTCTTAACTGAAGTATTATAACGTTGAGTATTATTTGAAAGGAGATACATCGTGACGAAGGGATCGCTCAGTCCTTTTGCATTCTTCGAGTGAAGATATCTCGCCTTGAAAATATCCACGTTCAGCGTAATCTCCGATGGTTCTTTGGCCTCCGCTTCTGCCAAAAGCTCCAGATGTCGGTCACTGGCCATCCTAAAGGCATCTCGGATGTAAGATATGAGAGCGACTTGGCCTATTTCTGCATTCACGTCACATTTTACATTGAGAAGAACTTGGAACAATATTTCCTTGTAGACCTTATCCATCTGAAGATTACGTAAAAAAAATTGTTAATTAATACATTTAAAAGATTGACAAAAACAATTTGAATCATTGAAATTTTGTATGTTTCTACTCACTCTATCACTGCACACCAGGGTTTTGCTTTTCGGCATCTTTAGAAATTCTAATGCATGGATGAACTTGAACTCAATACAAAATATGAATGATTTAAACTCCACCTTCCGTTAAAGTTTTAAATAAGCCAAAAACAATACTATTAATTAATGCATTAAAATGACATAAATAAAATAAAATGACGGTAAAGACACGATGTTAAGTATGTAGTTATACCAAACATTAAATGTTTCAACAGCTTACAAGATAAGTTGAATAACAATGTCATAAAGTTTCGTTCAGTTCACTCCATTTCTTGTGAAATAATGTGATCAAATAATGATAAAGTTTTAGAATTCAATTGAAAACGGTGGCAATAAATAAAAAAAAAGATATCAATTATCTTATCAGAAAAAACTAAATACTGTTTATTGGCAGTAGATTTGAAGTAATCCCAGATAAAAAAGAGCAAACAAAATTTTCAAATGTACACGTTAGCAGTGACGTTCCTAGGCAGAGCTTAAAATAGCGATCTTACTATTAAAAAAAAATGAAATTACATTATCTACCGCTTATAGTGCTGAGATCGGTAAATGTCACACTCAAGATTTTTGCAATAAATTGTGAACTACTGTTTACCCATCGATCATAATATTATTACCATTAAAAATGTTTTTTGTCGGCATTTTATTATTTTTAACAAAGACATTGAGGCATCATTTTTGTTCTAACTTTTTCGGTTTAAACCGAAACCGGTTAACCGGTTTATCGCGTGTTTTGAAAAAACCCGAAAACCGGTTTATTTCACTCGGTTAACTGGGTTCTATCAAAAATACTCTTTTCTTATTTTTCATTGTTTTTTACAAAAAGAAAAATGTTTTATAATTAATTTACTGCGTTATATAGGAAACAATTCACAAAATACAACAAACATGTACATATATATATATATGTATTGTAGAATAATCTAATTCTGTCTCAAAGTTGTCCATGTTGTGAACAGAAATGACTCTTTCAAATAATTTAACATTTTTTGACAAGTGAATATTTTGGTAGTTTACTCTATTTTTGTCTAAACATTAGATTTCTTGTCTTATCCAGTTGTAGTATTTTCAGTATTTTTTACAAATTGAATGCATTTAAACATCATTCTTTTGGTGAGTTTTATAACCAAGCTCTATTTTTTTTATTTGGGGTAATTTTTTTATCATAAAATATTTTTTCATATATTACAAAAGTAATTGTTATTTTGCCATAGTAAGCATGTTGGTAACTAGAGTCCCATTAAAATAAATGTCGTGTTTTTGTTTGAAATTGGAGTATTAGCTGTTGTGCCAAATACTGAAAAATTTCTACGATTTTTTTTTGCATACCTACCTAATCAAAAACATGATATTTCGGTTTAAACCGGCTGGGTGGTTTATTTTTCAGAAAAAACCGAAAACCGGTTAGTGTTTAAGTCCGGTTAATTGGAAGCCCTACCTGCAGCCTTTCATAGGTGGACTTGACATGGATGATGTTGTAGCAATTCTAATAAGTAGAAGCATAAACGTTAGATAATGTATATTTATTTGAATTATTTTTTGAATCTCTTGTTTTGATAAATTTATATATACTAGCTGTAAGCCCGTTGACCTCAACGGGGGATTTTTGTTTCATTTTTAAGAAGTCAGAAAATTACAAACCTATTTATTGAATAAGCCAGAAATTCTAAAAATAAAATAAATATATCTCGGGGTATATATCGACAGCATGCCCTGTAGTATTTAAATTGTAAATTATATAATTTTTGGAATAATGTTGAGTTTGCTAACAATTATTTTTCCTATTAGCAGAAATATACCTCGTAAATTACCTAATTTTTGGAATAATGTTTAAGTTTGCTAACAACTATTTTTCGTAGTGACAGAAATTTCGTAAAATATTAAATCTTTGGAATAATGTTCATGTTTGCTAACAATCATTTTTCATAGTAGCATAAATCGACCTCGGCACATATATCGACAGCCCTGCAGTTTTAAATTGTAAATTACTTAATTTTTGAAATAATGTTTAAGTTTGCTAATAATCATTTTTTCACATGCAAAATGGTATAAATTAATTGCACATTTTATCAAAACAAAACTATCAAAATGTTGACTGATTCTCCAAACAGAAATTGTTTTTTTTAAATATATATAATGATTTTTACTGAAGTTATTTTACTACACATTATGCTTTCGCCAACAACTAACTATACCACATATGTACCTAGATTAAAAACAAATCTTGAAATAATTGCGTCTTATATTTATTTTTTGAAAAACATATTTCGCTAGTCAATCGGATTTTGTTATTTTGGTAGCATTTATTTTCATACGATCAAGATGTACTGTGATTTAAAAAGAAAGTTTTCAAAAAAAAAAATTGTTATAAACCCAAAAAAAGCGCTCTAGGCTAGATTCGAACCGGCTTCCTACAGGTTACCAGCCGGGCGCTCTATCAAACTATTTCGCTTACTTTATTTATATTTGTATTTGAGCATAAATTTACCTTGTCCAAAGCATAGACTCGTTTACTCGTTATTTAAAACAAAAGATACAAAACTTTTAAAGTATCGAGATAAATTCTAAATACCCTCTGTTAAAAAGTAAAATATTTAATAGCCGTCAGCATATGACACACATGGAATATTTGCATTTAACTGTCGAAACTATATTATGTAAAATATACCACATTCATTATTTGACAGACGTCACGATATTCCATTTTTGAATCTTGAATACAAACAATCGAAGTCAGTTTGTGAATCACAAATATCGTTCCATTTTCAAATGCTTGATTTATATAATGTATTTTTATCGGATCTGATATTTATGACGTTAGCTCAGTTGATAGAGAGCTCGACTGGTAATCCAGAGTTCTGTGTTCGATCCACGATCGCGGCGTTTTTTTGTATGAGAATTTTCAGCGATATGATTTGTTTCGTCAAATAATAAACAGTGTATTGGGAAAATATGTCTTTAGTATGAATAAAAATATTGCGTCAGCGGAGCTTTGAGGAGGGCGGGGGAAGGGGCAGGGGGAAGGGAAATCGCGGACAATCATGCAATCATGCAATCATACGGACATTATCGAGTATTAATATATAGATTACATTTTATTTTACCGTCACTTACAGACTGGCTTTTTGAACGTAACAAATCTCAGTGTGATAGAAATGATCATTGAAGTATTTGGTAAGCTCACAGTGCCAAAGAAATTTTTAATCTATAATTTCAAAGTCCATGGCAGGAGTTTTTAACTTATATGCAGCTAAGAGTGCTTGAGATTGAAAAAAAATAGTGTGCCAAAACTGGTTTAACCCTTTGTACGCCAACGTCTCACCGGTGAGACGTGATGTTTTTTCGTTGAAAATAAAGATTTTTTTAATAAATAAAAATTATTATGCTAGCAACCTCTATGTTTGAACCCAATAACGTTCTAAAAGTTTAAAATTTCTTAACCTTTGGGTATTATTTTAAAATAAATATACTGGATGTCGCTAGGGCTGCCCGCTGGAAGTATTCTATACGCGCGAAAGAGAATCGTAATTTGATACGTAATTGTCACAACACTTCATAAAAAAATCTGGTATGTATAATTGGAATGGAAACAGAATGGCTACAGGGTTGTCAAATGCAGAATTATATTTTAATTTTTTTTTTTAAATTTTTACCATGTCCGCTCCCAATATGGAGTATATGGACTCCTAATGGAGTTTATCTCAACAGAAATGTTTCTACGAGAACTGCTTGTTACTCAGTTGCTCAACCTCTCTTTTTCCAAAGAGAGTAGGAATAGAAGGAAAGGGCAAGGACATGACTAGTGGTTAGCTAATCGCTCTCGATACGCCCCGTTCATAGGATAGGATGGGTGGGAGGGGGGAATTCAAGACATCACATAAATCCATGCCTTTGAACAGAAATTCATAAATCGATTGAAAAATAAATTTATAAAACTGCCCGTACTGGGATTCGAACCCGTGCCCTCCGTAGCGGTAACCAACGATGTTGACCACTCGACCACACAGGCGGCAAAAAATTATATTATTAAAAAAAAATCTTAATAAATTATTTTTGACTTGTTATTCTTGCCACATGTGTTTCACGATTTTGTACAGTATATTTGAACTTAAGGGGGGTCATTTCTTTCATTTGAAAATTACAAAGCAGCGTGGCAAATCTTCAAATTTTACTCTATTATATATCACATGTGCAACTCGATATGGGTTCAGGTCTTTTGTCTAATAAAGTGATTAAAATAAATTTATTGACGTTTTCTTCTGACAACTTGGAAATCCATATGCAGCTTCTTTCGAAGAACACAAAGAAGTCAGAATCACTAGAATGAGAATTCAAACACATGCAAACTATTTAGGTGTTTGTGTTGTATTTTTGTCATATGGTAAAAATAATAAAATACTTCAGTCTTTGGCGGTACGTCTTCTAATCATCACCGTTTCGTATTTGATTGGCATTGTCTTGTTGCGATTTTTTGTTTGAAATTGATAATTTTCTGTCGCGATTTTATATTTAAAAGTGATTTATTGACAACATTGTTTCGTGATATTGTGCTCTGAAAATTCTTTCGTGATCTATTTTTTTGACTGTAAAAATATTATCCCCTACCAAGAATGGAATCTGAATTTTTTTCGGACGAAGGAGAATTTTCTGATAATGAAAGTATTGAAGAATCAAGCTTTGAAGATGACATATCATCTTCAGATGATGAGGACAATGAAACACTCTTTCAACAGCCAACAACTGAGAACGTCTTTTCTTGGGAAGATACGGGTTTCAGTCCTATACTTCATTCATTTGATGAGAACTTACCGGGAATCAAGGTAAACATCGGTGGTAAGAATGAAAGCAAATCTGAATATTTTTAATATTTTGTGAATGATGAAATGTTAAACACCATTGTTACTGAAACTAATATCAATATCGTCATATGTCTTCTAAATTGCCATTTTTTAGCAAATATTTGAAAGCGTGGATTGATACTAATTTGCAAGAAATGTACGTTGTTTTGGGTATATGTTTTTTATTCCCGTTGAATTCGAGGAATGTAATCGAATCCTACTGGTCAACGAATCCATTACTTTATTCGCCAATTTTTTCCGAAACAAAGCCCCGAAATCGATTTCAATTGTTACTGAGTATGTTGCATTTTTCCAACAATGAAGAACAGGAGCGTGGCAATCGTTTGGAAAAAAATAGACTAATTTTGGATATATTCCAGAAAAATATTTCAAGTTGATTTTACCCGTATGGCTCAACCCTGAACAAAAAATAGAATAAGCCCATAAAGCAATGTGTTATATACCAGTGAATAAAATATTAAACTAAAATTTAAATTTAAAAAATATATTCATCGAGTGTTGTGACAATCCTGAACATGAAATCGAATAAGCCCATAAATCGTCCCGCAGCACAGAATTTATTGTACACACATGTGCCAAGACACACGAAAACATCTTCAAACTATAAATTATGTAAGTTAAATTGTTTTTGCAATTTCTATTTTCTCTAAAATCGCTGGCGTACAGCCGTAGATCGAATATTTTGGCGGCTAACAGGTTAAAACATTACCCAAATCAAAGTAAGTATGTATACTACATTATGTTCATTATAAATTTAATAAATTATTTAAAATCATTACAGAATACATTTATAGGCCTGTGAGGGAATTAAAAAAAAACAATTTTTGGATTCAATTGTGTATTTTCAATTATAAATGCTATGTAATTGACGCATCTATGCAAAAACGATCCCTGGTAAACATTAAACGCCTATGTTATTGTATTTCTTATTATGATTTGTGTAAGTTTGTCCTGGTAGATGTTTTAACACAGTTTCCGTGCTTTGCATTGCTCTCCAGATTGTACACATAATTTACCATTGGAGATAAGCAATAGAGTCATTTATTTGTTGCAAGGAGATATTTTTCATAATGTTTTATGACAAATGAGAAACTAATCTTTCAAAGATTCTATGTAATTTATTATATATGTAGATTGTTCATGTTTCCTTTTGTTAGGAATGTATCAAAATTTTTGTTTCAAATGTACAGACACATTACAAAATGTCGCAGAAAAGGCTACAGACACTGTTGAAAATAAAATTATTGAATTATTAGAAAAAGTAGTAAAAAAGGAATCTGATTAATAATAATTAATTTACACAATAAATAACGTTATCGTTCATTCTTGATTGAAACAGTATTCATACTCTTTTCCAGGGCTGCGGAGTCGGAGTCGGAGTCGTGAAAAATGAACAGCTTGAATTTTTTTTGAAAAATATTTTTAATGAAGTGTATTCAAACAAAATAGTACAAAGTGTTGAGATTTCAGGCTTGGCTGACTACAGATGATCTGATGGTATACATATCGACTGTGGAAAGGAAAAAGGAAGTAGCCCTCAGTTTTTCTAAAACAGCTTTTTTTCGATAATCACAATGTATACAACTTAACACATGTTCTATCAAAAGGATGTAAGCTGCAAATGCCGAATTGGAATCTAAATTTAGCTTTTAAGTTTGAAAAATATGACCTTGTAAAAAGTTAAAACCAAGAAAAAAGACTGAAATAAAGGTTTAACCTAGACAATTTCTTTAATTAATATTAGGTTATATCAATAAAACACTAGTTTAGAAGTCTCCGTGCACTTCAAGGTTGTGTATAATTCATAATTTGCATATGGCCCAAAATCATCAAAACACGTTCTTTGCGCCTCCTTAAAAATTTGATATGTGTGGGTTATGTCCTTTGTCTTTTCCACAGTCAATATATATATAAGTTAAAATGAAAATTTTGAAAAGTTTCCCCGGAGTCAGTCCTTAATTATTTTAAAGCTGGAGTCGGAGTCGTCTTTGTTTTACACGACTCCACAGCCCTGCTCTTTTCTTCACACTAGTTTTTGTTTACCAATGATTACGGCAAGCTCTCAGTTTCTTTTGGAAAGAGCCGAACCACTTCATCAGGATGCCAATAAGATGAATCGGGTTATGCTTTACCTTGAAGAAAATTTATACATGTTACAAGCGAATCTCAAACAGGAAAATTTCACGAGGAATCTCGATTTAATACGGGACCAACTTATTAGAATTCATCTCATGATTTTGGTTCTGTCTCAGTTCATGTTCTTTAACCGTTTCTGTATGGATAAAAGACACCCAACTTTTCTACCAATACCTTTTAACATACTATAAAAGAAGACTTTTCTGTATGAAGTTTTATTAGACTGCTTTTCCATAAGGTATTTAATTATAATGGATAGATTTCAAATTATAAATTTTTTATCTTGTTCGGTTATCATGCTTTTTGCTGATAGCCCGAGATGGTCTATTTTTTTTTATTTATTTGCGTGAATGTCTTTGCTGGGATTTTTTTAAACTTTATCTGGTCATTGCATGTTTGACTATGAGTAAAGTGAGCTACATGAGGTTTTAGCATATGTAATCTACTCTCTTCAGTTACTTTACTATTTCAATTTCAATAAAAATTTGATAACATGAAATTGTTTGCATTTGCAATTTTTCCCTTGCTATAAATATTACCAAGACATAATTATCAAGATATTGTAATTAAATTTCTTTTATTCCACCAATACTATTTAACTAAAATAAAATCATACATTAAACTGAACATATTTTCAACATGAACATAAAAAAATGTAAAAAAAAAAATTGAATAAAACACCTTTTAATTTATTTATGATTTTGCGTTTTATTACAATTTTATTATTAAATGCTTCTAAAAAATAACAGTAGAAAACTATGTTACATATTTTTTTCTATACATCTACAGTTACACATTAATTAATAAATACACAGATTGATCAGTTGTAGAGTTTTTTAATATTTCATTATAACACTGAAACAATAAATTATTATGTAATTAAGAAAAGATACCACTTAAACAATGCAACAATGAATTTTTATACCGATAAAACGTTATATTTTGTTGTAGCACGATACAAAAAATATCAAATATTCGGTAAACTTTGATAATTTTTCTGTCAGTACAACAATTCATCTTTCATTTAGAAATAATGTGGACACAAAAACTCATAATTCAATTTTGAGAAGACTTAAGATAAGCGTCATTTAGCTCTTCAAGACAAGCAGAAATCTTTCTCTAAGAAAGGATTTTAGAAAGAAAACATCTATATTTGTTTGAATTGACAATTCACAATACAAGTCAGCAAAATGCTTTGCAACTTGCAATAGAGAAAAGATATTCGAATTATATTTGAGTACGAGACCTTCAAAACTGTCACCAGGATGAATCATGACAGAAAAATAAATTATTGCGCTTGAAGGTAGGTGAATCAATGATAAAGATAAATAAATAAAATAGTTTCATGCGTATTATGTGGCTATTGCAAACTTCTATCAGGAAATTTGCATCTATATCGGTACAATAAGGCACTTCATAATTTCAAAAATATAGTTTTTCTTCTGTAAATAATAATAAAGAAAATATTACAATATTTACATTTATGTTATAGCATTTATACAATAACTTCGTTAAGCACCATAATAAAGATTATTAATTATAATCAAAGCATATTGAACAAGAGTATATATTCAATAAGTAATTATGTGAGACACTAATTTATACACAATATAAATTTCATGCGTCTGTGCCTTGCTTAAAAAAATTTGCTAAGACAAATTTCAGACTTCTGAAAGGATTTTCCAACCTTTTTAAAAATGACGATATCATAAAAATATAATCACTTTTAGTTTAAATATTTTGCAAGGTTGTATAAAAGATTTGTATTATTTATATAGTAGTAGAGAATAAAATATATTTTACTCTGCATTGTTTGTTTAAAGTTTATCTGGTATCACAATAGTAAATATTTATTTTTTCAAACTTCGCTTAGATATACTTTTGACAGTCTTTTTCACTAATAGTCAATGTGGGACACCAATCTTCTGTCTCTGCTTCTTTAGAAACTCTCTCGCTTGCTTGTCACCTTGTCTGTTTTCTAATGACTTGACAGCGTCTCCCTCTGTAATGATAAAAAGGACATATTCAGTAATCAAGCTATATTATTGGAATTTTAAATGACAAATATGTTCGTCACATTAAAAAAAAATTCAACGTGACAATGATGAATAAATAAATAAAGCTTTGTTTTACATACCGAGCTTGGTTGGCCTGGATAATTTCAGATGGACTTGAGGTAAACTTTCCAAATCTGTAGTCGGCGAAGGCACTTCTTTAAAATGTAGAAACGCTTCAGCGACATATTGGTTTGACATTCCAAACATGTCCTTATCTTTCACGTTGAAGACTATCAGGCCATCTGGACATTTTCGCTGCTCCGGTGTTAAGATTCTGCAAAGAAATCAGGCAATGAACATCACAATTTAACTATTATGATGACAATAAATCACCACACCATCTGTCAAAAGTTTATTTCAAAAGTTCATTTCATAAAAATCAAAAAAAACATAGATTTCACCACCAATAGAGTTTGTCAACAACGTAGTCTCTCACATATCCATTGTGATGTTCACATAAGGCTGTCAGATTTCTTGATATCAAAGCCGGGATTTTTTTTTGTTAATTAAAAGAGTTATTGTTTGTCCCGAAAGTTTCCTTCAGGACACCAGGACAAAAGGTTCGAAACTGGGACAAACTTGGAATACCGGATGCCTGTCAGCCGTATGCTCACAGTATGGTAATTTCAATTCGACATTTTGAATTACTATCATACAAAACCCAACAAAATCAAATCATTATTTGCCCGCCATCTAACCTAGGATTGTATTTTTCATGTTATTTCATCTAAAACTAGCTTAAAACAGACAGTTCTGGATCAATGTCCGACACAAATGATATATATTCTTGCAGATAGCTGTAAGCTATTTTGAATGTTCTCTAGTCATCATTTAAATCTATAGAAAAAAATGGCAAACAAACAAATTACGTGTGAACAGATTTTCCCCCGTGTGTTGTGACTTCACGTAAGTGTATTTAATCCTTCAGCCATTTCTATATTTCTCAACATCACCAATTCTAAATATTTAAATGGTCCTCTCATTTGAATCCACAGTGTTCCCTCTGCCAAAACATAAATATTTACCAAAGAAAAACTAAATCCCTCGTATACTACAAGATGGCACCATAACAGCTGAAATGTTCTTTACTTTTAAGTAATTTAAACAATAGACAATCATTTTCAATCAGTCAACTTTTGAGTGAACAATGGTTCATAATACCTAAAAATAAAATCAAAATGAATTATACTTACATTGTAAACACTTCATCATATAAGGGGAATAGATTCTTATTATGTGTTTGTGTTTTGGGACGTATGGTTCCAGCAAACAAATCTTCAGGCAGTAAATTTATTCTTACAAACGAGTCTATGCTACCTGTTAACAAAAAAATATAACATTTAAATATAATGTTATTCGAAATATGATCGTATGAATGATTACCGAGGACAGCCTTAACTGTTATTATAATAAAAAATCATTATTCAAGCGTGACAAGAACCTGGGAAACATCTAGAGTGCGAAAACAGTTGGACTAAAAGTAGCTTACTTTAAAGGTTAACCCAAGATGTTTGCATGCATTTAGAAAAGCTATAAAATCAATATGAGAATGAAATGTGAAAATACCAAGATCCACCAAAATCTCTAACCTCAGAGAAACTTCAATCTTTCAAAAATGCAATCTTTTCTGTTGCGAATTGACCAAACAGATAATGATGAAAGATGCATGATTTTGTAATTATGTAGCATGAATATTTCACCACTCTTCCTTTTTTGCATAAATCACATTAGCGATAAAAAAAATCATTTGAATTGGATGTATTTACCATTTGAATCCATAGGCAGCAAGTTTCTAGCATTCATCACCTCAATCTTGATTGATGAATCTGTAAAAAGAGCTCTCACTGACAGCATACCGAATGGAGCCTGTGTCAGCATTTGCTGTTCTTCCCACCTCTCTAGGAAGAATTGGTGTATTAGTTCGGTAGTTTCAAACCCGTGTAGCTTAAGAAGATATTCTACCTTCTGTAATGTCTCGTTTGAGCTTGACTCGGTGTTGTCTTGCTTAAAAGATGCGACCATTATTTTTAATGTCTCATGCAGATTGGAGTAGAACGATGGCGGTCGTCTTTTCTGTAAATAGTAAAAAAATATTATTTGTTAACAATTATCACATCATAACCACAAGATAATATAGATCCTGTGGTCTAGTCTGTAAAAGCTTTGCCCTAGCAATCTGGCTAGTCTGGGCTTGAGTCCCAGAAAGCTCAATATCAAATTAAGTTTCTTTTAAATTTGAGTTTAGATCTAGACATTTGTAATGTTTCTTTTCCTTGAATTGATCTCGAGTGACTTATTAAGAATTCTCGTAGAGTTTATCTTATTTCAAAATATTATAAAATATACATATATTTAATAAAAAATTGCTAAATCTTTCATCTTCATTTACTGCATGTTGTTAAGAAAGAACCTCAATGAATTTCATTAAGATTCTTTCCCAACTTCCCGAGTGGACTGCTACAAATAGTATTAAAAAAGTGCTTACAACTTATCACAGGTAATCAAAAAATATTACACTAAAATAATAATGTTTTGACAACCCTTATTATACGCTGAACTGTTAGAATATTATCAACAGACGTAACAAGGGGTTGCAATTAAAATTCAATAAGGAATCTAAACTGATACTTACCAATTATAGCTTTGAAGATTTTAACTGTCATTATTACACAATCGATAAAATTTCTGTATTTGCTTGATTGCCTGAAATCTGATGTTTCTTTTTCATGGGTATAAGCATGAAAATCCAGACAGCGCTTAGAGCGCTATTTACTTATTATGCGGTCATGGCATGTTTGAATATGCTTGAAGTGAGTATGCGATGTACTCACTTCAACTTATAAAAAAAATCAATTTGAAATTTTAAAACTTTAAGCAGTATTGTATCATAGTAAGCATACTTTCACAAAATACTTAAATCAAATGCTAGTATGCATCATTTACAATATTTTAGTCCAGTGACCGTAGTTACAAATTGACAATTCGAAACGTATATTCTACTAAGTACCTTGCTGTAGCGACAATGCATTCCTTAAAAATACCTTTTTTATACAACGCCTTTTTTAATTACATAATTATTAACAGTGCTTACTTCCAGATTGTCTTGGACTAATTGGTAAAGCAAGAGGCTAAGTTGGTCCCATATTACATCAAGAGTCCTTGTGAAATTTTCCTGGTTGAGATTTGCATGTAACATGTCTAGATTTTCTTCAAGGTAAAGCATAACACGATTCATGCTATTTGAATCCTGATGAAGTAATTCGGCTCCTTCCAAAAGAAACCGAGAGATCGAAGGAATCATCTGAAAAAAAACATTAGTGTAAAAATAAAGTTTGAATGTTGATCTCAATTAAGAATGAACGATAATTTTATTTATTGTATAAATTGATTATTATTAATCAGACATACCTTTTTTACTACTTTTTCTAATAATTCAATAATTTTGTTCCTAACAGTGTCTATAGCGTTTTCCACAACATTTTGTAATGTTTCCCTACATCTGAAACAAAAAATAAAATCTTTAATAATCAAGCTTTAGCTTGGAAACTACTGCGATAGATAGACTCTCTCATAATTTGTCAAAATATTCTTCTATATAATTGACATTATTGGGTTACCAATATTTCAACTATCTGTCTTATATAAATATTATCATATCAATAAAATCTAAAAAATCAAAAAAATCTATATATATCAATAAAATATTTATTGAGAGATTTAAAAATATGTATGAAATCTTCTTCAAGCTTTTTTACCTTTGCGCTTCCATAGGACTTCTTAACTCTCCAAGTTTAGCTACGATATCATCCATACCGAGTTCGCCTACGAAAGGTTGCAGGCTCTGTCTGACGTAGTCAATATTGTTAATTGCTAAGCACCACTCGTTAGTAATAAAGAATTTAGTCTCGTAAACTGTTGAAACTTCTCCCATTCCGTCAACCCTGTTTGACATATTGTCAGCATAAAAGACGCAGCAACGGCAGATATCCTAAACAGAAAAGACAACCATATCAATGATACGTTTTCCATTTCATGATGCAAAATCAAATATTGTTAAACCAGTTCAGTGCCTTACGCGTACGGGTACCTGAGAAGAAGTACTCAACGTCAATACCTTAAACACACTGGCATGTGAGCAACTTTGAGGTCTCAAATGGCGCGAGACTTAATATTTTTAGTTGACATTGGTTTACGAAAGTTTAGTCCTATCCATGCTTAACCGTAATATATTAGAAACAATAAATGATTAGAAGTAGAATTAGAGTAGAAACAATAAATGTGTGATTGTGATTAGATTTATGTCATTTTTAGTACATTAAAAACAGGCGGCCTGTAGCCATAGCTCTTTATTTACGATCTAAGCACGGAAGCGGTTAACCCTCACAACACGGATGACGTACCCGACAAACATGCCAATCTTTATATTAAATATTAAAACTCTTATCAACAATGTCAAAACAGTAGTGTAACATTTGGTTCTTGTTTCTAGCTGTTTAGACACTCATTTATGTAATAAATATCATATTTTATGCTATATCGAATCCGTGTAATTGCTTTCTATGTGAACGAGGCAAAATAATATCCAAATACATTCAAGTAAATAAGTACTCAACAATACATAAGTCAAGTTAAATTTAACATACATATCAACTATATTGATAATTTAGTAATTCCATACTCTGCCCAATTCATAAATTTGACAGATAAGATTTGCCTATTAAACGTAATAAATAATTACATGGATTTGGTGTGACATATATACAAAATTAAAAGAAAAATTTAAAATGTATTTGTAACTGAGGAATCATTTCCATACAACAAAATAATTATACTGTCTTTACTCACGTCAATGATTTTGGCAACAAAAGTGTATGACCCTTCCACGTCAGGCCACGCCAACTGCTGCCAGAAAACTTTGATTTGGTAAAATATTGCCAAAGTATCAACTGCAGAACTGCTGTACTTGACCGTGTCATCGACTGGGACCAGTTGATCTAATTCGACAGCTTTTTCTATACGGGTAAGGGCTTTGAAGACAGCAATGTCGAGCCATTGAGCGACGCCTCCGAAGAACCACGAGTGGAATTTTGCGATACTGATGTCTGACCAATCGGCGGGGCATAAGCTTTGGCCCAATCTGTAAAAGATATATTCATATAAAATTTCATCTCTGTACGTAAAAATTGAGCTTATGGATTTTCCAACAGAGTGCGTAAATGAAAACTGATTGAATGGAGTTCAGGAAAGAATATGTAGTTAGTTAATAGCTCTCTGTTTTCGGATTAGAAATAATAGGTGGGAGATAATGATAATATAAGCAAACGTTCATGAATTTAGATACAAACCCACAAATAACAACAAAGAAATAGGAGTATTGTGTTGTCCATTTAATTCTACTAAGCTATTAAACTACGATTTGTATTTTTAAAAAAAAAATCTACTACAAAATAATTGATAATACTTTTTGTATGTATAAATTCATTCTTATCATTAATTATACATTTGTATAGCTTAGTACTTTATTCCGAAGCGCCACATGCAGCACAATAATAGCAGTAAAAAATTGAGCAAAATGGATTAAATATATTTATATAAAAATAAACATCTTAACTTTTTGGCTGCCGTAGAAAAAAAGTACGGTTTTACCTAGTACGCCGGCTATAATTTTCAATTATTAATTTTATTAGTTATTGACGAGGTAGCACACAGGTGTTGAACATGAAAAATTTCACGAGATATCTGTGACAACCATCCAGTTAATAGGAAGAAAATTTTAACAGAACACACTGCTTCTGTCTAATAGCTTTTTTCCAGGCTAAATGAATGATCAAACGATGTTTTATGTCTTGATTTTTAGCATTGAGTTGATTCAATTCATATATCCCTTCATATTGAAAGTGAATAACATGAAATAGATTTGTTTCTTAGGTTAGTCTAGGTGCAGTTGATAATAATGAATGAATGTTCTATGTTGTTACTCACGCCAAAAACCTTTGCAGTACAAGATAAAGTTCAAAAAGCGTCGTTCCCATCGCAAGAGGCTCTCCCTGCACAGTGGTTCCTCCGAGTTGGACTCCATCGCCATTTTCGTTGGCCAATGTGATATGCTGAGAAGAAGTCTCACTGTACCGGAGACGCCTGAGGCTTTTACACACTTCAATCACTTCAGGCTCGACGAGTTCTGCTATTTTTGCCTGGTACAGAAGGTACAATGTCTTGGCGTATGGGAAATTGATGACACTAAAAGAGATAAAAAAACTTTATTAGTAAATTATTGTTTGTAAGATTATAATTAATTTAATTAGTTAAGGGCAACGTTCCCTCTAATTTTTCTATTGTTTGTGCGGACCATCAGCTTCTGTGAGCAGTAAATTTTCAGCCAAATAAAAAATGTGCGCAAATATAAAAATTTGGTTAAACAAACTTATTTTTACAATATTTCTGTGTACGCCCATGTGCGGGGATGGAAAAATGTGTGCGGGCACATTTTAGGAGGTGTGCGCGCGCACATGCACACACCTTAGCGGGAACATTGGTTAAGTGGTAACTAAAATCAAGTCTTTTAAGCGCACCTGCGTCAAATTGTAGACTCTGTGAACTGAAGCAATCATAATTAAAAAATTTTCTTTAATTTATTCATAAAAATCCATCTTTCTAGATCTTTAATACGCACACTAATAAATATGAATTTTACTGAGATCAAGTAGACTGATCGCCGATTTTAAAAATGAACTAAGTATGTTGGTACAATCAGAAAAACGTAATTTGGACAATTAAAGTATAAAATAGTCAAAGGGGCTACATCACACAATCGAAAAATGTTTTCATGTCAAAATGTCATTTTTCGTACACGCACTTCACTAAAAAGTAGATACTAAATATAATAGTACTTCAAATGGCAGGAAATTAAAGTCAATCGCTTTGGTAAACACATCAAACTTATAAAAATATTATATTTATAAAGATAGAGGGTGTAGAAAATAACTACTAGTAAAGTATTTTTTTTAACTACACCCTTTTGTTTAAATATAGGGGAAAAATAGAATATGTGACTTGCACAGTCACAAAGTTTAAGTGATATTAAATTCCCTGTGTAACCAAATTCGCCATGGTAGAAATTTAAATGTGCTCCGCATTGAATCTAAAGAGGAATCATGAATATCCCATTACACACGCAAACATCTACGACCGTGAACAAAAATACAATTATCAATTGAAAATCGATATATATGGAAGTGTCCAGGATCCAAAACAGTGGCTACCTAATAACACCCAAAACATAGTCCACTCATCCTGCAGGACTAATTTGAACATAATATAATCATTTTAAAAATCGTTTTCATCTTTAATTCAATTGAAATATGAATTACATTATATAATCTATCCGTCTTATTCTTTTCACTACAATAAATTAGACCGGTAATGGTTTAGAGCTCATTTAATTTACCCATGTTGTCTCAAGAAATGAAATAATTCATAGGTATTTAAACAGTCCAGTAAACATAACAAACAATCAAAATTTGAATGCGTACTTACTCTGCAAAGACTTTGTCATAATATTCAACCGCTCTCTGCAGATCAGATCTCACTAATTGTATTACTCTTATAAGATGTTGCAACCTTCCTTCTTCGGTTTTATCTTTGCACTCGTTGTTTTCCAAAATGTGCACGAACCATTCCGTTGCACCTTGAACAATCCCTTGTCGTAAAACGTCTCTTAAATCGGTCACCGGTGTGTCATCCTTTCTTTCGATCCACCCGTACACATTTTTCGGGAACAAATCCATACCTTGCGGAGGCTCCAAATCGGACAAGGTAAACAAAACTTTAAGAATATCAGAAACCATTTTTAGTATCGCCTTATCGCCGGCAGTCTTTTTCCTTATTTTTCTAATTATACTAAAACAAGACGGTAGTATTTTACGGGCACCGTCCCAGAAAAGTTTAATTTCTTCTTCGCATATCAATTTCGACTGTAGAGGCTTGACTAGTTTCACCAATACGGTATGGAAGAGGCCGAAGCTGAGGGGGTGGTCAACGTGGACTGTGCAGTAGACAGTCCACTGGGCGAGGAGGTTTTCATTCTGGCCGAGGTTGCTAAGAGTTGAATGCTGCTGAATAACAGCATCCGCTTGAAGACCGAAGTTACCAGACCACCAATATGGTGCCACCTAAAAAAGGAAACCATAATATAAATTGAAAAAATCTATACAAACACTTTTCACTAACAATCTTTGACTCCATCCGTGAATTTCTTAGGTTTTTATCTATTTATCTAAACAGCGCCATTATCATAAATCATTCAATAGCACATCATTCGCAAAGGTACCTACCCAATTACTTTAATTGTTGTGCTAATAGCTGTACAAAGCCAGGGTCAAATTATACTTAGGGTAAAACCCAAACCAAATAACCGATATTAGTAGCGGCCATCGGAATCAAAATATCCAATTCGACTCTAATTTTTATTTATTTGTTATTTTTTGTGTTTAAAAATCAAAACTTATTGGTGGGTTGCATGCTGCGATCAGTCCGTGTTTTGGACAGCCCTTTTATTTTATATGGTTGGTTTCTCAGATAAATTATTATGAAAGGTAGATATTGCAGTATTAGGAAGATTCAATTTGTATCGAAACTTTTTGACAATTTATTTTTCGATACATATTTTAACATTTACTTTATGGGTTAATCTCAAAATAAGAGCTCAAATTGATGTAAAATTTTGTAGCATTAGCAAATACTGCAGTAATGAATTTATTATCATTCAAGGCAGAAAATGAATATTTCAGCTACTTGCACACATAAAAAGCAATTAATCCAAGACCATTATTAAAATCTTCATAATACCTTTGAATTATCCAGTTCATGCAGCAACAACATCTTCAATAAATGTCGATGTTCTGATGTAGCGACTTGTGAATTTTTCTCCGATGAAAATGATAATTTTACTTTGATGACGCCTTGTCTTCTGAGTTTATTCTTTTTGTCTAAGCTATACCACATTGTCATACCGGATGTGGGAACTGTCTGAAAATGAAAATAATATGTATTCATATGGAAATCAGAGATTTTACACTTATTTTTCATTTTGTGTAAAATTTATAATCCTTATTTGTTGGTATACTATTGGAGGCATATATGGAGATGGGAGTGATTTTAAATTGCAGTGGAATATCTCTATTTGCACAAATGTAGGTAAACGAAAGGCAGTAAATTTTGAATATTGATGCCAGATAGTTGTGGATATTCTGAAAAGGCACAGTGTGGACAATCAAGTTATACAAACCATAACCTCAGTCAGGTGCAATGTAACAGCTGTACTATAAAAAATTTAAACATAAAATATAATTCAATACTTCGGATTATCCATGTTTTTCGATCATGCTTGCGACCCCTCCTTAATATTAGCTTGAATAATCGAGAGTTAACTGTGTGTCATTTGATAAGTTAAATATTTTAAAAATCCTGATATTCCCATTTAGCGTTTGTCACTGACTTCATTTAAATTACAATTTGTATTCCATAATTTATTTAATAACATACTTTTAAAGGTATCGTTGCACGTCCAATAAGTTCATTATCATGTTTCCCCGTCGAAGCAGTGACAGCAATTTCTTTAACAAGTTTTTTTAGTCCTTTTACACCTTTCACTTCAAACAGTTTTGACATTTTTTCTTTCACTGTTTCGGCTGGGTCGAAATCCCTGCAATGAATAATTTGACATATATTACAAAGAGAAAAAATACTACCAGACGTTGAACATGTTTGGCAAGCATGATCGTATTAATTAATTATCGCTAAAAATTTCATATTATATTAAGTTACGGTATAACCTACCATACTTCTAAACAAAGAATATCTTCTCCAGGATTTTCTGAGATGGGTCTGGAAACACAAAAAATATATTATCATTTTATAAATTGATAAAGGCAAACTAGGTATTTTTGCAAAAAAAAACTTATTTATATATCATAATTTTACATTTGGAGTTTGAATATTATGCTTCTTACTAAGGCGAAACAATTGTCATGCAAAGTAACACAACCAGTAAAATCACAATGTTATCGATTTTATTTTCTTAATATATTTATTAATATTTAATCCATTTTCTTCCATAATAAAAGTTTGTGTATTTAACTTGAATTATTGAGATGAAATATTTCTTTAAGTAAACAATTTTTTTTTAAATAAATCAGTATAGATAATATGTTCAAAACGATAATAAAGTGTCATAAATGATTCATTATCTTATAAGACAAGGTTATCATTAAAAAACAAAAATAACAACAACATTAACAGTTTGGCTGTTAGTTTATTACAGCAGTTCCAACAAACACTTACAGTGAAAAATGTTCCTCCCACATTGGACAAAGCGTCTCTGTTTTAACTGAAGTGTTATAACGTTGAGTCTGATTTGAAAGAAGATACATTGTGACGAAGGGATCGCTCAGTCCGTTTGCATCCTTCGGGTGAAGATCTTTCGCCTCGATAATCTCTACGTTCAGCATAATCTCAGGCGGCTCCTTGGCCTCCGCTTCGGCCAAGAGCTCCTGATGTCGGTCACTGGCCATCCTGAAGGCATCTTGTATGTAAGATATGAGAGCGAGTTGACCTATTTCTACGTTCACATCAAAGCCTACATTGTGGAGTACTTGGAACAATATTTCCTTGTAGAGCTCATCCATCTGAAAATTACATAAACATTATTAATTATTGCATTTTAAAATTATTTACAAGCCTCTCTAGGCAATCCTAAAATAAGTTGTAGCAAGAGAGATTAACTAGCAATTAGACCTTTCTAACACAAAATAATTCAGATATGAATGTAGATATAACAAACAATAATGACACTTTTCAACAACATTTAACAAGTCAATTATTTGAATAGCATTATCTTAAAGTTTCATTCAATTTAGCACCTTTCTAATAAAAAAATCTAATCAAACAATGATAAGGTTTGTATCCAAAATCTATAATCATAACATAAGATTGGTAATAAAAAATGACTATTAATCTTGCTAGATAAAATTTTAATTGTTTATTGTCCATCAGCATGCCATCTAAGAATCATATTTACAACCTAGAGATCAGTTTTTATTCCCTCATACACCCAATTAAAATATCTAAGACTGTTAGAGAGTTTTCAAGCCGTATTGAAAGAAAGTCGATTTAAACAAAAGATATTCTATTTCAGATATTTGCTTAATTCAAGACACGTCTATTATTAGGTTTTTTTTAACCATGTCCACACTCAATGTATGATATATGGAATCTTAATGGAGATTATCTCAAAAGAAGTTTTTCTGTAGAGAACTGCTAGTTTTTCCTCTCATTTTTTAATGATTTTTTTTAAATTTTCTGTTAGGGTTATGACAGGACCAGCGATTAACTAACCGCTCTTGAGGGAATCATGAGCATCATAAAAAATCCATACATCCGAACAGAAGCCCATTAATCAATTGAAAAATGAAACTCTCTGTACTGAAATTCGAACCAACAAGCACTATAATTGAAGCCAACTTTTGAGAGAAAAACTGTCAATATTTGGTACAATTAAAAAAATAAGCTGTAGTTGATTTTAATATTATTCCATAAATATATATATAAATATAGACACAGATTGAAGTAACTAACATTAAAAAAAAACTATTAGAGTGGTGAGGAGCGCGATGGCGCTCATTCTGAATATGAAAAAATTGGCTTAGCACTCTAATAGTTGAGTATTGAACACCGAGTTGAACAGAGATTGTAGTTTTTTGATTTTTCTATATTGCCATAGGTGTAGCTTTATTTTTTCTTTTTCGAGAAAAAAAATGATACCTTACGTATTTATTTAATATTTATATACTTATAATATGTACTGAGTGAATACAGCGACATCTATTTACAAGAAAAAGTATTGGGTGACTTGTGTTATTGATAACATCTTACTGAATAGATTTTTTTAAAAATCTCAGTTGATTAGAACATTCCTTAAAATTCTATTTCACTTACAGTTAACTGTATAAAATGAATAAGGTGCCAGTGGTGTGCTAAAGCAGTGACCTACTTTGTTTTAATTTTTTTAATAAATTAATTCATCTCAACCCGAACGCATTTTTTTTTAAATATAGTAAGCATTTGCAATAGATAATGGATTAACATCACAATTCTATTTTTGACATTTGATAATTATCCATTTGACCGGTCAATGCTTAAATTATATTTTCCCTGTTCGTTATATTTTGTCCACAGTTAACTGTTAGTAAAATAATATAATCAGCAATATCTGTTATCGGCTGAAATGTTACTAATATTATATTCGAATTGATTTTATCAATTTCACGAATGTTTGTAAATAAATAACTTTCTTTCTTTCTTATTCATGGATGTCGTAGTACCTTTTTTCTCACCCTTTTTTGAGACTGAACATATTTTTTTCTTCCTCTGTAGATATACACTTTAGTATATTTAAATTTTCCTAATTAATTAAATTAAATATGAAAAGAAATGAGAGAAATATGATAGAATCTTGCCTCATAGGATTTCCAAAACATCTCAGTGGAGTTAAACATTATTTATTATTATATTCCAATAACATACATCTGTATAAAATGGGCAGGCAGCCAATAGCGTGCTTAAGCAGTTTTCAATAAAAAATCGGATTTCAATCAAAACGCACTATTTTTTTTTGAAATTTGTATTTTACATTAACAAACTCAAATACTTTTCCATATAAAAAAAATAATAATTAATGGACTCTTGTGGTTTAAATACACATCAGTGCTTTTTTTTCTAATTCATGTCCGTTCTCAATGTGGAGACTGTGCCTTTCTAATGGAGATATTTCAACAGATTTTTTTACGAGAACTACTTTTTAGTCAGTTTCTCGACCTCCCCTTTTTAAAAGGGAGTAATTATAGAAAGATAAGGCTGGTACAGGATTAGTGGTTAACTAATCGCTCTCGCTTTGCCCTGTTAATTTTAGAATTTAAGGGTGGCTAGGATAGATTTCACAAATACCAACGCTTTCGAACATAAATCGATCCTGTAGATCTAATCTTAGTTCTGATAATTCTTTTTTCGTATTTCGTCATAAAAATCAAAACTTATCACAGAAAAATTAAAAATAAAAAAATTGCGAACATTGAAATGTCGAGAAAAAAGGTCGCGGAACGCCGTTTCACTGTGTTACATGGGGAAAAAAGCACTGCATTTTTTTTTTTATAGTTCGAGTTGTAAGATTTTTCCGACCCTGCCTTAAACGTAAAATCGATACCTTTGCTACAGTCACGTTAACACATAGGCTAGACTTCTTGGAATTATATGAGTAAGTTTCTACAATGGAAATCTAAAAATGCAATTAATGTTTACCAAAAGAATAAAAACTTTTATTACTAAAGGGTAATAAATAAATATATCATATTTTGAATGTTTTCATGCAAAGATTCTTCCGTAATATGTATGTATTTATGATTTGTTTGTGAAAAAAAAAGAAAGAACGTTTTTATAGGATACACATTTTTGGTAATCAAAGTGAAAACTTGGACCTCTATGTCTTTCCAAAGCTTCGAAAGAGAGATTGCAATACCGGTATTTGATGTTATTTACCGGTGATACAAACATACATAAAAATGAGAAAGAGAAATCAAATCGCCATTGGGAAAACTATATGTCAAAGAAATAATATAATGTGGAATCCATTTGGTTTCTTTCTAATATAGAATAACCGTACCTAATGTAAGTAGTTAATTTGCAATAACTGCTGTCCAGTAGAAAAGGAAAAAATCTCCACTTTTATTTCGTAATCTATAACATAAGAATTAGATGTTATATCTAATGATGCTTCTCAAAAAAGCGAAACAAGTGTCACATTTTGTAAAACAACAAATGGATTAATAAGGTTATCAAATTTAATTTTATATTTAAAAAAAAAATGAATGTAAAGCAGCTATACTCAACCTGCGGTCCATTCAGATTGTATGGGTATCCAAAACGATCATCGTCTCCAAATGATTTTTCAAATATCTGGTATTGTTTGCAAAAAATACGTAAGCGAATGAGTATTTTGGATAAATTTGTATTTTTGTGTACTTACATACGTACATGTATGTTATTTGTCTATACTATGTGGTATATTACGTAGCAAAAACCGGCATGCGGCTAAGAAGAAGAAAATGGTTGAGTATCGCTGATGTAAAGGATGTATTAATTTTAACGATTCTGTGGATTTTATGCATCGTCATATATTTTAATTTAAGCTTAAACAGCTTAACGACTGCACTTTTTTTATAAAATTTCACCTGGCGAAATAAAATTTTGCGAAAATTCGCAAAAATTATAATTTTACTAAATTCACTATAATTTGTAAGCAAATTGAGATATC
This sequence comes from Himalopsyche anomala, assembly GCA_031772345.1. Classification (NCBI taxonomy): domain Eukaryota; kingdom Metazoa; phylum Arthropoda; class Insecta; order Trichoptera; family Rhyacophilidae; genus Himalopsyche; species Himalopsyche anomala. The sequence continues at coordinate 15,856,215 of CM062832.1, read as the reverse complement.
TTTACAAAATTTAATTTTGTTAGCTTCCAGATACTTCGCCTGTACGCATATATGTGGCCGCCGGCCATCAACCTTTGTTTTTCAAAGACTCAAATACGCGTCCGCGGTCGTTAAGCTGTTAAATTGATATATTTCTAGCACAATATAATAAAATACGTGAATTTTAATTTATACCGATTATTATTATGACGAAATAGTTCTCAAAATGTTATTTACAATAATTATTACATAATATACAATAGCAAAACCGTCGATGATATTTAAGTACATTTTGATGTTACGAGAGTATAATCAGCTATGTATTATTGACGCATTGCTATGAAATCATAGAGTAAAATTGACGAGTATAATTGTAGGTACAAAATATTTACAAATAAAACAGGAAATGGATTTTCACTAACAGCCATCGGAAATATTGAACCAGATAAAACAAACGATTATTTGAAAAGGAAGTACATGTTTAGAATCCTTGGATTTACAACACGTGTTAACAACGATTTTTACGTGTTTTGCCTTACAATTTAAATGAAGCCAAATTCTCTGGTATACTCAATCGATACTAACGATATGCCAGCGGTGATTAATTGAAGAGTCGCAATCTTATATAATATTATTTAGGTCATCCAATCCCGGACCCTCTTTTCGCCAGATCCAGATCCCGAAATCCCGGGATTGATCACTGGTGAAAAAAGTGGGGAATCGAGAGATTCCAAAATATTTTTTTATGATTTCAAAAAGTTGCGAATTGACAGATTCTACAATTATTGAAAAATTTAAGAGCGATTATTTCTTTAGCTCGTTCCTGTCAAAAAGACAGTTTTAACAGATATTGAATAATATGAGACCTTTTTTGTTTAATGTCCTTAAAAGTTGCGGATCGAAAGATGACGATGAAAGATGAAAGGAAAAGTGACGAATTGACATATAGTGATTTTAAAAAGAAAAGAAGTACAGTGGCCGACTTCATCGCGAACAGCCATTTTAATACTGGTTTTACCGAAACCAAAATCCCGGTATATAGTTTTTCAATACAGAAATACCGATTTCGATTTCTAAGATAAAATACTGGAATTTCGGTCTTGAAAATTGAGCAAAATTGAAATGTTATTGATTTTCGGATTTAGCATGCAATTTTGTATAATTTGTTGGGTGCTGCTGTTGAGTATAATTTTTTTATCAATTATCGAATTTGTGATTACAATTATAATTTCAATTTTTTAAATGTTTTGTTTATTTATTTAATTTACGGTCATTTTATGTATAAAAAATGTTTTTATAGTTTTTTCGATTGGTATTGCGATCTCATAGTAAAGTATTTTTCTTTTCGTTTTTATCTTTCTTGCAAGACCGGTATTGAAATTTGTAATACCGGTTTTTACTATGAAATATATAAACAACTGCATCGATATATACATTCATTTGGTATAACATATTGCCATCTCTATTCTCTGATTATTTTAGGCGAACGAAACATCAAAAACAATTATATTTAAACACGATTTAGTAACTCGATTGAAACCAAAAAATAAAAGTTAGTAGAAACAGTCAAAAATATTAATCTCTTTTTATATTAACCGTTTGAATACCGCGCAAATAAATCATCAATATGTCCTAGAGGTACTGCGTGTTTTTGAGAAAAATAATTTTGCCTAATATACACTCGAATTCGATATTTTAAAAAACTATATTGACTCAGTATAGATGGCACTACACATATTCATCAACATATTTCTTTTATTCTATTAGAATACTAAGTATTTGATTTTTTTTAATGTGTTGGACATCTGTGTTCGCTTGCATATGTTCCGGACGCATGTATCCGCTTGGTATCCAAGTGGTTAATTGCGTACATTAAATTGATATTATGTTTTTTGTGAGAAAAATACTTCTCTGATAAAAACTATTGTAGAATTATATTCTTTCATTTAATACAATTCAGCAATTCATATTTAAACTTCTGTAGCTAGTTTCTTTAGTTAATTGGCAGACGCATTTTCTTTTATAATTTTATGTCATCTGAAGAATGCGACGAAATCAAATCTGGACGCTGAGAACTGGCCAGCGAAAAAAATGTGACAATGATTTAAAATAATCTCTTTGCATGCCTAGTGCATTTTTCTGTTGACGGTCACATTAATTTCGGTCGGACCGCCATTCTATCTTTGTCACATCCCACATTCGACTCCCACTTTCATCTCCATTCATTCGGTTTCACGTCATCGAGATGCTAGCCATCGGATAAGACGATTAAAAAATATTCGCCACTGTTTCAATATAACGGCTTATTGAGAATTATAAAAAAAAAATCAAATATTTAGAACATGTGTGATCGGATTTTTCTCTGAATAAAGCGTGATATAGTATTGCTGTTTGGAATACAATCCAAAATTAACCGAGTTTTTAATAAATACTATATTACCGTTACTTTGAGCGACACGTGTTTCGACGTTTTCATGTTCATCTTCAAACTGACGTGTACCATCAAAAGTTAAAATAAATTTACGAGTTAATGTATTAAATTTAGTTATACAAAAACACGATTTAAAGTAACCACATACGCTTCATTAAAATATGTAGCAATATCGTCTTATATTTTAACATCAGATATTTAACGAGCATTTTTGGTTAGACAGTGCTTTCATACTGATTGAATGTAAGAAGGATAACGATATAAAAGGAATAGCTATTAAATTGTTGAGCTCTTTCATTCTTTATCTTGTTTTCAAGACCGATATTATGGACACAAAACCAGATATCAATTATAAAATGAATACGTGAAAGTGTCTTGTTATATAGACTCGAGCCCTTAGCCACACAACTATCAATCACGAATATGTTCTCGAATACTGTGACGTAACATTAAAATATTTATATAATTAAGGCAGTGGCGGATTATCCTATAAGCGCAAGAGGCGCGCGCTTGGGGCCTCCGAATCTTAGGGGCTTCAAAAATTGCTTTTAAAATATAACCGATATAATTTTAGTTCAGATTTTAAATATATTACTTGGAATTTTCTGACGATTTTATGTTTTCTGAAAAACAGGGCCTTCAAATTTTTTGTGCTTGGGGCCTCCCATGTGCTTAATCCGCCACTGAATTAAAGGGGACACTATCTTGGCAAGAGAGCTTTTGAACACTGAAATAACAATGATATCAATTTTGATATTATATCGAAAATTACTTCAAAGAAAATTTAAAATAGATCTTTGAAGTAGAACGCTATTATTGATAGGTTAACTGATGACAATATACTTATGATAAAAAACGTATATTATATTTTATTAAAAAATCAAGTATTTTACTTTCTAACACTTGGATTTATTTGCAATGCACATTAAACTTCTCACTCTACGATAAACAAGATCAGACATTTCTGATAGATAGCATTTCATTATGTGTGTGGTTGCCGAGATCACGCTACAAGTTTTATCGAATTATTATTTGTTAATAACGAAAAAAAACACAAAAAGAATATGATATCAGTGGTGTTATAAATGTAATGTTTTAAATGTGCGTTATTTTTCAGAACTTCAACACAAATAACTACCGTTAATTAACTTTCTATTTTACTTTATTTATAAGTGATTGATTCATGAAACATTTGAATAATTGTAAAATCAGAGAGTATACGAATGTTCCTAAAAACCACATATTTCATGTGTGACTGTTTTGACAGTTTTTTTCTATACAGAAACACCGTTTTTGAAAATGCAAAATTTACCGTAACTTGATATTTCTTAATTACTAAATGTTCGCCCAACAAGCATTGCATATACAAGAATCTTTCTAAATCCGAGCTCATTTGCAAGAAAGCCCGATCAAAACCGAAAGATTTCAGCGTTGATGAACAAGCCTTTTCAACGCCATATTTAATTAAATGCAAAGAAACAGTAAAGCATAATTAATGAGCTTTTTGTGCGTGCGATATTGTTTTTAAGCAAAACTATTTGTTATTAAACATTTAATTACAGTAAAACCCCCATTTACACTAAAGTCGGGACAGTATAAATCGGGGTAGTGTAATTGGGGGATTGAATCTCATACAAAATTAGGGATTTGGTTTTTCCGCAAAAAAAGCAAAACTAAGATTTCCCTTAGTGCCAGGCTATACGTGTATAGCCTGGAACGTGTTGAATACACAGACGCTAGCCAACATTTTTCTGTATGCGCCGCACAGACGACCGTCTCGTAGCAACGACAATGGAATGCGACAGTGCAATTGGGGGATTTACGGCGAATATTTCAAGTCAGTGCGTAATTCGGGGTAGTGCAATTGGGGGTTCCACTGTACAATTAAAAAACCGGTATTTCGATATTAAAACTCCCTATGAATATCAGGATACCGGTTTTGTGTTACAACGGTATTGTAATCTCTAGATGGGGTGGGCGGGAGGTAATTTAAGACATCGCATGCATCCATGCTACTCATTCATTAATGTTATTCTGTTCGAAGACATGGCCTAGTGAAAAATAGATTTATAAAAACTCTTCGTAATAGGATCCGAACCAATGACCTTCGTAGCTTAAAACGTTGATCACTCCATCATCCAAACCACGGCACGGAATTCAGAGTGCGTGATGTACAGTGAGCGTATTTTCAATGAGGCAATATTGGCAAGTAAACTGATTCGTGTTCTTAAATCAAAACATCCCAGTTATGCCAACATTAGAAAAGCAATCTTTTCAGGGGATTGTAAATCAACAAAAAGTCACAGTTTCTGATTAAGCTTTAAGCTTTAAAAAACCTAATATCTTTAGCGAAACTCTTATTAAGCCTGCACGTATGGATATCGTTATGATGATGCTTGGTACTATTTAGGGACCCTAATTATTTATTCGCCATGATCAACTGTTCGAATATCGAATAGTAAAAATTAAACTATTCGAATATTCGAATAGTTTCTGAAGTATAGTATCAAATAGTATCAAAAAAAGATTCTATCGATGATTTATTTTGCATTCTTTGCACAAGCCACTTCTTTTATTATATTTTCTAGGAACTATTTCGTCAAACTTAAATATTGAATGTGTCAGAGTTGAGTGAAGCAAATAAAAAATACTATAATTTAAGAATAATTTTCATTATTATTCATTATTGTCGCCTGCTGTGGTCCAGTTGGTTAGAGCTTGGTCTACCGATCACGCAGGTCTGGGTTCGATTCCCGGTAAGAACACAGTGAATTTTAAAATTATTCAATTCAAAGTTATGATCAAAGACTGGGTGTCTGTGATGTCAATTCACATCATTTCCTCTCCTCCCATCCTTCTGATCCTTTAATAACTGTGTGTAGCGATAGCTAGTCAACCACTAGTCCTGTTCTAGCCTTATCATTCTTTCCCTACTACTCACTCTGAAAAAAGTGAGGTTGAGCGACTGAGTAACAAACAGTTCTCGTAGAAAAACTTCTGTTGAGATACCTCCATTAGGAGACCATATGCTCTACATTGGGAGCGGACATAGATTGAAAAAAAATATTCTTTAAATCAGAAAAAAATGTGATATGAATTTTAGTGAAATCGTAATTCAAAAATATTTTTTATTTTAAATACTCAATTACTAAATAGAACGTATACTATTCGGATAGTTTCCCTAATATTCGAATATCGAATAGTTTAAAAAAATGGCCGAATGTATTCGAATATATAACATGGAGTGAAGAAAGTGAGCAAAGTTTCACTGTTGGATGAAACTATTAAAAGACGTCTTGACGATGTGTTGAGTGATATTTTGGAAACCTTTATTAATAAATCGAAAGAAACTGGAAAATTTTCACTTCAAATCGACAGTCTAACAGACAATGAAAAATGAGCATAACTATCAACTTTGATACATTTCGCTGATGAGGTCTCCGTTAAGAAATATTTTTTGTTTTACAAAAAGCGCTTATAGCGAACTACCGTGAGGAAATTTTGTGGAAACAGACTATTTTTTCTAGAGTTATAACGTTTGCAATATCAATAATGGAGAATTAAAATCTCGTATAAAAAACAACAAAATAAAAATAACAAATTTTTTCGTACGTCGAGAAGCATTAATGATTAAAAACTTACCGGAGGGATCATCATAAACAATAAATGAAATTCTAAGGAGTGCTTCGGTAAACTGGTAAAAAAGTTGTGGAGCACTGAACTTATCTGTGAATTCGAATGCGTCAACCATTTTTATATATTTTTTTTTTTCTTTTAAATGGCCACAAAAGTTCGTACGTCAAAAACCATTATTAATTACTTTGAAAACATTTCCTTATATCAATTTCTTAAATACACACAAATAAAGTTCGTAAGTAAAGTTTTATATAATATGCATATTGGTATCTGCATCCAGAGGCAAGAGTGTTGCAATTTTTTAAACTCTTTCTACCGGGCGAAGGTACCAGACAAGGAGGCGTAGCATGATCATTAATGAGTTCTCTCATAACCCACCACTGTAGAATATTTTTATGGACATTGAACTGTCTACAACTTGTTTTCATTAAAATAGTTTTACCACTAACTTTAAGTCATGCTGTTTAAATAAATAATGAATACATGTATCAGTTATACAGCCAGTGGTTTTTTTTATCAGCAATCTAAAATTTAATAAATATTAAGACCAAGCGTCTCTAAAGAAAAATCACACTAATAAAGAAGATGAAATGCTTTCTATAATATTTTAAATTCGTATCTACAAGACATCGTATATATATTTTAAAAAAAAAACACTTCAGTGATGATATGTTTCGATATTTATATATCTTAAAAGACTTTCATTGAATTCTTATCGATAAAAATATGCTACCTTTTTGAGAAATATTTTTTTTACAATGTTTTCAATTTGCCGCCGAGACACTGTCTAAGATGCCTGTACCCACGCTACGCCAGTGTGTATGTACAATAGCATTTTATGTCAACGCAACTAATTAACCCACCCCCAATACTGATACTTACAGTCATATGCTGTATAATAAGGCTAGTTTGCCTTTCGAGGGCATCTTTCTTTAACCCCCGAAAGGTATTCCTTCTGAGTGTTCCATTCATCTTCATAATATCACTAAAAACACTCCTAATCACAAAAGTTTATAACCACGCAACTATTTTTCAACCAAAAATCACATAATCACAAAATTACCACCGCACTCAAAACACCAAACACTGAATAAATTTATTTCACCAACGTTACAAAACTGAAATGTTTTATGTCAACATAAAAAGGTTATTGATTTGAGGTTAGCCGATGATGACAGCCGGTATATCAATCACCCCCGGGTGATTGATACCACGGATTTTTCCGGGATTTCCGCGGATTCGTAATCAAATAATTCCCGGGCAATAAAGGTGTTCTCAATCGAGATCCCGCTGCAGTACTATTACCGTCTAGGACCCGTACCTCCACTGAGGGTGTACGCTTGCCAAAATCTATTTTCGCGTGGCGCACAGAACTTGCGCGATGCTTTACAGCAAGGGCGTACAAAACTGTACGCCGCGAACCAACAATGGACCATTTAACAAATTTCTAAAAAAGTTTATTTATAGACTTGATTTTTACCACTACTATTGATAATTAATCTATACAGAGCCTATTTTTCAACAAAGTCAAATGGCGATTGAATTTTTATGTTTCGTAAAACACATTTCTTTTTGGACAGTTTGCCCGGAAAATGTGTTGCGAATATTCCAAAAGGGGATTCACAATCTGTAAGAGGACTACAGACAAGAAACATGTATACTAATTTACAATCTCAAACAAACTTTTCTCAGAATGTATTTAACATAATTACTTACATATCTTTTGAATAAAAATAAAGTTTTACAGACAAAAATAATTAATTTCTTAATGCCCCGGAAAAACAATCTATGTATTTCTAATAATTGATATGTTAAGATATTTGGACAAAAATGTACATTCTTTCGTCTTCAGTAATTCACGAAAATCTATTGAAATCGAAATTTTCTTTTTAAGCACAAATTCGATAACATAATTTTCAGAACATCAAAAATTGTATATTTGGTGTGAAACTATTTTTTTTTTTATAATTTCTCGATAATTTATATTATTTGAAATGTTTAGCTTCTTGAATAATACAATGATTAATTTTGGGTAATTGAAACACTAGCATTCAAAATTGATTTAATGAAAAATAGTACTATCTAGTCCAGGCGTGGGGAACCTGCGGCCTTTTGGCTACTCTGGTGCGGCCTTGTGGCCAGTTTTGTAATTCTGTAAATTGTTGTAAATTCGGAAATTCCTGAGATTTTCGATGTCAAAATCCTTGGAAGACATAAAAAATTCCCTAGTCAATGTTTACTGCGGCCTTATGTCAAATCAGAAAAATGAATGCGGCCTTTAGAGAAGAAAAGGTTCCCCACCCCTGATCTAGTCAAAATGGTTTATGTTTACAAATATATACGAAATCAAAGCATATAATAAAGCTTCGGATTCTATAATTATTGACTGTATTTCATTTTGATTGTTGAAAAAATGATTCAAAAGTATTTGTATCGTAAATAAAGAGTCACATATACCACGTATATAAAAAACGTGACACACCCCTGGCTTTAGCGTAAAACGAGGACCGCGGACGATATTGGGACACTTAAAAATTGGCGAAACAACAAAGTAGGCGGATTTCTGCAAAGTGGTTGGCCGGACCAAGTTCAAATAATAATGTAAAAACGAAACAGTTGGAAAAAAATCAACTATGACACAAACACCAATGGACTTAACACAACAGAAATTGTTTTACACAAATACGTGTAAGTCAATTTACCTCAACAACTGCCATAGAAGAAGATAATGATAATCTTTAAAGGTGAATTGAAAGGTTTAGACAAATACAAAGAAAAAATATTTGATTAAAAACAATCTGTAAAAGGTTAATGGAATAGTATTATAAGGAATGTTTAAACCAACTGAGCTTAAATTCTTTCAAACTATTATTACTACTACACTAATTACACTTCAATTTTGACCAAATTGAGATATCGACATAGTGTAGTATACATAGCGAATCTTTCTCCAGTGATATTGTAGAAAAACACATCAAGTATTATTAAATCAATGATTATATCAAATAGTAGAATAAAACCACTAATTTCTTTATATAAACTTCATGAAAAAGCTTTGAAAAAAAACAGCCATTTTGACATAATGTAGTAAACCTCCTATTAACAGAAATGTATATAAGCAACAAATGTTGTTATTTTTTTAAGTTAATGTGTCTGCACTCAATTTGGAGGATGTAGATACGTCACGGTCGGGTTCTATAGCGCAGCGGTAAGCGTTATTGGCTTCCGCGCCGGTTCTCATGGGCTCAAGTCCCAGCACGAACATCATTTTTTCGATCGGTTTATCGATTTATGTTCGAAAGCATGGGTGTTTGTGATGTCTAAAAACTTCCTTCCCAACCCTTCCGATCCTTTAGATTCCGAGAGCGATTAGTTACCCAATAGTCCTGTCCCAGCATTACCTTCTATTCCTACTTCTCTCTTTGTAAAAGAGAGATTGAACGACTGAGTAACAAACAGTTTTTGTAGAAAAAGTTCTGTTAAGATACCTACATTAGGAGTACATATACTTTACATTGGGAGCGGACATGGATAAAAAAGACACATCATGGAGTTTAGTTTCTGCTACAACTGCTTGTTACTCAGGTACACCACTTGTATTTTTCCAATAGAGTTGGGGTAGACAAATAAAGCTTAGGCAGGACTAGTAGTTACCTAATGCTATGTATATTATCAATAATTTTATGATTACATATAGCTGACAGATTGAATTATCAATCATTCGAATGTACGAATATAATATTCTAGTATGATTATTACAGTTCAAAAAATCCCTGAAAAATTGTACGGGTCAATCGTATGAACTAAAAACATTGACTTAGTTATTTTTTTACCATGTAAACAAATAGTAACATACTTCTATAACCTATTAAAACAGACGTGAATATTTTTACTTACTATAAAGAGTATCTTAAGTTTGTTAACGTAAACACTAGGTGAAGAAAACTAAACCAAATTAACATATGAAAGATATCTGCTTAATAAAGTTAACCATCAAAGGCCCACAAATTAAAAAAAACACATGTCTTAGGAACATGTCTTCCAAAAGTAAACACTATACTTAGGTCATGACCGATTTAACATAAATATTACTCATAATCAGTTATTTCGGGCTACAGTCAAGTGGTTAACGACCTTCCAGTGCGGTGGTCGCAGGTTTGAGTCCCCATTAAAAAATGGCAATAATTATTGTTGTTGTAATGGAGTTTTTTTTTAAATATTCGAAACAATATTACAGAGACCGATAATACATTGGTATCTATGAAAGTAAATAATACAGTGGAGATTGCCTATATGCTCGCCTTTTTTAATAAGTTGGGAATGTTGGGATCAGGTAGGTTCAAGGAAACCCCAAAAATCACATAACGAACAATCCCTGACAAAATTTGAACGTCAGTATTCGTAAGGGGAATTGCTTAGCTATTTTACTAACTGTTCACTGTCAAAAGGTGGAAAGGCTTTGTATTTTTAAAATACAATACTCATTTGTACTAATTCCACTTTTATTTAATAATGTAAGAATCGGTTTTGCTGATAAGAGAATACAATGTTACAGTGTCATTTATACAAAACAAAATATTTATATTTCATATGTCTTGGGGGTAATAAACATTATAATTGTATTCAATGTAGTGTCACTTATTCCTATGTTGTACTTTTATTAAATTCCCTTCAATACCAATTGTCTGTTACAATTTTGTTTTGTTTTGTATAAATAACACTGTAAAATTGTATTCGGTTATCAGTTGATTATGCTCGCCTTCAGCAAACCCGGTCCTGATATCATTAAATAAAAATGAAATTAGTAAAAATGAGTATTTAATTTATTGAATATTTTATTCAATCACACAATTCAAACAGAATCTAACGACTAGTAAATAAACTGGGATATATGTATGATATATATAATACATACAGAAGGCGGTGATATTATAATATATTATTAAACCTACTTTATAAATAAAAATATTCAGGAAACATAGAGCACGCTTTGGAGGCACCACATGATGTGTAGATAGTAGAAAGTGTATGAAAACATAAATTGGGACGTATTAAACTTTTTCTTTGGCTCATTTTCGTTAAGATGCATTTTAATCTTTTCCTTATTGAAGTTTACTTTACCCGGAAAGCTCGCATATTTTTATTTCAAGAACATATGACTCAAAAAATATTCTGTGATTTGTGAGCCACTTACTAAATTCAATGGCAGATTCTTTCTAATTTTACGTATTTCCTATTCATTCTTAATATAAGAAACATCTAATAATGAAACGTCACTTCCAGATAGAGCTATGATTACATTAAAACAAAGCTTCGCAGTATTACAGGACGATGTAGGTATTTATTACAATTTACAAAAACTATTTCATTCCAAACCAATGATGCAGTGTTTATTTTTGATTTTAAATGGCTTTGAATTTAGTCATTTTACTTAATTGAAATTCGTTTTTGATGCGATTTTGGTGACGGAATATGAAAACAGAACATTTAAATAACAATCTATATTTTACCGACTAAATTGACATGATCGAAGTTCATTGCAATAAAGTAAAACTATCAAAGTATTGAGTTAGTCAAGAATTAAAGTATGTAGAGCATAGATGTTTCAGCGTTACCTCATCGTGAAAACTATGGCTAAGTGTATTTTGTTTATTATTACATTATAAATAATGACTAAGTTAGTACTTACAGAAAAACTTAAATCAGTATGTTCGAAATACTCAACCATTGCAGTGAGTTTTGGAAATAAAGAGCACACACATTCCCGGTTGTAGCTGCAAACTGCATGCATCAAATGTGCACATAAAACTTATTTTTTGTAAGAATGTACTTTGCATATTCTTTGATATCTTTTCCGGTTCTAAGCTCAAGAAATGCGACCCCAGTACCCACATTTTCTTAAATATCTATTTTAATATGGGTGATACAATGTTTATAATTAAGGTATTCTTATATCATAGTTTTTTGGACCTTTTGTAGTTTATATAAATACGCGATAACGCGATAACGCAATAACGAGATAAGCGCCCGCGATAAGCGATCGTTCGTAAGATAGCTGACTAAACGCGTCAGTTGCAAATTAATATGTGTGCTGGGATGACGTCTTTTTTACGCGCAACTTAAAATATGATTATTTATTAAAAAACCACGGATTTTTATATAAAAAAATGTATGAGGAATGACGCAGAAAGATATTTTAAAATCCTTAGACTATTTTTGTTTTTTGAAATTCGTAAGAATAAGGCCAATAATGAGGAAACCACTGGGGTCCCTAAACGACCGCCATCGGCAGAGAAGTATTTTTCTAGCTTCGAGCCGCGAGAGCTAAGGATGTTGAGACTTCTAGAAGTCGATTATTTACTACTGTGTTTCCTTTATTAGCTTGCATACACGATATTTCACATCATAACAAGACGTATTTTTCAGCTTATTTAATTAGTCATCAGTTATCTAAAGTTATTCAACACGAGTAAACTTATAGTAGGATAAAAGTGCGTGGACTTTATCTAAAGTATGTTTCTAATTATAATGATGATCGATTCACTAATTGAAAACATCTTCGTTAGCTATATTTTTACTTGATATATCTGTCGACGGTTAATTTGCAGAGGAAAACTTATCATATTGGTTCAAAAGCTTTTTATACAGAGCCGCATTGATACAATATCCCGATATTTTATACTTTCTTTTTTTGCTGTTTTATTTATTCAAATATGAAGATTGGATTGTTCTCGTGAAACCGTTCTTTATAAAATCACGAGACCATAACAATGAAACTAAAATTAAGACACTGTTTTTAATTCAGTGTTTTTTGTTTTATACAAACAGAAAGAAAGCTTTTTTTATCAACGACTAAGATAGAATCATTTTGAATCCTCAAACAGAAGTGAAATATTAAACTAATATAAGTAATAAAATCAACTAGACAATTTATTGGAAGATTGTATTAAGTCTAAGAAAATAGTAAAATTATTAGCATATTTTAATTGTGAATCTGATTTCGAAAGTCGGACTCGGGGGGTTTGCTTTCAATTATTTCACTTTTAGGGTGTTCACTGTCAATACTTGGTGGAAAGGCATTATATTAGTAAAAACACAATATTCCTTTGTACTTCATTCCACTTTATTTAATATGTCAGGACCGGTTTCGCTCATTGCGAGCATCGTCAACTGATAAGAAATATAATTTAACAATGCTATTTATACCTGTTCATTTTTGTATAAATAGCATTGTTAAATTATATTTCTTATTAGTTGACGATGCTCGTAATGAGCGAAACCGGCCCTGACATATTAAATAAAGTGGAATGAAGTACAAAGGAATATTTTGTTTTTACTAATTTCAATTATTTGATATAAACATTCAAATGTTCATTGTCATTCATCTTGTCTAGTGGATAATAGGTTTCAAACATCTACATTGTCTTTAAATTAACACTTTTTAATGTTATAGTAATAAAAATGAGTGTTTTAAATCGTAAATACTATTCATGGCGTTTTGTTTCTTTAAAATAATAAATCGTCAAAAGAATATTTTCGATGTTATACTTTTTCATTATCAATTGATTACTTTCACTAATCTTCCGAAAAACCATCAGATTACTAATCAAAATCAGTATGTAGTATAAAGGTTTGGGCTATAATGTTTCTGAATTAATCTTCCACCGTGGTGAGGTGGTAAAAAATCAATTACAAAATGGTATCTGGGAAATTCTTCGTTTACATCTGGGCGAGTGGAAATCGAGGATTTCATCTTAAGCCGACATACATTGGATATGACGTCATCGATTTAACTTTAAATAATTAGCATCACTCTAAAATAAATGCACGTTTCGAGGAACATCTGCCAATTGAACATTATTTGAGTAAATCTTTCATTATACGAGGGATACATGATATTTACACAACTGAATACACGAATGAATGAAAACTTTTTCTCACAAAATCAATAATTTAAAACAATTAAATATAACATCTAAAGTAATTTTGTTTTTGAGTGATCAGTTAAAATTTGATAAAAATTTTCTTCAAGATTGTATGCAATACAAATATGTATGAGCGTGTAATCTATTATACCAGTGTTTCCCAAACTTTCGACGTCTGTTTACCCCTTTTATAATTTTCGTAACACCGAGTACCCCTCGTCAAAAAAATGTATGTTTGTAATCGAAATCGTAGCTTGGTGCAACATGCAGCTTACCCCAGCGTACCCCCTCCAAACGCTTTGCGTACTTCAGGGGGTACGCATACCACACTTTGGGAAGCACTGCCTTTTACTATCAACATGAAAGTTGAGTAACTACATAATTATAAAGAATTTTAAAAAGAGGCTGCATGAGAGACGTAATGGTTTAATTTAAAAGTATTTTTCACTCTGTACGATATGTCAACAAACACTATAATCGTTTCGATAATTATAAGTACAGTAAAACCTCCATTTACACTAAAATCGGGACAGTGTAATTCGGGGTAGTGTAATTGGGGGAGTGAATCTCATACAAAATTAGGGATTTGCTTTTTTCCGCAAAAAACATGGACGAAATATTTAGTTACTTAGTGATAAAATGCCAAGCGCGCCAAAATCCAATACATAGACAGTCGCCTGGCTATCCGTGTTTAGCCTGGCACGTGTTGAATACACAGACGCTAGCCAACATTTGACTTTATGCGCCGCACAGACGACCGTCTCGTAGCAACGACAACGTAATGCGACAGTGCAATTGGGGGATTTGCGGCGAATATTTCAAACCAGCGCGTAATTCGGAGTAGTGTAATTGGGGGTTCCACTGTACTGCCAAAAAATCGAGTCTAAAAAAACGCACTTTGATTGACACTAGGAATTGCCGATATTACCGAAACCGGAATCCCGGCATTCATGATGTTTTGTCAATACCTAAATACCGGCATTTGGTTATTGAAAATTTTAAAAAATCTAATATTTAATCAACAGAAACCATCTCGTATTTCAATAAAATTGTTCACGAGGAATTTAAATATTTTAAATCTGCTAAATGTTGTGTCAATATTGACAGGTTTCAGAATCGATGACCCCTTTTAAATATATAATAGAATTTCAAGAAACCGTAAATTATTTGTGAAAATCACTCGTCAATGATCTATATATTAATACTCGATAATGTCCGTCCGTCTGAATGATTGTCCGCGATTTTCCCTCCCCCTCCTCCGCCCCAGCCCCGCTGTCACCATTTTTTTATTCATACCAAATACATACTTTTTTCGTTTGTATATGGTCGCGATTTCGCCTTTTCGATGACGTCAAGAAAGACGGTCCTCCTCCCCCCCCCCAATCCTGCTCCGCTGTCGCCATTAATTATTTTTTTTATTCATACTAAAGACATATTTTCCAAATACACTGTTTATTATTTGACGAAACAAATCAAATAGCTGAAAAAATTTCATACAAAAAAACGCCGCGACCGTGGATCGAACACAGAACTCTGGATTACCAGTCGAGCTCTCTATCAACTGAGCTAACGTCATAAATATCAAGGCGATAAAAATAGTGTATTTAAAATAAAAATTTGAAAATGGAACGATATTTGCGATTCCTACTGACTTCGATTGTTTGTATAAAAGATTCAAAAATGGAATATTGTCAAATAATGAATGACAAGGTAAATTTATGCTCAAATAGTAATATAAATAAAGTAAGCGAAATAGTTTGATAGATTGGGGTCAACGAGATTAAAATACGGCAAAGTGAGCCAAGTTAGGATGATGGGAAAAAGTGAACTGAACCCACCCTTTTTATTGCATAATTTCAATCATTTTTTCTCTAAAATACATTGTTTATGCTTTCGATGGATTCGTCGGTAACTTTTTGGAAGTTCATTTGAATATAAAATAAAAAATAACTTAGATTATTCCACGTATTGTGCTACAAACTGTGACACGTGTTTCGCCTCTTTCAGAGGCATCCTCAGACAGACTTACTTTTACTTACTGAAAGTAAGTCTGTCTGAGGATGTCCTGAGCGTTTTTTTTTGGTTTATAACATTTTTTTTTTTTGAAAACTTTCTTTTTAAATCACATTACATCTTGATCGTATGAAAATAAATGCTATCAAAATAACAAAATCCGATTGACTAGCCAAGTAAGTTTTTCAAAAAATAAATATAAGACGCAATTATTTCAAGATTTGTTTTTAATCTAGATACATACGTGGTATAGTTAGTTGTTGGCGAAAGCATAGTTTCAGTATGATTAGTAAAATAACATCAGTAAAAATCATTATATATATTCTAAAAAACAAGTTCTATTTGGAGAATAAGTCAAAATTTTGATAATTTTGTTTTGATAAAATGTCCAATTAATTTATAATATTTTGCATGTGAAAATTGCATTTTTTATATAAATATAATTTAATTCTTTGCCCATTTATTTTCCGACTTTTTTCTCACATTCCATTGAAGTGAAAAAAAAGTTCAATAGATATTAAATTATTCTAAAAATTAGAATATTAGATTATTCTAAAAATTCCAAAATCTATATATTAATAGTCGATAAAATAATCACTTTTCACAAATCACAATTAACAATTCACAATTCACAAATGTGTGCGTACTGATGTCCTCGGGTCTTATTCTTTTTCTACGAAATATTTTTGTTAGCATACTTGAAAATTAGTTGAATAAAATATATATACTACGAAAAATGATTGTTAGCAACCTTGAACATTATTCCAAAAATTTAATAATTTACAATTTAAAAACTGCAGGGCTGTCGATATATGCGCCGAGATCGATTTATGCTACTATGAAAAATGATTGTTAGCAAACTTGAACATTATTCCAAAGATATAATAATTTACGAAATTTCTGCTACTTCGAAAAATAGTTGTTAGCAAACATAAACATTATTCCAAAAATTAGGTAATTTACGAGGTCTATTTCTGCTAATAGGAAAAATAATTGTTAGCAAACTTAACATTATTCCAAAAATTAAATAATTTACAATTTAAATACTACAGGGCAGGGCTGTCGATATACGCCCCGATATATTTATTTTATTTTAAGAATCTCTGGCTTATTCAATAAATAGGTTTGTAATTTTCTGACTACTTAAAAATGCAACAAAAATCCCCCCGTTGAGGTCAACGGGCTTACAGCTAGTATATTTTAATGAAAATATTTATATATGTAATTTCGAAATACCTATTTTTTATTTACGGGACCGGTATTGCGATCCTTATTGAACTATTTTTGCTTTTTTTTGTAATACGTGATGGTTTCTATTGATTAATTATAAGATGTTTTTACAATATTTGTATTGATGTTTGCAATACCGGTATTGAATATGAAATACCGAAATATCGGTATTAATATGTTCTTCCGATATTTTAAGCCCTTATTGAGGACACAAGCCGAAAGGATAACAGAGCTGTCAATTTAAAACAAAATTTAATCTACTAACATAAAGTTTCATTAGATTAATGTACTTGGTAAGTAAAAATTGAGCGTCCTTATTTTAAATGAAATATAAAAAAAATAACACACCAATTCCTGTAATGTAGTTTTTACGTTGTAAGATTTAAAAAAATGCTGTGTTTGTTACGCAAATACAGACATAACTAAGCCACTATTAATAAATACAACATAATGTAATTTTTATGCCAAACTGATTTCTTCCAATTCAAATACATAATGTACTAGGTATGTTAAAACCACATTTTACGAGCTTTAAGTTGTGTTTATACATTTAATATTTTTATTCCGACCTAACGGTACGACCAGTGGCGTGACTATAATTATTACTCCCAGATGCAATATTTTTAGGGTCAAATTAGTCTATAAATATTTTGATATCTCAGATCATGCCGGTAAATAAATTCTAATAAGCTGTTTCGATTTAATAAATCATCTAGCTCCCCCCCCCCCGACTGATTTTATATAATATACGTCCATTTTTTTATAAACGAGCTCATTCTCGATACCCTCCGGTTGTGTCTGCATATGTTAATTACGACACTGGGCACAATCTAACTCAAAAACCAACCATTCGTATCCAACTTTAACATTTTTTTAAAATAAGACCGTAATAATTTAAGATTTCGACTGAAGGTGCTTGGTGGAATTTCAATATTAAATTTGAATCGTTCAAATTATGTACATTCTCACAGATTTTGTCACTAACGACCCGGGTTTCGCCTTTCGGCATTTTCAGGCGTTCATCCGGTTAGTTCAAGTTCGTCAGTTCAAGTTCATCAGTTCAAGTTCATCCGTGCACTTGAACGCATGAAGATGCCGAAAGGCGAAACCTTCAAACTAAAGTTTCAAATTTAAGACCGTAATAAATGATTCCATCTAGAGCAGTGTTTCTTAACCTTTTAAGGGAGCCGCACCCCTTTGAATCTGAAAATAGGTCTCTGCACCCCCATTTAAAAATTTGTTTCGATTTTCAAATATCGCAAAAATAATTTATATTTTTAGAGGCTTCTCCCGCACCTCCGGTTAAGAACCACTGACATCAAGACAATACAAACATGAGGGCTGGTTGTAAGTCAATTTTTCTTCTTCTCCTTCAGTTATGTCATGATATCGTCAAAGAAATCTATAGTCTTCGATATTGTGATGCTTTATTGTTTGTTTGGTGGGTCTTTTATGTCACGGAATGTAACAACGGGGTCAAGAGTAGTGCATGGCAAAATGTATCACTGTGCCTAAAGTTAGGAGGAACATATTTTGATTCAGGTCTATGGGGTCCCTGGCCACAAAAATGTGTTCTGTAAGCCAATCTTGTTACATATAATCACTAACTAAAATAATATTTTTATGATAGCGAGATATACAACAGTCTTTAGTATCGTTAAAACTACGTTAAACATTTCATGAGGGGTTTTTTTAAAACCTCAATTTGTTCGTTTATCAATAGGCAGTAAAATATTTCAATAATGTTACCAGTCAGAGGCGTACAAAAATTGAATAACAATCTGATGATAAGTCGTGCGAGAATTTATTTTTAATTTGATTGAAATAATAAGACATGATACACTGAAATTAAAAACCAATTGTTTTTCTTATAATTAGTTTTTTACCAAGACGAAAGAACTCGTTGATCGTTACGCGTTTGCAGAAATGACGTTAAACAATTGACTGACAAACAGTCTCACTAACGTCAACCTAGCGCCAACTTAAAATTCCATTTGCACGATTGGTTCGTTAACAGACTGTTAAAATATATCACTATGACCCCATATAGTTTATCATACTCCATTCATGGGAATCAGATATGAAAACGAATTCATTTTCCAAATATAAATTATAAAACAATGGACGAAAAGAGTACAACAGAAAGATCAATAAAGGCGTCGAAAAATTTTAGAAAAGACACGGCCAGAAGTAAATGAAATGTTTACAGCATATTTAGGGTAAAATGTGGTAATATTTAGGGTAAAGAACAATATCTCAGACATAGCATTAATAATGCATCTATCAAATAGTCAATAGAACATTGAAATTTGAATAACACAATCGGTGTTCATTTGTTTTGAGTTTCAAATGTTTAACATTTTTCTGTGCCATAACTTGATAATAATTACTTTGTAGAATCGGTAAAGAAATGACGATGTTTTCGATAATTTGTATTTTTAAAAGAGTAAAAGAATTACATAACCTCAATGAATAAATTAAAAAAGTTACAAATAAATATATGACGTGAAATATTTTACTTATCACGTACAAGATAATGTGTAATGATTCGATATTCGAAATATGAAAAATGGTCGTAAATAAGAGATCTTTAAAAACTGTACGAAATAAACGTAGGCTAATGAATGCCTCATTACCATGCACACCAGTGCTTTTATTATGTTGCAGAATGAATGAGCGATCTATCGCCAAAATTCAGATGCACTCAATCACAGCTCGCTTCAGATTTTCAGGTCAATATCTCATTGCAAATTGAAATCTATTTATAAAATATTACATCTGCCAAACTTTGGCCTATTATTTGTGCAAAATAAAGCATGCAAGAGCAACATTATAACAATTATAATTAAATCGATTTATTATCGCGAAATACAGTGGAACCCCGAATTACGCGCTGACTTGAAATATTCGCCGCAAATCCCCCAATTGCACGGTCGCATTCCATTTTCGTTACTACGAAACGGTCGTCTGTGCTGCGCATACAGTCAAATTTTGGCTAGCGTCTGTGTATTCAACACGTGCCAGGCTATACACGTATAGCGGGCGACTGTCTATGTGTGGGATTTTGGCGCCCATTACATTTTATCACTTGTAACTAAATATTTAAAGTTTTCAGATGCGCATGTTGTTACAATATTTATTCCATTTCACGAATGAACACGGATAGATCTCGATTTTGGTAACAATTTGATACCGGAATATTAATTTGTGTGAATGTTTAAAAAGCAAGGAAAAGTCTGTGATCAACTGTATTAAAAAATATATATCGTTATGAAAAATAATTCTAAAAAATATATTTTTGGTTGTGTGTTTTTGTGAGTGAAGAGTGTTTTTTCTCGATTTCTAAGAGTTGTGTTTTAGTTTCAGCACCTTGACACGGATCAACATAAGAATTTAATCTAAATGCACTGAAAACATAAATAGATAAGTAGATGGCCATAAATTTAGAAAAAGCATTCTTCAGAAAGCGAAAATATAGCCCAGTCTAACAAACATAAAAATAAGAGAATCATGTTTCGAATTTCGAAGTTTTTTTGGTCATTCTAATTTTAGCGCTGTTGCCAAATTTATTTTTTCGGATATTATATAATATGTGGCATTTAAGTGTTGGAAATATTTATAAAATTAAGATTTTTTTGTCAATGAATTTTAAACATCAATTACATTTAAATTACATGGGATATTTCGTGTAAGATTTAACCTTCTATATCACACTACTTTTTTTTTAAATATTAATGTCGAGTTTTTTCAGCAATTTGAAATAATTTTGTTGAAGATATTGAAGACGCAATTTTATGAACCATGGCTTACAGTAATTTGATTAAATTATTGTATATAAAAGAGATAAAACCATTATATGGCAAAAGAAAGTCAGTCTAATTTCACTTTTTTTATTATTTTTATTATAAATAAAAGAGGAGAAAATTCATTCAAAAATAAAGTAACATTGTTGACATTTCAAAATCTATAGGTATACAAAAGTATGATTTGCTGTGAAAAATTCCCTCTCTCTGTAACACACATGACAATACAGCACACCTACACACACTTTGTGCATTGTGTGAATGTTGACAGGTGGCACTGTTACTGCGAATTATATGTACTTTAAAACTAATTTCAATTGATTGAAAGTTCTCATGAATCACCTTCTGATGAAATACTTCAATAAGAACCCACATTCTCCAAATAAAAACAGGTGTGCTTTAGTAAAATTATAATCATCATTGCACATAAATTACAATGCAATATTAACTTCCAATAAATGTTTACGTTTGAAAATAGACATTAAATAATATAGGACTGTCAGAAAATGTCCCCTTTTATTACATAGATTTGATTGTAAGAATTCGACTCCACAAAGATCAGCCAATTTCTGAGTAACTATTTATATTCTCTCATGCTTATGACATAATATTATTGGTAGCCATTATGATGTTGTGAATGACCTACTAAACGGTGTGAAACTGTTCTTGAACTTAATAAAACGTTGGTAATGATTTATTTATTTCACTAACAAAAAGGAAAATAGATCATGATTTTATGTATCATTATATAACAAAGAAACATCACTTTTGAGTGAATTTATAGTGCACTTAAGGGTAAAAAAACAACTAATTAATGTTTCGTTAAATGTAAGCAGCAAATGCTTTTTAATTTGAAATGAGTTTTATATTTAAATTTATTTATTGTTGTCAATGTTAAGGACAGTACATGGCATTGCAGCTGATGCTAATGCACCACAATAAATATAATGTACACATACACATAAAAAAAAAAAATTCAAATAGAATCAAACACAAACAAATATTGCTAAAATTCAAATAAGAAAACAAAATCTAAAAAAGCACACAAAGTTGCTTGTTGAACATTTCCACCTCTCTAGGATCTTGTAACTGGCGACTCATGTGACCGACATGAAGAACAATATTGACCTATGGATAAGTAAATGAGATACAGTGATGCCTCCATTTCACATGCCCTCAATTTACATTTTCCCGCTATGTGTGTGCAATTTTTAGTCTTTATTCATTTGAATTCATTTAATAGCATTAATCTTTTTTTATTTAATTAAAATGCATGGCAATCATCGAAATGAATGTTTGGATGCATTTCTGTTTATAGAGACGTCTGCAGTGCCCACTCTACTATTTCACTCCCATAGATGATATATAAAACAAAACCTCGAGATCAATTTATAGTATTGAAAGAGTATTATTAATAAACTAAAAATATGTAAGAACCAAAACATATTATTTTTGCACTAATTCCAAAATACCTTTCCACCAAGAATCAATGGTTAACCTTCGAAAAGTGACAACTAAATTTATGAACATTTCTTTTATCAGTCTCTTCAAAAATGTGATATCTGATTTTCGCTGTTTTACATTACTATTAGGTGTACAACTTTGTTTCCACCACTTTCCTATAGATGGCTTTAACGGTAAGTAGTGATCGAAATAAATAGATCATAAACGTCATGCAATAAACTTGGGCATCTGACAACATAGCCCCTTAGAAACATTAGTCGGTTTGTGTCTGAATCATAAAGATATTCTTGATTGAAAATGCCATCTTAAAAGCCAAATTTTCGTCATTTGCGGGAGGTTTTAATTTTCTGCTTCAATATGAAGAAATCTGCGGCAGAGGCTCATTGAATGCTTTCAAATACTTATGGTGAGGCCGCTAATAGTGAAAGAATGTGTCGTGAATGGTTTCAACGCTTCAAGAACGGTGATTAACTCATCGAAGACCAGCACAGCGGTGGAAGAGAGAACGTTTTCAAAGATGCAGAATTGGAGGCATTACTTATTGAAGACTTGTGTCAAAGTCAAAAAGAATTTGCACGATCATTAGGAGTGAATCAACGAGCAATTTCAAAACGCTTCAAAGACATGGGAATGATTCAGAAGTAAGGAAATTGGATGCCGTAAGAGATGTTGAACGGCATTTGTTTGCTTGTTAACAGTTGCTTGAAAGGCAAAGACAGAAGGGATTTCCGCATCGTATTGTGACTGGGGACAAAAAATGGGTTCATTACGATAACCCCAAGTACAGAAAATCATGGGGATATCCCAGCCATGCTTCCGTTATCGAATGCAATTAATGCGTTTGAGCCGAGCATTGAAAGACAAACAGCCGCAATACAACGAGAGACATGATAAAGTGATTTTGCGGAATGACAATGCTCGACCCCATGTTGTGAAAGTGGTCAAGAAATCCTACCCCACCTGCCGTATTCTCCAGACGTTGCTCCCACGAGTTTCGATCAATGGCATTCGGCCTGGCTGACTAGCACTTCCGGTTTTATGGAAAAGTAAGAAATTGGATCGATTCGTGGATTGCTTCAAATGATAATGATCATGATGAACGCGTTATTCGTACTCTGCCTGAAAGATGGGAGAAAGGAGTGACCAGCGATGGACAGTACTTTTAATCATAGACGTATAACCAGTTTTTTACAATAAAGCCTCGAATTTTGGAAAAAACAGTGGAAGCTAAGTTGTACACCTAATATTATTTTTAAATTTGTATTTTTTTCAATATAAACCATCGGGGAACAACGTAAGCAAGAAATAATACCTGTGTGAAATAACTCATTGCTTTTCTTTGAAATAAAAATTATTATCATACAATTTATTTCTTATTGCAATTAAGTTTGAATATGAGTCAACAGGAAATCGTGCAATCGAATGTAGTGCATTCGATATAACACTACATTTTTTTTTCACAAGGTTGTTACTAAAAAGAAATATAAAAAAAAATGAATTACTTACATTCCAGCCAACTGCCTCAACATACATCTCGACTTTATCAACATCTTCATGTTCAGAGTCAGTATCCAATAAGGTTTCATTCCCGCTGTCGACGTCTGCCCCAAATCGCATACCAATTTGAACTGCATCAACGTCTGTTGAATCAGATGGGTCAGTAGAAACAGCGCCATCTTCAGAAACCGCTATTTGCCGTGATTCTTCTTCAGGTGCAGGCACGTCTTCAAAAAGTGAAGCTAATGGAGTAGACTCTTTTATAGCTGCCTTTTTTGACTGCTGTCGAAGTATTGAGCCAAACTTTTCAAAAAATCCATCGTCAATCTCTTGTATTCTGAAAAGAAGCAACAATGTAAATTATAATTTTTTTTTAGTGGAGTTTGTTGAATTATCAAACATTATCAATTTTAAAGGAAGATTTTTTATAACAATAAGGTTATTTTTTATCTTATCTATGTGAACTCTTGACATGAAACAGCAGAAAAAAATCATAATTTATTTTGAATATTAACTATTTGACAACTTGGTATTTTATCTCAATACTATAAAAATAATAGAAATAAATAAGCATCATATTTACTCTACAAACTGTATTAAAGAATTAAGAACTATTTTACTCTACAAGTGAGTTTTTATAATTAAGAAAAATGCAAAATATTATGATATTGTAGGTATACAATAATATCTTACTATGTCTTTCCGTGGAGACACAATATGTTAGATATTAACTTTTACTGTAAGCTCCATGGGTTGTTCTACAAAGCCATTCAATCAATCACATTGGGACTCTGCATTGACTCTTTTCACAACTCTACCATATAGAAAAGGAAGGTCAAGAATTCCCTAGCATATAACTGCTAATAATATGCTCGGAGCACATTGGACGGGAGGTGTGAAGAACTGCTGCTGGAAATCACGACCCAGCTAGTGCTCATGACAGTCATGATTCTAAGGCACGAAAAACAACTTGTAGCATTTTACATTGTAGAATTATTTGAGACATAGGCTATTTTACTATTCTACTTACTAATTATTCATAATAATTATAATTCGAAAAGGTAGGAGTATGGTAAATAAAATTTATTTTCTCCTACCCTTAAATAACAAATGGGTAGATAGCAAGGCTGCACTTTTTATCTTATCTACCTACTTGATCATTGTGAATAACTCTTGTCTTTTTTTATTGTGAATAACAGTACTCACTAAGAAACAAAAAAATGCTGGCAGATAAATTATGTAATTATCTATTTTTACAATGGTTTATGTTTCAATGAATATTATAGTTTTATTGAATGTTAACTATATCATTTTTTTCTCAAACTTTACTTATGTAAATAAAAAAGTGGTTAAAAAAATAAAACACAAATTAGTTGCATTAAATGTATTTATTTTTATTGCTATTATATTTATTATATTGTCATAAAATATTACAATGTGGAAGCCCAATACTTATCCATACATCTACATTTTATATACTTAATTAACTATTTATTGTTTGTATCAAATTAAAACATTGGTTAAATGATTTTATAACAATAAATTAATCATATTGTTATGGTAAATTTATAGGGTAACTAATTATTTGGTCGATAATTCAATGTATTAACAGTCAGTAACTAAATTCATAACTGGTTAGTAAAAATAGCATATAACTTTTCAAACAGTAAAATGTCAAGCAAAATGATCAATATATAATTATGTTTAGCATCTCTATGGTAAGGTAGGGTTATTTTAAAAATTCTCTTAAATTGATTGACAATATTTAAAATTGTTTACATTTAATAATTTTGTGAAATGTTAATCATTTCATTTACTAACTGACCAATGGATACTGATTATTTTGACATATATCCCATTTTTTGATTTATCAACCAAATAATTAGGAATAATACAATAATCACAGATCTTGTACAAAAAAAATTAACCTACTGTTATATTATAGCCCATGAAAGTGATTGCATTTCCATGCCAAAATAGTGCAGGAGTAAAATTAAAACACAAATAATTCGCGATAAACAAAATATGTGATATATAATTAGATAACATTTGAATTAATATATATTTTAACATAACATAAGCATATATTTATAATCGAGTACATTATATTATGGAAGACATATTGTTGATTCTTTGGTTTTCTTTTTTTAAAGTTCAATGGTTAAGGATATTACTTTATCCCTACAAATCTCCAAGACAAATATACTTTATAAAGACATAGTCGTCAATTCCATGAGAACTGCCCTCCCTGCCTATACCCGATTCTTTGATGCCTCCAAAGGCGGCTTCGGTCATAGACATTATTCCCTCGTTTATTCCTACCATTCCGAATTCCAGTTTCTTCGATACGCGAAACACTCTAGCGATATCTTGGCTGTAAATATAGCTGGCAAGTCCGCTTGTTGTACCGTTGGCAATCTGTAGAGCTTCGGCTTCATCTTTAAATTTGAAGCAACACACGACAGGGCCGAATATTTCTTCATTGTAAACATTCATCTCTGAAGTTATATTTGTTAAAACAGTTGGTTCGAAGAACTTATCGCCAAACTCGGTCGCAGGTTTACCACCTAATAGAACCTTAGCACCTTTTTGAATAGCATCATTGACATTTCGTTGGACTGATTTCATCTGGGTATCGTTTATCAACGGTCCAATGTTAACATTTTCTTTTTTTCCATTACCTATTACGAGTGTTTTCTTAATAGATTCGCAGAGTTGAGAAACAAATTGATCAAAAATGTCTTCTTGTATGAGGAATCTGTTAGATGCTACGCAGGTCTGACCGCAGTTGCGAAATTTCGAAGCCATGGCACCCTGAACGGCTTTCGTTAAGTCTGCATCAGAAAATACGATGAAAGGAGCATTGCCACCGAGCTCTAAGCCAATCCGTTTAATACCAGGAGCGCACTGCTGATACAGAATTTTTCCTACGGCTGTCGATCCTGTGAAAGATACTCCAGCGATGAGAGGACTTTCGCAAAGAAGTTTGCCAATAGCGGGTGCATTTTTTCTGTTACTGGTAATTATATTTATCACTCCTTTGGGTATTCCGGCTTCGTGAGCCAGCTCAGCCATTGCTAGCGCAGTCAGAGGAGTATCTTCTGCAGGTTTAATCACACATGTACAACCGGCAGCGAGCGAAGCCCCAGCTTTGCGGGCAATCATAGCATGAGGAAAGTTCCACGGAGTAATCAAAGCCACGGGCCCTATAGGTTGACGAGTGAGCAGTATATTCTTGCTAGCCGTGGGGCTTGGAATAATTTCTCCGTTGATCCTTCTCGCCTCTTCGGAGAACCACTCTATAAACGAATTGCCATAGATGACCTCGCCCAAAGATTCTTTGATCGGCTTTCCCGACTCGGCGCACATGATGGCTGCGATATCGTTCTGGTTTTCAACCAGCAAATTATACCACTTTCTCAATAGATTTGAGCGCTCCTTGGCCGAAGTGTCCTGCCAAGATTTAAAAGCCTCAGAGGCGGCATCGATAGCCTTCTGAGTATCCCCCACATCCATATCGGGTACCTTACCCACGACAGAATTTTCTGCGGGATTCATCACGTCGAAGGTGGCTCCAAGTCTCGCATCGACCCAGGCACCGTCTACGAAAGCTTGCTGTCTTAAAAGTCGCATACTTCGACTAGACACATACACTACGCGCGAAATACTGCGAGAAATCAAGCCACGCAATAACATTATAATTGCTTTGGAGTCAAAAACTAATGAAACAAGTTTTACCAGCGACACCACGCGGCCAATTAATTATTATTTATTAAATCCAATTTAAACTTCTCCCGCTTGAAGAAATGTCAAATGACAAGGTCAGTGTTACTGCGATCGGTGTGAAGTTGGTAATATATAAGACTCGATAAGACTGCAGCTATTATCTGTAGACAGCTGACTATAATAATAATAAAAAAATTTGATCACCTGTTATATACTACTATTTTTTTTAACGAGTTTCATTTAAAATTTTATTTTTTCATCAGTGATGGCACAAACGATTATTTATATTCATTCAAAATTGCTTTTTTTGGTTCATAATAATAATATACAAACGAACTGTTTTATTAAAGTGACGTAATATACTCGTACAAGAAGAGCGAAAAAGAGACAGCTATATAAAACTATGTCTGATATTGATTTCGATGGCAAAAATGTTATTGGCTAGCTAACTTCATGCCATTCTTGTTTGACAGCTAGTGTCAGTCAGTCGCAAAGCGCAATAACAAAAGTAAAATAACCCGAATAATATGGAACGAGAACTCGATAAAGTGATGGAAGAGGCTACAAATGTGCCTGGCGTAACAGGATGCTTATTCGCTGACCACCAAGGACTTTGTTTGGCAGCTAAAGGAAAAGCTCACGTAGACTCTGCCGGTATCATTGTTGCCATCTCCGAACAAAGCTGCAAGTTACAACCCAATTTAAAACCGCCAGTCATCAATTTAGAAACAGACAAAACCCAGTGTATCATTCAAAGGCATGGAACAATTACAGGGGCTATATTTAAGCAAACTGCGTAGCATCACAACTGTACAATATATGTTGGTTAACTTATCTGTTGAATATCTCTTACTCAGGATAAAGATGTAGAAATAAGTATATCAAAATAAATCTATAAATTAAGCTTTTCGAATTTAAGAAGGTAAATTGTTTTGTATGCTATATGTATTCACTAAAATAAATTTATATTGAGAAATCAACCGTTTTATTTCTGTAATTCCTTATAATTTATAGCCACTAAAACAACATTTTACAATAAATGCAACTACCTAGTAACCAACATATTAAAAATTATAATATAGCGTTAATAAATAGGATGATGATGTAGCTTCAACATCTATATAAAATAATCCAACATTTAAATTACATATTGGAAAATTCACGGGTTTTACGATTAATTTATAGTTTCAACATTTTTTACAAGATGGCATTGTTTTCAGAAAAAGAAAATTCGTACTTTCAATTTTACCCGAGAGGTGGTAGTAATAAATTATGTAGACAGGAAAATGAAGTTTCAACATTCAGAAATATTATCTCAGGCGAAAAATACTTTTTAGATTAAATAATTATTGTTGTATTCCCACAACTTCACAAATACCTGTGTTATAAAAAAAATACATTAGTACGTTAAATAATGTCTAAATTTATATAAATTCTTAAATAATAATTAACAACAATTTAAAAATTAATAAACAATATGTAGACATTACTTAAACACGACCGGCATTATTATTAATGAAAATATTTTTAATGAAACACTGTCCCACGTATTCATGACAAACTATTAATTTGTTTGTGGTAAGCTATCATGAAACCACAAATTGGTATTTGTCAAATATGAGAATTTCATTTCAGCATGGCCATAAAAAAGATGAAAGGTAGAAAATACATTTTGAGGAATATTTCCTTTATTGCCCGGTCCTTAGTTTATTTATAATTAAACATGGATACTCACTAAACAAATACACTAATCTAATATATTTAAAAAAATGTTTTTCACTCATTAAATGAGCCACATTTACTGACCATTATGCAGTACCGGTGCTTCGTGAAAGCGAAACAGGCGACCGTCTGTATTGGTAAATCTGGAGAGACAGCCAAATTTCTAAGCATAGTTTTAACGGTTGGTCCCTATGTCTTGAAAGCAAAAACTGTGTATATTTTCAATGTTATTGCAATCGATAATTTATGATTTATTCGACCAATAAAAAAATTCGTGAGAAAGATAAGTTTCAATAAAACTGTCCAAATTAATGTGAGCTTGTCTAATAAAATTCGTTTTGTTTACTGATAATTCTTGATGAAATAATGTTATTTTATAAAGATTTGAGCTGAAATCGGGACATGGTTATGTTAGGTCAGTTCAAGCCAATTTAATTACTTTTAAGATGTTATATTTTAATTATATAGCGGAGTAAATATTTTGATTTCATTTATGCTATACCTAATAAACAACATTAATGTGAATGTCAATTTTTCGCTATGAAACATTATATCAAATGAAAACCGGTCACTGCCATCAAAAGAGTCGACATTTTAAAAAGTGGTGGTTTTACCCGAAAAACAACAAAGTAAAAATAAAAGTGAATATATTTTACGAGAATTTAATTAAAATGGCATTGTTTTTCGGCGAATTTCCGTTCCGATACGGCGGGTACGGATAATAGTATGATGATAAATCCTCTATTGTAAGTAAATTACTACATTTATTTATACAACACTCATTACGAATGGTCGTTACAATATGTGTTCTACTTTTGACAAAAAGTATTATATTACGTAAGTGAATTATGCGGTTTGTGAAATTGAAAATAAAGAGTGAAAATATTGAAGCAAAGTAATCACTAGGGATTCTGTGTCGAGACGTCCCGGGACTTTAAAGCTTTTTTGCTGTCGTAAGTCCCGGGACTTTGTTGTTGAATGTCCCGGGACTTAAGACAGCCAAATTTTACATTTTAATTTTGAAAAAACCATTCTAACAAAATAAAATTGGATGCAAGCAATCGCTAATGTGACCTAAAAAGTTAATTTTGATTTAAAATAAATTTACATTGGTGTCTATCCTCGAGATCAGTTTTGAAAAAAATGCATTATATTCAGGCTAAGAATTAAAGGCCGGGGTTTTAACAAAATTAAGTATGCATATATAAAAGGGACCTTATGAAAGAAACAGCTGCTTAGATTTATAATTGTAGAAGTTTCAAATAACATCTATTTATATATTGTAATACGAAACAACCATTTTAGATGGGTAGAGAAATGCAGAAATACAAAAAAAAACTTAGACACGTGTTCGCTTAACTCAATAGTTCAACAATTTGAAGCTTGGGATAATCTCACAGAATTCCAAGAAATAATGAAACCGATAGTTATTTCTGGAAAATTATGTTATAAATCAAGGCGGTTTATAAATGTTTTATTATCAACAGTTCACCTGGGACTGATTGTTTTTCGAAAAGAATACAAGAAAGATCAATGTTTTGGAAAAACAATGTTGCAACAACGTTTATTACAAAAATAAGAAATCGGCTGTCTGATTCGTCATTAAATTCATTATTATTTTTAAAATCATATTTTGATAAGCAAAAATAAAATATTAACTTTTGTGTAAATAATACATACTATGTATGATTTGAGCTTCTGATTTTATTTTTGAATTAATTTAATATTTTCATTATTAATAAATAAATGTGTTCAAAAGATGTATTTATTTTAACTAACGCATACCTTCGGCGACCTTTTAAAGTACGTACGAAAAAAAAAATACGTTTAACTGCGTAAAAAACGGTCAAAAAAATTAGTTTAATTGAAACAAAATATTAAAAAACGTTTGGGAAAAAGATATCTCCATTTATGTTATTAGAAATTTGTTTAAATCAATTTATATTCGTATAAAAATATAACTGTAGCAAAAACAAATTACAACATATTATAATTAAATGTTCATACCTGATGTTGTTTTATTTACAAATGTTTTTCACTATTTTTCAGCTGTATTGTGATTTGTGAAGTAACGGTCATAATTGTACCCAATTCATTGTTATTTTTTCAATACATGTACCGTTATCATCCCTTTTTAGTACATACATACAAATATTTAATTTTAATAAAATTATAATTTTATTGAAGGGGAAATAAAAGTCCCAAGTCCCGGGAAGTCCCGGGACTTTGACTTTATCACGTCTCGAGTCCCGAGACTTCGAAAAACCCGAGACTTCAGAATCCCTAGTAATCACTTATGTTAAAACTGTCATCTCATTTTTAATATGAATCAAAATGCATTAGTCATGTGCATACAATAAACTACGTGAGTGGACAATAGCACTTATTGTCCACACTAAACAGATTTTGTTTCACTAGATTAATCGTAATCGTAAATTGATATTTTGGTTATTATATTAATTCTATTCATAGCAGTTGCTGTGTACTTTTCAACGTGTTTATTGACACACTATTTCAATAACAACAACGGTCAGTGTAAAATTTATTTAAAAAAATATATTAACAGACATTATAAATTCAATTGCGATCCTAAGCAATACCGTGTAACGTTCGTGTAAAGTTAAACATATTTTTAGTGCGGTGCAGTCGCTATGACAATATTTCACGCTTGAATATATTTTACATAACTTAATGACTGTAAAAATTCATTATAAATAATGTAGATGGTCAAAAAATGACAAAGCATGTTTTGTCACCGGAAAGATGGACACCAATCATACGATGAAGCACAGCAAGGCTATTTTAAGACAGTTTTGATGTTGTTAAACGTCAAGAAAAATTGAATGACAGTAGGAGATAGCATTCATAACCAATCAAGATGTCAACGACGCAGTCAATTGCTATTTTGGCAAATTCGACTTCATCGTTTTTCAGACGAAGTATTTGCCAAACTCTTATTTGCGAAAGACTGACCTATCTATCTGAGAAGTAGCGTCAGAATTTACTTTATTTGGAAAATTCTCAACATAAATATTATAACTAAAGTAGTAAAAAAGAGACCAGCGATATAACAGTTATTTTTATTAGTATAGGAAAATAAATGGATTCTAAAAAATGAATAGATACGAAAATAATTAGGTACGTTGTTTCGTTTTTATACCCGCATCTAAAACACTATCTAAAACCTTTTAACAATAATGTATACAAAAGTGGGAAATATTCGGATTACAATATTGTGAATTGGAAATTTGAATACCAGTTTTAATTGTGAGATATTTTGCTTGCCAGTGAAGAAACTGAGGCTCAATTACTTCGTTCATTTTAGTCAGAAAGAATCAGAAGAGAGCTTAGTGTCCTGTTTTCAGGATCGAATACGGGGGGAGGGAGGAATGACAGTATCACATACAAGTTCACTAAACTCATGACCGTGCGACGAGTAGGACGAAAACCTTAAACCAGTGATGCACGGGGGTACTTTGAGTGTCTAGCATATCTCGGTAGCACTCTTAGATTTAGAGAAATAAAAAAAGTTAAATATCATTCTGTTTTAAATTCGATTACAATCATAGCAAATTAATAATTTATTCTAGTTGATAGAAAAAATATATTTATTTTTGCCACGTACATAATATACTATTTACTTTATCATTGTTATGAAGCGAGCCCCTTTTAATTTAGTTTGAGCTTCGAGCTCACTTCTATGGCGAACAAATAAGTAAGAAACTTTTCTATCGAGAGGCAATTTATAAATTTAGCATCGGGAATATGGCACTTGGCTTTAAAATGGTGCACACCACTGTCTTACACCGTTACTTTTGGGCTACATTGATCGGTATGCGTATAATTATTTAGTAACGCCACAGAATCAGCGACTTCATAGCAGAGTCATGCAATGCATGAGGACCCAGCAAAAAGGGGAGGTCAATTTTATACATATGCAATATAACAAATTGCGTGTAGGGGGCTTGGGTGACGTTTGCATAAGGGCCCCAAAGTTCTAGCTACGCCACTGCACAGAATTGAGAACAATGAAATATGTAACACAAAAAACTGCTGGAAGTCAAACAAAAACTATGATAGGTATACCAGATAACCTTGCAACAACACCGAAAAAAACCTGTTTGATTCCGTAACAAGATTTAATCTATTGTGGGTAAAGTAAAAAATAAAATGAATCTTTATTTTCGTAAATTTTAATTATACAAATGTGCTAGTTAAAAACAAAACAACAATAAAACTCACTCTACCTGCATATATTATAATTAAGCACCAGGTAAAGTTAATTAGCACATATTTTATGCGAATAGTTATCAATAATATGATTACGACCGATGACATAACGTTATTTAAGCATTCTTTCTTTAAATTATGTATTTCAGTCGAAATTGTAAACTGATGTATCTAATAAAAATGCACTTGAGAATAACTCGAGCGTGCTAGGCACAAAGTGGTAATTATATCTCCAGAAAACCACATATGCTAACCATATTTTAAGTGCTTTTATTTTTAATTTAGACATCACGTATTCTCTGAATAGGTCTTTTATTAGACGTGCTATTTTATCAGGAATTCATATGAGCATTTATTTATTTATACATATCGTATAACATCTTGCTGTATTCGGTTGTAGAACCCGTGATTCACAAGTTTCCGTTAAAAATCATGAATGTCTGTCTACAATGTTTTTTCAACTATGAACTTTGAGATTATACTGCAGGTGGCATATTTCTTTTTTAAGTTTGTAAAAATATAGTTTCTCAAAAAACTTATTTTTTACTATTTGGTGTTAAAAATATGGCTTGCATTGATTTGGAGTACATTTTTTTCTCATTTGTTTATTTACCCTACGAAATTTTCAATTTGTTTTCTAAAATGCCGCCTTCGAAAGAGGGCATTTGGTCAGTGAGTGTCACAGAGCACAAATACGGGAAAGAAAATTAAAGATATATTGCGCTTTTCTAATTAAACACATCCAAGTGATAAGTTTACCAACCAGTGCCCTAAAAAATAAAATCGGTTAAATCACTTTCCAAACAAAAATCATTATTTGTTTAAATACATAATGCAGATTATCATAAATAAATTAACAACAATATTTTTTTTACTCTAGTTATCTATAACGAAAAAAAATATTGACAGAAAGATTAATATGTTGAAAAATAAATTATTTTAAATAAATACAAAATAGACAGTGAGATACTGTGTCGTATGACATGTCAACGTTTTTCAAACATTTGTAATAAAGTTATGCGAAGCCTAATTTTTACAACGACCCAAATGCTTAGTATTTTAAATGCGAAACTATAAAACTACACTGCAGAGAATATTAAATAAAACATTTTTAGTTATTTGATTCCTATGCAGATATATTTGATATATTTTTCTCTAACCTCGATTTTTAATTTACCCTAAATTACTCTAATTCTTGATTTGTTTTTGTTTTATTGTA
The DNA here is from genome assembly GCA_031772345.1 of Himalopsyche anomala. NCBI lineage: Eukaryota > Metazoa > Arthropoda > Insecta > Trichoptera > Rhyacophilidae > Himalopsyche > Himalopsyche anomala. The sequence goes on along the minus strand of CM062832.1, from coordinate 15,821,340 downwards.
TTCAATTGGTTACAGTCAACCTCACGTCCGACTCTCAAAAACAAGTTCGGACAAGCTAAAGTCCTTGTGATTTATATTAAATAGACATTAATTAGATTATAATTATGATTATGATTAATTTAGAGATTAATTTTAGTTTACAAGGTAATATTAATGACTGTCAATCATTATTATAATCCAATAATTATGTAAAAATCAATTAAAAATTACAAAAAAATATATATATACAATTAACTAATTGGCAATGAAATAAGTTTTTTATCAAAATTAATTTACTAATCAACACTAACGGTATGCACTAGGGTCTCCAATGTCGGGATCCCGTTCAATTCTGCGATCTCGAAATCCAAAGATTATAACAGATTGAGAAAATTACAGAAAGTTGAGCGAGGTCTAAAAAAGAAGGTTCCAAATATGTGTTTTAATGAATTTAGAGAATTTAAATTCCTGGTATTTCGGACTCGAAATTCTTGGAAGAGGTAAAAAAAGCTCTCACGCTTTTCGTTTTGGGAAATACGCAAAATCATGGGTTTTTGTAATCGTCAATTGTTTGAAAAAATGCCAGGATTTAAAAATCGTCGAGCAAAAAATTTCTCAATCCCGAATAACAAATGTATACACGATTTTATGTTGAACGTTCAGTCCCGAGATTGGGAAAATTGTCAATCCCGAAATTCCGGGACCACAAAAAGGGTCCGGAATTGGATACTATAGTACGTACTGCGACGTAACGTTGTGTACATAAGAATGTTAATAACAACAAAGTAAAGTAAAATGTTTCATTTTTTTTCAAACGCAACAAACTTTGTTTTATTTTGTACGTTTACGACCAAATATTTTCAGTATAACCTAACAACTTTATAAATAATACTGACAACGGTTGGAAAAACAAAAGAGTTTCATTTTTATTTTTAATTTATTTCAACCGACGGTTATTCATTCCAATTGGTGGTACCATTTTAATAATTTTCAAAATATTTATCTCTTAATCACCAACAAAAAGTGAGTAATTTTAAACCAGCAAGAACTTGTATCCATTTTTAAATTTAATTATTTTGAATAACATTATGATTCACAGATTTAAATTGTGAGTCAACGTTTCTTTCGAGAAAGAATAAAATAAACAACCTGCACATTGATATCTAAGAATTGAGATTTAAGTAACTTAAAAAACGTTCATTTCACTTCTCTGAATAATAAAGGCCAAGTATTTAATCAAAGAGACTACTTTGAAAATTAATGCATAGACATGTTTACAAATACATAATTGAAAACTTACCTACCTTCTAATAATAAATAATTATTACTGATACATATTTTTTTTAAAGGTTGGGTGAAAGTATCATAAGTTGACAACACTGCGCTTAATATTGTTTATTAGTTGACACCTTTTGGAAGCGAAAGTTGAAATATGTACGTACTTGAAATTGTTTTCTTCAACTGGCACTAAGAAAACAAGATTTTTATCCACTTATTTTGCATTAAAAAAATAATAAAGTTTTTTTAATTTTACATTAAAACTATCAGAGGGAGTCGTGGACAATTAAAAAAATGTATGTTGATTCGGTTGTTTTTGGAATCATAGATATCGTCACAGCGCAGTCTAAATTATCGACAAGTTCATTTTTAAGAAGAATAGATCTAACGGTGATCTTTTTTTTCCAAAAAGATTTCTTCGAAATTCGATAATATCAGCAAAACATTACGATATGGTAAAGTTGCAAATCTATCACACTTAAAACCAGGTTCTATTTTAAGTGAAGTTCTGACAAATTAAGGCATTTAAATTCTATAAAATACACAAAATTGTATTCGTCACAAATTTCGCATAAAATATGCTACGATAATGTTGTAACAATCGAAATACATTGAATTATTTTTTTCAGATAGAAATTTATAAGATCCTTATAATAATAACTAACTGAAGAGGTATATCACACAAAAAAATCAATATTCAGAAATATTTCAAGAGCATGAATTAAAATTACTTTAGGTGAAAATACTGTCTATTTCATATTATAGAAGTTAAAAAAATAGGTGCATATACCAACCTACCTTATTGCTACTTTCAGAAATAGGAAGAACTCTCGCGATACTAATCGATTGTCTATATCAGTGGTCGGCAAACTTATTCGCCAAAGAGCCAAATATGAACATTACAAACAATTTAAAAAAATATTGGGAGCCATTGGGAGCCAAATCTGTCTATTAATGTCCGCACTTTGCCGGCCAATGAATGGTCTACATTATTAATGAGCTCTCGAGAGGTGATGTGAGCCAACAAGTAACATGGTAAAACACATCTTTACTTGGTGTTATGGTGGATTGCATATTTTTATTTAACTGAGCTTACTTCACTTTTACAATAATTGAATGCTAATTGGCTTACTTGACCTCTAATGGGCCCTTAATGTGTAATATCAAACTTTGGTATTTATACTCAGACCAGTTATTACTGCGTCATATCAGGAAAATAAATATAAACAAACTTTGCCAGATAACAAGAATATTATAACACATACATAAATTTAAAAATAAAATACAGCGATCCGATAAGCCAGCGTTTCCCGAACTTTTGCTCGCAAACTTTAGAAACCTTTTAACAATCTATTATTAGTGTAGCCATTACAATACATACTGTGCTTTACACATTGACAATATTGTAAAAGCTTTTAATAGAATTTTCCTGTTATTAATAAAAATAAAATAGAATTTACGTTTGAACTACTGAATAGTCAGGGTTTGTAATACCGGTATTACCGAATCCGTGATCCTAGTATTTTTGTCATTTTTTTTAAATACCGAAATACCGGTTTTTAAAAACCAAAAATACTTTTATTTCGGTATTGAAAATTAACCAAAACCTAATTTTGTATGAACATCAACCGTCACATATTTTTATAAAATTGCACACGATGAATTTCAAATCAGAATTTGTATCAATATTGACAGGTTACAGAATTGATGAGACTTTCAATGATGGATTTTTATTTTTATAAAAACGCTATAATATTTATAAAAATCGCCTGTTTATGATTTTTTAAATAGCGGTATGATATAAGATATATCTCAGTTGACGGTATTTTTGTTTCTTTATTAAAAAATATATATGTCCCGGCATTGATATATTTGGCCGGTTTTGCAATCCCTATGCATAGCAGTATCATTATCATGTAACCAACAAACCTACATGGTCATAGAGTACGGGTTGGGAACCGCTGTGCCAGCTAAATAAATATACGATATTATATCACTGTATTATAAATTCTGTGACTGTACATCGAAATATTTAAATTGCGTAATCCACAATAAATATTTATGAAATTGTCGCTAAAAAAATGTTCATTCCTGATGTCACCCGTGAATCGCTGATTCAATATTTATTAAAGCAGAATTAAATGTCTAATAATTTAAATTTTGAACATTACATTCATTATCATATTGAATATTGTATTGAAATAAACTAAAAGTTGCTGTAGCAGTTATTTAACCCTTATTCTTCTGAAGTGAGCGTATTGATTTTTCGTAAAAGTAAAGTAGACACCAGTTGACCTAGACACAGTGGAGAAATCAATATTTCTACTTGCCTCGTTTGCCTATAATTCTTGTAATGGGAATTTAACAACAATATGATAACTCTAGAGGTGAAATGAGCCAACTAGTAAAATAGTAAAACTTTTTCTTGGACGTACAATCACGTCTTTACTTGGTGTTTTGGTAGATTTCATATTTTTATTTTACGGAGATAATACTATTGCAATGTGTATTAACTGAGGTTACTTCACGTTTACGATAATTTAAGACGTGTAGAATAATACAAGGCATCTAACTTTTTTTTTAAATACCACTCGGCTCACTTCACCTCTGATGGGCCCAAATATACCATCAAGTCGCACTTGATAGAATATATTTTTACTGAATTCAAATCGACACGTATTGGTCAATGTTGTTGGCTTCCACGGCGGATCCCACGGGTTCACATTTTATAAATCAATTCATAGATTCCTAATCTAAAGCATGGATGTTTGTGATAACTAAACGCTTCTACCACCATTCCAATCTTAAAATGATGAGACGTGTAGCTAATAGCGATTCAACTAAATGACAAGCAGTTATCATAGAAAAACTTCTACTGTGATACTGACAGACATGAAGCGGATTTGGAATGAAAAAAATCAAGTCGCAAAATGGTATTTTTTAAACTATGTCTCTTCCCGGTGTGGAATATATCGAATTATTTGAAACAATTGGAATTGGACAAAACATCCCGATTAAAGCATTTCTTAGAGAACCAGCACAATCATTACTACGTTCATTCGGTTACAAGACTCTCATGCGCAACGTTATCTTTATTTTAAGCTATGTAAAAATACTGTTTAAATATTATTTTGTGTAATGTGTATCGTATGACTGCTCTCTGTGTATCCACCCCTTCTTAAGTATACTTTTGGCTTACTACCCTTCAGTCACCGCGTAATTTCAGCAAATTCCATCATCTGACGTTACTACAACATTTTCAACCAGCATAGTTTAAAAAAATGAGAATTCTACAAATTCAACCTGATAATATCCGACTTTTATTATTAATACGTAGATATGAACTATTTCCAGGGATGGGCTGGAGGGGGCTCGGAGGGGCTCGTGCGAGCCCCTTGTTAAATTTTACTTAGGCCGGCGAGCCCCTTGTTATTTCAAGCGAAAACAATATTCTCAGATAAAATTAGTAAATAACTGCAATTTATGACTTATATATTATCTATAACAGCTTAAGTATTACACAGTAGTACATTTTTAGTCATTTGCATTGATTAGTTTATGGTATGTTGAATATTGTCAAAAAATCGATTGCTTGTTTAAGTATTGCATATAATTGCTTCAGAGTGATAAAAAAAAATCCACTCCCTCCTCAGAGCACCGCGAATCGCTTTGAGATAAAGCGAGCCCCTTGTTAAAGTATTGGCAGCCCACCGCTGACTATTTCTCATACTACAGTCTCATATTCGATTATTTTCCTCAAATTACGTAATGGAGAATAAATTATAAAACATTTGAGATTCACCGCTTCAATATTTCAAATACTCTTCGTATGACATTGAAGATTTTTTAATACTTTAAGTTGATATTTAATTCGGTAGTATTATCGGCTACGTGAAATCACAATCGTGAAAGTGGAGAAAATTTTGATAACATAACAATAAAGTATGATATTTAATGATAATGTTACAGGTAAGTGTTTGTTTAAAAACCACTGAAGGGTTCAATGTTTACATTAAAAATCTGGATAATAAATTACTGTAATCTTGAAATGGAAAGAAATTATAAATTCAATGTGAACGTATTAAAAATATCATATAGGTATTAGGAAGATATTTAATGTAACTGACATCATAAGTTAATATTTAGAAGAATATTTAATTCGTCTAATTGTGTGTTAAGCGACTGTCTTTCTTAAGTATTTGGTAATAAAATAGTAAATTACTTCATACAAATGGTTACAGCTGTTCAGAAGAATTCGCAATATTTCATAGACGTGATCGTTTCCATTTACAAATAAACAAACGCACCAGAATCCATAGATTATTTTGTTTCCATTTGTTCTTTATTTGAAATGTTTGTTTTCTTATAACAGGTAAGATAAAGCGATATCTGAAACGAATAGGTATTCAGAATGCCGTTTCATTCAAGCAAAAAAAATGTCGAAAAGTCGTGATATAGGTACATGTTTTTTTTATTTATGCCAGTGTTCATTTTTTCAAGATCTAACCTCTAAAATTGGTTGGATCTCTTATCAATCAATCAAAAAGTATGCAAAAGTATTGTAAAAACATTTTCATACTTGAATCGTATAATTATACTTTAGTATCAAGTAACGAGTCACGTGAAATCATTTTTCAATAGATATTACAGTCCAATTTTGAGATATTAGTCTGTTTAAATGTTCGTGATATATTTGAGCGTAAACACACGTAATACTAATTGACTGACAACAAGAATAAATGAACTAACGTAAACCAATGTAATAGCGTCAATTATTCAGTATTTTTATGATTAAGGTGTTTTGTTGAAATAAAATTGTTGACTGGAGAAAACAAAAATGTTTTTAATTAAAATTCATCGGCTTTTATACAAATTCAGTAATTTGTATGTAAACATTAAACATTTTACTGCGACAGAGATCTAGACTACATTAATTAAGCGAATTATTCAATTGAGGTTAACAATTACTGTATCGCCGTATCCTGTTTGAGCGGAGTATTGCACTTTAGCCAAAAACTTCAATTCAAAATTTACTGAAGCAAAAACTTTTGGCAGAATCTTTACATCTGTCTATAGTTTTATTGAAAATGTACAGTTCGAATCGTAATGTAAATTGTAAAGCAGTTTAAATATTATATCTTGTTGTTTTTTCAATGTGTACTCACAACTTGCTAAAGAAAGTGAACACAGTCATATTCTGCTTTGTCTGCAAATATCGCCTACATAAAGTATGCTAATAAGTAACAGGTTTTTTGAACTCTGTTCAGACAACAAAAAAACGTTTGGGATCTCTTGAGTGAATTAAAGTGCTAGTGTATTTGAATTCTGCTGATAATTTTAAGATCAAGCGTATTTAGTAATAATAAACTATTTCCAATTTTATGGTAATATCTATCTGTACGTGCTTAAAAACTTTAAATCATGGTGTTAATTTTAATTATTAAAATGTTCTGTCTTGATTACAACTTTAAAATATGTATCAAACACAGACATAATCATTCATGTTACAAATGCATAACGAAGAAAAGTACTGCCTAAGTGTCGAGTATTAAATATATATATTTAGCATAATGCAACGTGATAAAATGTTGAAAGGGAACAACACCTTAGTATTTTAAGTTTTTATTTTCTAATTAAAAATTGAACACCTAACCTTGCTTTGCATATTAAGAAGGGCATAGATATCACGAAATTAGATGGTATCTTATAGTCACTTATAATGAATACGTAATTATTGAAAGTTATTTTATTTTCCCACTATTGTCTTCCTGTTCGTGAGAATAAAATGTTAAATATAATATGAATATTGTTTAGTCGATGGAGTCGTGTCATAAAAAATAAAACTCTTGTCTTCTTAACAAAAACTCCATCGGCATATTATGATTAATTTTCTTATAACTGAGCGTTCTCTCAACTTTTTAGTATGAGAGTATGAGACTGTCAAAAGAAAATAAATTTGCTATAAATCATACAAACCACAAGTTGAAGCACTTCGGGCTACTTCGGTGAAAATGTATATTTGGCATATTTCAATAACAAATTCAGTTTTTTGTTTATTTATCTAATATTTTAACAAAACAAGACTGATTGATGATTATTCCACCGAAAAGATTATCAACGAATGTTTTCCAATTAATCGGCGCATGCTTCATCGATCACTTTTAAGGTGTTCACTGTCAATACTTGGAAAAGCATTATGTTAAAAAAAAAAACACTTTTTGTACTAATTCCACTTTTAGTTTTTATGATCGGGACCAGTTGATAGTCAACTAGTTGTGAACGAAACCGGTCCTGATCATATAAAATAAAAGTGGAATTAGTATATTTCAGTGCTTATTTTTTTTATTTAAAATACTTTATAAGAAAAATACAATGTGTTCTTCATTAAAAATATATTTTATTAACGTGATGTTTTCACTGACAATTTACTTTCCTAGTTATTATATAATACGTAAACATCAAATTGAGGTACAATTGTTGTTCATTCTTAAATATCTTTATTTTTAAGAGTAATTCAAACATTTGAATCATTATATTATACAATCAAATATTCTGTTCTGTCGAATAAAGTTTGTTCTATGTTGTATGTTAGAAGTAAATTAATCGCTAGTTTTTTTCTTCTTTCAAGCACTTTTTTATGTTCTATCATCTGCCAACATACAGCAAATAAAGAAAAAAAATCAGAGAACTAAAATAAAAAAATATGATTAAATTGACTATAATGTAAAAAAGGAGTTTCATTTATTCATTGGTTAAACATTTTATTTACAATATTTAAACAGCGCATCGGTCAATAATATTTGCTGTAAATGACAAACAAGACGTCTTCGTTTAATACAAATATTAGAAACTTTTTTACCAGAAAGACGACGATGCAATTATATTCTACATATATGTTTACTCAGGCGCTAACAATATTTTAGTATATAGAGATTACAAAGTCTTTAAAAAAAACAGGTATCTTCTTGTTTAACTTTTCTGGTCAGAAAATATTCTTAAATTAGCGCTAAGTACTTTTCTAATGTTTTCTTTCGACACAAATAGTATAGTCTAAATTTAAACGTGATCATTGGCTCACAACACATAAACAAATCGGTTTTGAGTACAGTTATCGTTATTGCATATAAATATTTATTCATTCAAATACATATTAACATTGATTTTATTCATTCCTGAAAATTGACATACATAGGTATGCTTTAAATATCGATACGTACCTAGTTTCATGATCTACTTGTTCTACAGATTTCTGCTTCTGAATTTTCTCGTAGAATCCTTTCCACATCGATTCTTCGTCCATCGTGAAGTGAGAACTGCGCAAGCGTCACTGTCGAAAATTCAAGTAAACCTGTCACACACTTTCTCACTAATATTTCGATTCTAAATTCAAACAATATTTACACGCTATACGTAACAAAACAAATGCACGCTATTTTTAAACGTCAATTTGTTTCACTGCATCACATCTTAGCACTGAACTTTGCGAATATTTCCCTGCCTGCTTAACGGAGAGTGAGTAATTCAAACTATTGTTATATTGTGTGTGTAAATAATATATGTTTAGATCGGATTCACAATAATGGCGGGATATTATGACTCGCCGGAAGATCTCGATAGACTGAACGAACTAGCCGCTTTTGACAGTCCAACTAACCGATGAAAACATTCTGATTTCTGAGGTCAGGCTTGTGTACCGGCGGATATTATTCGACGTGAACGTAAT